>NXFQ01000024.1:0-445800 GCA_003004685.1 Pseudozyma sp. F8B2
AACCCTAACCCTAACCCTAACCCTAACCCTAACCCTAACCCTAACCCTAACCCTAACCCTAACCCTAACCCTAACCCTAACCCTAACCCTACCTTATAAATTCCAACTTTTTTTTGTAGCAGACCGTCCCTCATGTGAATACAGACGCGTCTCAAACTTGAATTTCCAATTGTATTTCACACCGTGTCCGAGCGACCACCCCAACGTATGGCTTGAATGGAAGAGGTAGTTGATGACCATGACGATGACCTCGCAAGGGAGGCCCAAGATGACGCTCTGTTGGATCCTTAAGTTGATGCGCTTCAGGGCTGAAGAGGATGCCTCATCTGCAGCTGGGCGCTTCTGCCTTCTGATCAATGGTTCGTTCTCTGTGACATTGCCGGGATCATTCACAGAATTGTGATGGGCGGCAATGATGCTACTTTCTGTGCAATGTCCAGAATGATCAATCACCGGTTGTGATGGTTGCGAGCGCTGTTTCTGGCTCGCACCAGCCCTAAAACCGACTCATTCAGAGCGACGAGGCATGCGCATCTGATGCCTTTCTTGTTCCAAGGCAAAGAGCCACCAGCAATGCTTGATCGCACAGCTATGCGGTCACTCAAAACGTGGGCAGAGCTGAGTTGCTATGGTCGTCAAGCTCTTCCCGAGGCGCGAAACAAGGTTCAAAGCTCGGCCTCGCAATTCCTGCGCTAACAGAGGACAGGCACACACGATCCTCGATCAAGTCAACAGCTTCCGAATGCGCCTCACTTGGACACATCGTTGCCGGTGTCGAAGCGCTTCCGGCTCCGAGATTATAGTCCAGGAACCAGAACGCCCTGAGCCTATTGTCGCGAGTTGCAGAAAACCCGAGCCACGACATGCAGGTCACGGATCGACACAGCTGTCAAACGGTGTACGGCGTCAGCGAGCTTTTGTCGCCTAGAAACAGCCAAGCTGTGCACTAGGCGAGTCACGGGTCGCGGGAACTCCGCGTTCCACAAGCGAGAACGAAGATCCCGAGCAAAATGCCAAACACTGCCGTCGTCTCAACACCGAAGCGGCCGTTTGCACGGGACAAATTCAGACTCAGCCCTCCGCCTTCACTCGCGCTGTTAAGCGCTTGTAACAGGCTCGCCGTAAACACAAAAACAGTCTTGTGCGTGCCTTGTATCGACGCCTCCGTTGCCCAGCAGGCCCTTCCATGACCGCGGACTTTCGCATCGTGTGTTTGCTTCGGGGTACATTCGCGTCCGCCGGCAATCCCGCCGCTTTTGTTCCATTAGAATGAGATTTGGCGTGAGCTGTCATTGTCGTGCAAAGTCCGACGTCAGATCTGCAGCCGAAATCACAACAAGACCGCAGAGGCTCTCCGGACATTGCTGCCTCCGCTCACAGGGACCCATTGGATGCTTTCGCGTCGGTCAACAAGCCTTGCGCATCAGCTCGTTGCATCCCCCAACAAAGGCATATAAGCCCTTCGCTTGAGCGTCATCTTTCCCCTTCTGACATCAGCCCTCATCGAATCCTCTTTTGATCAACGCAAGAATGCTCTTCAAGTCTACCTTCGCCGCCACGGCATCCGCTGCTGCTCTGGTGCTGGCCTCGCTGACTTCGGCCGCGCCCACTTCATCCAATTATCAGCCTAATTGCAAGAGCATCGGCAAAGGTGCATTTGGATACAACTCGTCTGCCATCGGCATCTACTCGAACAAGCCTCCTCAGACCTATCTGACAGTCGCAAGCGACAACAACCGACTCATCGCATCGACCGTACCAGACTACCAGGAACAGACTCTCTTTGAGTTCTTCAATTGCTCCTACAAGCCTGCCCCGTACCAAGGCAAGGGTGCCATCGACACCTACCAAGGCTACATCAAGGCTCCCAACGGCGAATGCGTCACCGTCGCCGACACTTCAAGCAGTCGAAGCTACGTGCTCACCAGCCCGTGCAAGTTCAACTCGGACAAGTCGTACGGCAACGTCGACCCTTCCCAGCACTTCCAGTTCCAGACCGACACTTTCTACAGCTTCTATTCGGTCGTCTTCCTCTCCAAGGTTCATGGTCCCGTTGACACCGACAGCTTCGGCTCGGGTGCACACTACCACTTTTCCATCTCGGACAAGAAACGCCCCTACCTCATCTCGAGCCATCAACCCAGCAATGCGCAGACCGGAAAGATGAACGAGATGCTCATTGCACAGATTGGCGACGAGTACAAGCCCACCACGAAAACCTTCCCCTCCTGCAAGGTTGTAAAGACGGGCAACGTCGAGCTCGTCAACACTCAGACCGGTGCCGTCCAGTCTGTCACCACCGACTACGGCCACCAGTTCCCCTACGCTCAGACCATCCTCGTTGGCGGCACGGGTAATCCCAGTTTCAGCTTCTTGGAGTGCGACTCCGAATACATGGGCTACAAGTCCGACAGCACCAACACCTACGGCCACTTCAAGTCGAATGAATTCGACGGAGAGGCCTCCTACTTTACCAAGCAGACCGGCGGCGATCTCGACGATCTCATCCTCGAGAGCCAGGTCAATGGCAACCCGCCCGAATACGATACCAAGGATCAGATCCCAGCCTATTTCCGCATGCAAAAGACCAGCGACGGCTACTATCAGCTCAACTACTTGGGCGGTCGTGCTTCGGACAACGTTACTCCTTCGCAGTGGATGCCCAAGCGTGACGCCAGCCAGTCGGACGACGTCACCACCGTCTTTGTCGATGCCAGCAACACTGGCTACACGCTGCGTTTCACCAAGGCATAAATCGGCTCGACTGCATCTTTGTCGCATTGATCACTTAGTCCGCTCACTAGCATCAGAGAACATTGCACATATCACACCTATCGTTTGCGAACAATCTCCATTCATAGCACAATCTCTTCCGTCAGCCCCATGCCGCAATGCACAGAATTCTGCGAGAGAGAGCGTTTGAAAGGTTCTTGGAAGAGCAGTCAAAGAAGCCATAAAGTGATGTAGAGGCTGAGGAAGTCGCTTTCGAGCGCTTTGATGCCGAGGCTGGGTGCGAAAGTGTCGCTCAGCACAGGTGAGAGACGAAGTCGTCGTAGTCGGTGTAGTAGGTGTGGCTGCCCACGTTTCCCATGGTGTCAACCACAACATAGTCGATGTACTTGTTCATCGAGTTGATGAAGTCCTGCTTGACGTTGCGAGCGTTGTTATCGAACTGCTTGGCGGCGACATTGTTGCTCTGGAACGACCAGTAGGTGCTTGAGCCGCGGTTTACCGAGCAAGCATCCGGGTTCGGTAGAATCGAGATGGTGCCTCTTCCGTTTTGCTTTGCCCACTGAAGGGCATCCATTGCGCCCGCTGTGGCAACGTGGTCGCCGGGCGCGACGCTGGCGGCGACGTGCGTAAAGTCGGCCGACACGCGGTAGTTCTCGGCGTCACGCCAGCAGGCAAGGTAGTCCTGAATGCTAAGCTGAGTGTGGAAGACGTTGATGTAGGCCTCGCCTCCTTTGTTGGTGATCTCGCCGTTGTTGATCTGAGGGATGATCCTGAGGCCGGTAAGACCGCTGTAGTGGGCGTAAGCTGCGCAAGTCTCGGCGCCCTTGTAGGTGTATTGGCTCGAGTCGATGGCCGAGGTGGCAAAGAACTTGAGATAGACCGAGGTCTCAAGACCAGCCTTGCGGACCGAGTCGGCAGCCTTCTCAAAGATCTCTGGGCTTTGAATGTCGAGCACAAGCATGAAAGTGGCGCCGCCATTGCCCGAGATGTAATTGGAGTAGTAGCTGAGCATCTCATCGAGCGTCTGCATCTTCTGCGAGCCGTCCGAGACGAGCTGGGCGTTGCGACCGTAGATCTTGAGTGGCGTGTCGTTCCACTGGCTACCGGTTCGCGAGTTGATGTTGATCCCAGCAACAGCTGGCTGCCTTCCGACAGCGACGTCGACCGAGTTGAGCTTGCCTCCGTAGTTGTCGACGGTGGTGGCGCGGTTGGTGAGCACGTCGTGTGTGACCATGACGACACCATCCGAGCTGAGGCGGAGATCGAGCTCCACACCGGGCAAGCCGAGGTCTCCAGCGCGATAGAGGGCACCGATACTGTTCTCGGCGTTGGCCTGGCTGTCATCAACATCGTGGAAGACGCCACGATGAGCGATAGGCTGCCAGGCGAAGGCAGTGCCGACCAGAGCAACTGCAGCAACGACAAAGCTGGAGAGCTTGAGGAATTGCATCTTGAATATTGATCAAGAGGTGTGGAGCGGTTGAGTAGGGTTGTCGTTGGATGAGGTCGAGCTCGAACATCCTTCGTGATGGTGCTTATATAGACGTTGGATGGTGATGGTGCCGCCCTATGACCACTCGCTGATTCTTGCAGGAGAGGCGGTGCAACCATGCACCTTTTCGAGAGCGGTGCAGGCGAAGGGGAAAAGCCATCATCGTTCCTGCTCGCCGATGAAGTCCACGTCCTTACCGAGCAACAGGCGTACTCCATCCGTAACGCTGAACGTGCCGTGTAGCCCACGTTTATCTGAGCAGACCACGACCTGCTTCGATGGTGTCAGAACAAGAACGTGGAGCTCGACAAGGAGTTGCGCTTCGTCGGGCATCCGTGGCTGTAGCTCGAAGTCTGTGGTAGAGGACGATCATGGAGGAAGGGGGAATGCTAGATGCAGCAGCACAACGAAAGCAGAAGTGCTTGCTCCTCTATTGGACTGAGATGGCTTCTTGACGAGCGTTGACGGCAGTGGTGAGCAGACAAGCACCTAGCGAAGGATGTGTCTGAGCATGGAGAGAGTTGTCTCGATTGCGCATCTCATGTCTCACTCATGATCCAGGAGGGCAGTTGGTTAGCTTGTGTTGATGATCGTGTAATGCAGCTTGCGTGTTGAGGCGGACGAGAAGATGAAAGGAGATGATCCTTCATCATCTGCAGTACTGTCTCTGGAGGTCTGTGCTCATATGACGAGAGGTCGATCAAAGCTGTTGTTTCGGAGAGCGAGATCCGAAGACCGGCACAAGCGCATGTGGGGATCAAAATGGCCCAAGGGCGAGGGGTCTAATAGCAAAGAATCAATGGGGGCGTTCCTTTGAGATAGCCGAAACGTGAGCAAACAAAGTCTTGATGCCGATCGTGTAGAGAGGATGTGCGGCTTGTCTTGACGACCCAGTTCTCACGCATCAACATCGGAGCCTGAACCCCACGATCTCGCTGCAGTACAAAGTCGATTCACTGGCTACATGAAGCTTCTCGAAGATCATGACCCTTCCCTGCACCAAGGCACACGTGTCACCGCCGGCACGAAAATAAGGTTTTGGGCTGAAGGTTCTTCTTGGTACAAGTCATCTGTCAGATAAAGCAGCACGTGCGTCTACTTGCGCCGGTTGTTTGAATCATTTTCCCAAACCCAAGAATCCGTCCCTGCCATCCGCATCTAGACTAGCTCTAGCTGCACCAATAGCTACAGCCAAGCTCGACGCATCAGACCTATGCCGATATCGCTCATCCCCAGACAGGGTAGTCGTGCCGCCCTGTGGGCACGCTCGCTTTCTTGCGAAGGAGGTCTTCTCTCATGCGAACAAATGTGCTTTCTGCCCCCTCACAAATTGAGTCTCTACACTCTGCCGGCGCGATGCAGATTGGGGTTTGGACCTGACAGCCACGATTAAGCAAAAGGCATCGGCCCTCCTGGGAATCTTCCAGTATCAAACCCTTCTTCTGTGTGCTTCGGCTGCCGCGTTGGAGGGCGATGCATGATTGACAGTGAATGTTCACGATCCAAGAGTATTGCATGGCGTGTTCACAAGGCACATGCGAAAGGGGGAATACCATGAGCAGAGGCAGCTCTTGCCGTATAAGCCAGACCGAGCAACTTCCAAGCGAAACACGTGCGTCCAAACGAGGCCTTTCATGCCGAAACATGCAGACAGGCTTCCCGAAATGGGGTTGTATGCACGTTCCTGGAAGATCCAGGACGCCTGCGTCTGCTCTCTGCGTGGGGCGAGAAGATCGCGGCTGTTTACGAATGCGACAGCGTCGTACTCACTTTGCATGCTGGCTCGAGCACCTCATCGACCTCTGTGGATTTGCTTCTTCTTCCCATCTTCAGTACGATTGCTCTCTCTCTCTTCCACTTTGCCGTTAGTGAGCCTATCGCTGCTTTGACCGCCACCCGATCCGGGGGGATATATATGCCGCGGGGTGTGTATAAGTCTCCGCCTGGAATGCACCATACTTGAATCTCTGCTTCCGATACTTTGAATCATGAAGGTCTCGAAGGTCTCGGCCATCACCCTGCTGACACTACCGACAGCGCTTCCGCTGCTCAACAGCACCCTTCGCGAAGACTGCTGGGTGCCGAGCCACAAGGTGATCAGCGCCCCGCAGATCTCGTTGCCGCTGCACAAGGAAGACGCCAAGCCGATTGTGACGCATTGGCCGGCCCAGAACTGGACCAATGAAGAGTGCATCGTCAAGCCGCTCGGGTGGGGTCGCGACGACTCGTCCCAAATCCAAGAGGCGGTGCTGCGTTGCGGAAACGGTGGTACCATCACGCTGCCCGCCCCCTACACGTACACAATCGCGAACCGCATGTACATGAAGCTCAACCACGCTCGACTCAATGTACATGGACTGCTGTCGTTCACACCCGACCTCGGCTATTGGATCGGCGAGTCGCACCGCGTCGAGTTCCAAAACCAGAGCACAGCGTGGATCGTCGAGGGCAACAACTACCACATCAGCGGTGGTGGTTGGAAGCAAGGCGGCATCTTGGGTAACGGACAGGCGTGGTACGGCCGTGCTGCTGGCCAGAGCAACCAATTCGGTCGACCGATCAGCATCTCGCTCTACAATAGCACCAACGCCACCATCGACCACTTTTCCTTCTACCAGCCCCAATTCTGGTCCATGTGGGTGCAGGACTCGAAGAACGTTCATATCAACAACATTTACATCAACGGAAGCAACACGGATCCCGCCGGCAACTCGTCCAACTATGCTACCAACATTGACGGCATCGACACGATGAGGGTGGATGGCTTGCACCTCGCCAACTGGAACTTCCGCGGTGGCGACGACTGCTTCGCTCCCAAGGGCAACACGACCAACGTGGTGCTGCGCAACTTTACCTGCGTCGGTGGTGGTATCGCTTTCGGCAGTGTGGGCCAGTTCCCGGGCAGCCCGGACTACATCACCAACGTCAGCGTCTCGGACATCAACGTGTCGGGCGAGGTGTCGAAGCTGTACGGAGGCGCCCAACCTGCTGGAGGAGCCTACTTCAAGTCGTGGGTGGGCGTCTCGATGGGAGTGCCACCTCAGGGCGGAGGTGGAGGAAGCGGCAAGGTGAGCAACGTCACCTTCAACAATTTGGAGGTCGACAACACCACGCAGGCTGTGTTCATCAACAAGTGCTACTACAAGGTCAAGGATCAGGCCAACTTTTGCGATACGTCCAAGTTCCAATTCGACAATCTCAACTTCCACAACGTCACTGGCAAAGTGCTAAGCCCGGACGGTATCAACCTCAACTGCTCAGCGGTGGCACCTTGTCACAACGTCACGTTCAGCTCGGTGGATTTGTCTTCGGCGGTGAACAATAAGACGGCCGGCGTGGTTCTCACCAACACCGTCAACGTCACCGGCGTGGCCGACGCCAAGGAGGTGATCACGTAGCTTACTCGTCTCACTCTATAGTTTGTCGACCTCGCGCTTGGTCTTACCCAACAGCTTGTATCGTCGGTGTCGATACAGTTTCTAGCAAATGACTTTTTGTGTGAGCACGTGCATTGCATGTGGGCGAGAGATGATGGAATGGCAAAGGGAATGGATACAAATGCGAGAGTTGTTCAGCTGCCTAGTCGATCTGCGATGGTCTGAGTGACAAAGCGTTTGCCCTCGGGTGCCAGATCCGAGTTGACCGCGAGCGCTTGAGCAGCATCCTGGACTGCCTTGGTGGAGAGCGATGCCTTCTTTGCGTCTGTCTGGACACCAGTAGCTTTGAGAAGAGACTGTGCTTGGAATCGCTCGTACGAGCCTCCGATCTGCTCGTTCTGCAAGGCGATCCTGGCTGCCTTGAGCTGCTCTGCCAACGACTTGTCGTCGGATGCCTTGAGATCGGATGAGCGTGTGAGCGCTGCGCGATTGTGAGTCAGGAAGCCTGCCGCCACGCTGGTTGGACTGTTGGTGGGGCCGAGGACGTTGCGTGCACCAGGAACGATGTGGAGCTTGAGCGCACTGTTGGCGGTCTTGATTCCCGGAAGGTTGAGCTTGGCGTTGGCCGTCTTGGCTGCAGGAGCAGCGGCGGCCTTGCCTTTGCCCTTACCGGCAGCAGCTGGCGCGGACGGTGCAGCAGCTGCAAGATCGGGGATGAAGACGGAAGAGGGCCGAGGTGCCGATGACAGCAACCGTTCAAACCCAGGCTTGGAGAAGAGCGGATTGTTCCAGTCGGTCTTGGGGAGCGGAGCAGAAAGCTTCTCTCGAGTGTTGGAAAGGCTCTTGTTGTTAGAGGCTCTGTCAGCGCGGGTTAGATTGGAAGCGGAGGTGGCATCAAAGACCGAGGGCAGCCGCTTGTTGCGTCGATCGCTGCCTGCGTTTCTGTTGTTGTTGTTGTTGGCGCCGCTGCCTTCTCCGCCTCGTTGTGATGCAGGTTTGCGGTTCCGTTGACCTGCACGAAGTCGATCCGAAGCGCCGCCTCTGGATTGAGGGGAGCGCTGCGATTGGCTGTTGGGTCGCGGACGAGATGCCGAGGCGGATGAGCTGGTGGCTGACGGAGAAGGCGTCGAGCCCTCTGCTAGGCGAGAGGCACTTGAGGCGATACCTCTGGCAAGCGGCCGTACGCTGACGATTGCTTTCGATGCAAAAGGCATGATCATGATAGGCGATGCAGTGATGTGGTAGAGAGGAGGCACCGTGCGGTATAGGCAAATTGATTCATTTGGCTGAAATCGTCGAGAAGAAATGCTTCTTCCGACCCACTCAGGCACGTGACGTTCTCATCCCTCAGATGTTACGTTCTTCCCAGATCACACTCCACAATAAATCTCGGCCTTCCGTTCTGGACGTCAGCCAAGCCACGACGAGAAGAAGTGGACAGGTCTAGCCCGATGCACGGACTTGAGGTCTTGCGAGCGGCTTTGCTTACATGCGTAGGACGACAACCGACTGCCCACCTCATTACGACCAGCCTGAGACCTAAGGTGATTAGTGTTATGCTCAACCTGTTCATCGCCCTGCGCTCAACTGCTCCATCTCTGTCTTCGATCCTCGTTCGCCGTGCTAGTCCGACTTTTACCTGGGCACCGCGACCATCTTCCACACCGAACCGAAGCACGATGGCGCCGGCGGCAACTCCGACAAGAACAGTAGCTCGACGAGCTTCGAGTCGCAGTGCGGCCGAAAGCCCGGCGGCATCATCTTCCACCACATCGCCGGCCAAGCCGAAGCGAAAGGCATCCGAGTCGTCATCGTCTCGAGCGAGAGAGGCGGCCGAGGATGATTCCGCAGCGGAAGATAAGCTCGCCGCTTCGGAAGCCGCGACGCCAGCGAAAAAGCCGCGCAAGAAGACGGTACCTGACTCGGACTCGCCGAGCGCTCCCAAGTCAGAAGACACGACGGCGGATCCTAGCTTGCCCAAGAACACCGAGATGCCGGCAAGCCTCTCGTATGCCCGCCCGTCAGCGCCTGGCAGCGTTCGCATCACATCGTGGAACATCACCAGTCTCAAGTCGAGCGAGCCAAAGGGTATGATGCGCTACCTCGAAGCAGAAGATGCCGATATCGTGGTGCTCTCCGAGACAAAGGTCAACGATGCACCAATGCATCCTGGTCTCACCAAAATCTACAAGCATCAATACTGGGGTATCGGCAAGCAGAAAGGCTATGCTGGTCTAGCCATCCTCTCCAAGATTCAACCCGTCAAGGCTGTCTACGGCCTACCTGGTCTCAAAGAGCAAGATACCAAGGGTCGCATTGGTGAGTGCCTCATGCTGTCCTAAGGCATCTGCCCCTTTCGTGTCGTAGCTGACTCCCGCTCCTCTACGGGTATTGGAAATCATCCGGTAGTTACGCTTGAGTTTGAGAACAGCTACCTGATCGGTACATACGCCGTCAACGCAGGCGAGGGTCTCAAGGTATGTCGCCCGAAGTCCTTATTTGCATGCTTTTTCCCTCCCCCTTACCTACATCGGAACGCGCCCTCTTTGTGGATCTCTTCCGCTACCCTCAAGGTGGAGATCTCGTGCGCGGTCCGCAGATTGACCTCTGCAAGGAGGCAAGCTGTCTTCATAATCTCTTCGAGCGCTGTTCGGCCTTTGTGCTGCAATGTTTCTCACATCGAAGGGCCTGATGCGACAGCGACAATGTACTAGCCCCATGTGAGGAAGAGTCTGGCTGCAGCTTGCAGATGCTGACCTTGTCTCTTGCCAATCTGCGTTTCTGTCGCTCTCGTCCCGATGTAAAGACCATGGCAACGAAACAAGCATGGAACGCCGCTTTTGCTCGCTACCTGGCAGAACTGGACGCATTGAAACCAGTCATCTGGTGCGGCGACCTCAACGTGGTGCAGGACGAACGCGATCTGGCAGCTGCCTCCAAGAAATGGAACAAGAGCCCCGGATACACAGCCATCGAGTGCGACGCGCACCGCGAGCTGCTTCAAGGCGTCGCAACGCCATCATCAAAGCCACTTGTCGACGTCTGGAGGCAGAAGCATCCAGATGCTATCGGACACTACACCTTCTATGGCTGGAGAGGGTTCTGCAGAACGAAAGGTATCGGATGGCGGCTCGACTCTTTCATCTTCTCGGAACGCATTGCCACCAAAGCTCTCGAGTGCGAGATCAGGCACGAATGCTACGGCGCCAGTGACCACGTTCCGATCTATTGCGATATACAAGGGCCATTGTAGGGCGACATGATCGTGCGCAGAGCATTTCGTGGCAATTTCAACGTCCCGAACGAAGCTCGAGTTTGCTGTGTGGGCGTGTCGCGTTGAGCTGCCTGGTGCTTGGTGCCTGAAATCCAAACGAAGATCGTGGTTGTGGAGGGGCATGCGGCACGTGACCACACGCGGCAACAGGTCAACACAATTTGGTGCCAAAATACCAGAGCAACACAGGCAGGCGCAAAAATACACGGCAGCTCAGCGCCTTCGTTTGAATTCGGCGGGTTTTGAGCTGTCTGTGCATGTGTTGATGTGTCGAAAGCTTCCTCGCTGCTTTCACCTCCATCACTCCATCCACTTTCTTGCCTCGAACGTCATCCGCTTCAAGACGCGCCACCGCGCTGCAGTCGTCGCCACCTTACTGCCTCGCTCACGAGGTCTCGACACGCTTCACCATGATGGGTCCACCCGCCGTCACGCCTCGGAAGGCACCCACCACTCCTTCGCACAACAGCTTCGCCTTTGGTGTGACACCACACAAGACACCCCTTCGCACACCAGGGGGCTCCAAGATCGAGCAGACCTCCTCCACACCCATCATCGACTTCAACAAGATCGAGGCGCAAAAGGAGAATGTCCAACCTCTGGCAAAGGGCAGGTCGGCTCACGCCCTCTCAAATACGCTCAACATGCAGCACAAGCAGCGTCAGACTCTGCTCGCCCAGCAGCGCGCCGAACACGAGCAGACCGTCTCATCCCAAGACAATGCTGACTCGGACGATCCTCTCGAAGCGTGGACAAGATACGTAAAGTGGTGCATCGACAACTATCCATCCGGACAAACGCACGAATCCGGTCTCATCCCGCTTCTCGAGCGTGCCACGCGTCACTTTAAGGATTCCGAGCAGTACACCAACGACCCCAGATACCTTCGACTCTGGATCCTCTACGCCAGAAACGTAGAGTGTGCCCGCGATGTGTACAACTTCTTGCTCGCCAACGAGATCGGAACAAAGCTCGCAAGTCTCTACGAAGAGCTCGCCGTCGTCCTCGAGGGACAGAGGATGTACGACGAAGCAGACGCCATGTACAAGCTCGGAATCGCGCGTAAGGCCAATCCCCTCGATCGCATCAAGCGCAGATACGAAGAGTACAAGACGCGCATTATCCTTGGCCAACAAGCTATGGCCGAGTCAGCCGGCTCCTCAACATCAACCATCGTCACAAACTACGCCGACGCGCTCAAGGCAGCCATGGCTACAGCAGGTCGAAGCATGCTCGGTGAAAAAGAGTCCGCTGCAGGCCCAGCCCGTAGTCACGCCGCCAACGTACTGCGAGGTGCCGGAGCAAGCATCGGCGCCATTGGCTCAAGCACGCCAACCCCTTCCGTCAACAACGGCCGCAAGCTCAACGTCTTCAGCGACGAAGACGACGAACGTGGCGCTAGATCCAAATCTCAAGGCGCGAGCACAAAGGGCTGGGACGACATCGGCACCGTTGCCTCGCGCAACCAGGAGAACGTGCAAGCCGATCGCTTGGCTGGCAACAAGAACTTCAAGATTGGAGCAGCTGGTGGTGTCTCCAAGAAGCCGGGGTCAGGCTTGGCTGTCTTCCGAGACTCTGACGATGATGACGACGACGGCGAAGCTGACGAGGTATCCGCAACACCCAAGCCTACAGGTGTACTAAGCCCCAAGGACCGTTCCACTAAGCTCGCTTCTGGTCTTGGGCGCAAGGCGCAGTCCACCGAAACAGATCTGCTTCGTACCAACCCTTTCGCCTATTGGGGAAAGGACGCCAAGCTTGTCCCCGATCCAGTCAGCCTTCGAGCCGCTGCCGTCGCCGAACCGCCTTCCTCGCGTAAAGTGTCGAGCAACGGCGAGAGGCACCGTACCAAGACCACCGTCTCGCGCTCAACCCAGTCTAGCTCGTCGTCTAGCAAGTCGACATCCCATGGCGCTGCCAACGCCGCTGTCACTGCCGGCAAGCGCGAAAAGCACGCCGCCCCCGTCGCTCAGATGTATCCTTCCTTTCGATCCAGCACCCACAAAGCGTTCTACAAACAGCGAGGTTGGCAAAGCGAATTGACCCTCGAGGAACTCATGGCTACAACGCGAGGCTTTGCGCCTGCTCTTGAAGGCTGGGAGGATGCTGCCGAGTCCAGCAAGGTTCCGCAGGATCCTTGGTCCTACCTCGATCGACTCGTAGGCCGCTGGCTTCCCGAGGACCCTGCTGCGCCAGAGCCAACCGAAACAGGTCACATCGATCAGACCACCGGCATGTTCCCCTCCAGAGACATCTTTGACCCAGACAATTCGGTTGCCAATGCAGTGGCGCTCAACCTTCGACCTGGCGGCAAGAAGAAGAAGAAACGTGATGGTGACAACACTACCAAGCATCGCATGAGCCCCACTCTCATGACCAAGGCTGCCGTGCTCGAAGTCGAAAACATGTTCAACGGCGACAGCGACTCGGATGAAGAAGAGAGCAGCGAGGAGGACGACGACGACGAAGACGAGGATGACGACTTCATCGCACCTCTTGCCAGCGTCTCGAGACATGGTCACATGGGTATCAACCTCGGCTCGTCTGCCGATGTGCCGCCGACGCCGACGCCTCTGTCGCGATCCAACAATCTCGCCAAGGCTGGACCGCAGAATGACGAGAACGCCGGCGTTCAAGCGACACCTTTGCGAACACCAGGCGGTTTGGCACCGCGATCAGGCCTCGGCGGCGCAACGCCGATGCGAACTCCGCTTGCATCCAAGTCGGCCCTCGCAGCACTCGGCTCCAAGCCCGTGTACATCGAAGAGGACGATGACGAAGACGCAGACGCCATTGCGAATGCAGAGTCTCAGCATCAGCTCGCTGCCCGCCTCCACGCTGCATCCTCCTCGCCAGAACGGATGTCCGATCAGCCAGCTGAGAGCGCTCTCTCTACGGCAGCACCTGTGCCAGCCACACCTATGCCTTCCAACCGTCAGTCTGCGAGTCGACGCTGGATCGAGCCTATGACGGAAGAGGAGGAAGAGGAGGAAGACGACAGGCAAGAGTTCGCTGTCGATGAGAACGGTGAGCCCATCGACAGTCAGATCGCCGGCTACGAAGGCAACGAGCACCTCTTCCGACCACAGTTCCAGCCGCTGACACCCATCACCGAGGCGACCTACGAATTCACCCGCTACACCAATGCGCGCACTCCAGGCACCGTGACGCGATCTGCCATCGGCTCAGCACTCAAATTCCGACGCCGAGCCAGTCAAGATGACGATGACGACGACGACGATGAAGATGACGCTCCCGGTGCAATTCTGACCGCAGGTCCCATCGCTGCTGCTGCTGCCCAGAACGAGAGCGCACCCGCAGATGACTCGCAACCTTCTGACGAACGCAGCTTCGCCTCCACCTCGGGCGAGGATGCCAACCGCTCCGCATGGAACGCTGATAACAGAGCCTCGTTCGAGCTGACCAAAGGCTTGACCATCCGCTGCGCCGCTCCCGAAGATGACGATGACGAGGGAGACGCAGACTTTGTTGAGGAAGGCGAGGCTCAGGAGCAAGCACCTCGACGCGAACTGCACGAACGATTCGAAGAGTCGCTGGTCATGCAGGACTCTGAAGAAGCTGCGCAGGCTGACGCATTCGAGCCACCCAACCCCTGCTCGCCCGTCGACCCCGCCGTCCTCGACTCCATCCTCTCGCGCCTCGACACGCCCATCGAATCCGTACCTGGCTTTGTCAGCCTGACCGCGTCTGACTGCGGCAGCCTCGTCTCCGAGCTCCAGAAGAAATGCAAATCAAGCCTCGCCTCGAACCAGATGACGCGCAAGAGTATGGGCGGCACAGTGTTCCACGGCACAGGCAGACTCTCTTCTCCCTTCAAAGTCGACATTGGCGGTAACACCTTCGAGATTCGAGGCAAACTCGGCGAAGGCGGCTACGGAGCTGTCTTCCTCGGCTACGACATCAACTCCGTAGCCACATCCGCTGCCATCGAAACGAAGAGCAATGCTGACGATGACGACGACGACGATGATGATGACGACGACGATGAAGACGAATCCGACCGTCGCAAACAGCTCGCCATCAAAGTCGAAACGCCCGCCAATCGATGGGAGTTCCACATCCTCTCTCAACTGCAGTCGCGCCTGCCTTCAGCTCTGCTTCCCTCGATCATCTCTGCGCGCAAACTCTACTGCTACTCGGACACGTCCTTCCTCCTCCTCGACCTGGGTGAGAAGGGCACACTCCTCGATGTCGTCAACCACGCATTCACCGCCGGAGTTGCCGCCTCCGCCACCGACTCCTCCAGCAGCAACCCCGGTCTGGAAGAGGTGCTAGCCATGTTTTTCGTCACCGAACTGCTCCGCACCATCCTCGCACTGCATCGAATTGGGATCATCCACGGCGACCTCAAGATCGACAACTGCCTGCTTCGTTTGGGCGACGTTTCGCCCGCTAGCAGCTGGTCCAACATCTTTGCGCGCGATGGATCGTCCGGATGGTCTTGCAAGGGTCTCACTCTGATCGACTTCGGTCGAGCCATCGATCTGACGGCGTTCCCGAATACGGATCAGACCTTCATCGCTGATTGGGAGACCGATTCCAAGGACTGCTACGAGATGCGTAACGGTCAACCGTTCACCTTCGAAACCGACTGGTTCGGCGTTGCTGCCGTCGCACACTGTCTGTTGTTCGGAAGGTACATGGAGACGAAACGAGATGAAGCGACTGGCAAGTGGAAGATCACGGCGAGCATGAAGAGGTACTGGCAGTCAGAGCTGTGGAACAGCCTGTTCGAGGTCTGCCTCAACCCAAAAGCTAATGACGACGAGCAGTTGAACAGCCAGGAGGTGCTGCAAAAGCTCGAAGGCTGCTTGGACGCCATGCAGTCGTGGCTAGAGGCAAATTCGAACAAGGGTGGAAAGAACCTCAAGGGGCTGCTTCGAAAGCTCGAGATCTGGGCGATGAAGCAGGGCCATTAGAATAAGATCACCATTGCAAATTTTGTACGCAATATCATTCCATAGGCTCATCGCAACGATCATGCAAAGCGCATTCTTGTCCATCTCATGTTCACCGAGGCGTGTCTGTTCAGGATCTTGGACGCACAGACACGATTTGGGAAACGTGAGAAACCAATAATTGCAGTTCCGCATACCATTCAATCTGCCTTTTCGTTCCTACTCGGCTTATCAATCGACCTGAAGTAGCCCATGACGGTGAAATCGAACGGAGCCTGCTTCGTGAGCAGATCCGGTAGCTTCTCTCCAAAGGATTGCGTAGTGTCGCGTCTACTGGAGCGACGTTTGGACGGCGTCGAAGCGTTGTTGCTAGGTTGCTGGGAAGCTGCTGTCGAGCTTGGAGCTGTGAGTTTCGTTGCTGCTTTCAGCGATGTGCCGCTTGACGAAGCCTTTGCATCCTCGTCTATCTGCACTGCGCTGGCAGGCTTCTTGCCCAGCGGCGTGGTGCCCAAAAAGGCAGCCAAGATGCTCTCCGCTTCACTCTCAGTCAGCGCTCTCCCCTTCTCACCCTTCGACACCTCTTGTTCCATATCGCTGGAATCCAATACTTCGCTGAGCGCCCTCTTGACCTCGCTACCGAGCTCCGCCTTCGCCGAGGAAGATTGAGACAGTACAAGCTTGAGCTTCTTTCTCGTGCCGGGCGACGACTCCAGGGCCGTCAACGCTGAGTCGGACGATGTGGCTTCCGGGTCGGATGCTTGTATCTCTGCTAGGGACTGTGACACCTTGAGCGAGCCCGTATCGGCGACGGTAGGATACATGTAGCCGAGCGAAGACGCGAGGGACGATACCGAGGACGTCGTCGAAGAGGCGGAGGGAGACCTCTGTTCGCGTGATTTCACCGGTGATCGGCGTATGCTGTGGCTTGCTCGTCGAGGGGACGTATTGTGCCTGCCATTCAGCACGGATTCGACCTGCTCGTCTTCGTCCTCATCGTCGTAGTCAAAGTCCGAGAACGATCTCTCGGCGTACCGGCCTTGTCGAGCAGAAGCTACTGCAGCGGCAGCAGCGGCAGCGCGCTGCGGCCGTCTCGAAGATGTACTTTGTCCGTCTTGCTCCTTGTCAGTAGCTTTGCCTTTGTAAGTGCCCCCCACCTCAGGGCTGCCGCGTCTACGCATTCCTTTCGCTGTCGTATCGTCGGCCTGCAGTGCAAACGACCTTCTTCCAGCAGCGCTAGCCTCTTGGTCGTTCGCGCCTGAAGATCGGCGTCGCTTGCGCCGATCATGCTCGGCCGCGTCCACAGCAGCCGCTGTCAGAGGTGTTGGCAGGCTCTCGACCCTGTGCTTTGGCTGACGAGCGCTGACCCTTCTCGAAGGATCGCTCTTCTCGTGCGATGATGGCGGCTGCTTGGCTGTGGGACTGGCGCTGTCCGCCGTCTCCCAGGTGGCGCGACCGCCCTTGATGCGGATCTTGAGCCTGGGCGATTCGCTGCGCGAGGCGTCATCAGCCGCTGTAGCTGACTCAGTCCTACTCGACAACGCTGCCGGTCCGGGCGAGGCGAGCTTGGCGTCGCTAGTGGTCGACAATAGCAGATCGTAGCGCTTCAACGTCTCGTAGGCATCATCAAGAAGCTCCTTTCGAACGTCTTCAATGCGCTTGCTCAGAGGTCTGCTGCTCGACTCTGACAACGAAGCCTCTGCTTGGCCATTCGCTTCAGCCCGGACCTGATCTCGAGCGACAACGATGGATTGAAGCAAACGAGCCTCGGCCGTCTTGATCTGGTCGATGCGCGTCAGAAGCTTCAGTCTGTCCTTGGACAGGCGATCCACTTCTGCTTTTCTCTGGCGCTTTTCGGCCGTCTCCGGCTTGCGGTGTCTGCGCTCGTAGGCGGCGTCCGAGGTATCTTCAGCAGCTTCGGAACGGAGACCGCGAGTTTTCGGCATGTAGAGCGTGTCGTCTCGTTGCTTGAAATCCGGCGTCTCGATGAGCTGCTGCCGCTTGATGGCGAGGGTCGACACAAGCGATGCAAACGAGGATGGCGGTACGGGTCGGAGGGACCCGGCCAGGTCTCCCGACTTCGTCGGTGCTGAAAGCGAGAGGTCGGAGTCGTCGTGTTCAGCCTTGACGACGATCGTGTCTGCGGGCGAAGATGGCGCGTTGGGAAAGATGGCACGCGCGAGGATCTGCGAATCGGAGGTAAGGACGACAAGGGACGAAGATGTCAAGATGCTTGCCTCTGATGAAGCGTCGGGACCTTGCTTTCCGGTCGGCACTGGAGGTACCACGCCATCGAGCTTGCTGGTCGAGCCGGCAGTGCTGTGATGGAAGCTGGATGCGGACGGCGAAGATGGCGTTTCGAGAAGCATGAGTTCCTCTTCGAGCATGGATCCGGCGAGAAGCGACGAGACTTGAGAGAGGCGTGCCGGCATGGTCCGTCGGCGCAAAGCGCGTTGCACCATCGGTGTTGAGCTCGGGCCGGGACGCCCAGCTGCAAGAGGGAACTCCGATGCTAGGGCGGTGTCGGGCGACTTCGATGATGCGGGCTGTGCTGAGCTGGACGAGGACGAGGACGCCTCCGTCTTGACGGTTCGCACCGCAGAGAAGGTTGCAGGTGATCGGTGTCGCGGGGTAGAGGGCGCCGTCGGCGGAGGCGAGCTAGGAGGAGATGAGAGCTGCATATCCACGTCCGCCACGTCCTGCGCCTCCTTGGTGTTTGTCGCGACCGTCATTGCTGCCGATGTTGATGTCGCGTCCATCGGCTCTGCATCGGTCATGACCACGTCGTTTTGGGAGGTGACTGGGCTGCATTGCTCGATCTCGTCGCTAGTTGCGTCAGAGTCTGACACCACTGGTAGGGACGCTCTACTCGGCACGGATGGTTCTGAGCTCGAGCTTGTGGGTGACGCTGCAAAGAGCGAGGCGAACAATCCAACTGCCATGATGAGCCAAGCAATGCTGAATGCTGTAGTGAGAGCGAGCCGGCCGAGGTATGCTGGATGAGCAGCTTTGGCGTCAAGCTCTGCCGGCGAGAGCGAGAGCTGCTCGCTGTTGATCGATCAACTGGAGGGCATCAAGGCTTCGATTTCGTCGTCGGAATGGCGCTGAAGTGAAGGGAGCAAAGGGAACGGTCGAGGTATCGGAGGATGGCGTCGACGCGGGACAGTCGGATGAGTGAGCCAACTTGATCCGTCGCGGGTGATGCCGAGAGACCCTACGAGCGCGACTCAGGTCGTCAGAGTCGTTGGCTGTCACGGCTCTTCCGATGGAGTCGCTGGGCAAAGAGAGAGGTGGTGATGTCGTGGTGCGAAGGATGGCGAGCGGCTAGTCGAGCTGATTCATTCAGTATCTCAAGCCTTTGCAAGGATGACCAGGTTCAGTGAAAGGGTTCTTCCGACAAGCACAGTCATATTTCGCATGCGTTTCGGCAATGCTCCGCTGACAGCCTGCACAGTGTTTTCGAAATTTGGACTGCAAACTCATATTCCGCCATACACAGCTCTCGCTCTTGGTTCGTTCGTTCGTTCGGTTCGGTCACGGAAGATGGGCCCTGAGCAATGAGCGATGAGCGGTCTATGTCTGTGTCTTGGATCTCTGCTTGCTGAGCCGCACTTGGCACGGATGCCCTTGGCGAACATGAACAAGCTTCAACGACGGTCTCGACGGTTAACCTTTTTTCCTTTCCCTTGCTGATGCCTCTGTCGAGGCCAACATAAATGTACAAACCAAAACCTGAGAAAAATGAATAGGAAATTGCGGTAACAAAAAGGGACCCACAAACTTCCTGCGCCAGGACCTTGATTATTGTTGAGTGGACACGAGCCGGGACGAACAAGGCTAGCATCAAACTTTGATGATTACGACAAGAGTACAGCTTTTACAGACAAGAGGCTACAGAGATCAAGCAGGAGATTTGGGAAGACGGATACAAGCTGTTAGGCTCTTGATACAATTTAAGGCGCAGAGAGGCACATCTCCATGAAAGTGTCGTAGTTGATCTGGACCCAGCCGGAACGGTTGTTGTCGTGGCGTTGGAAGGACTCTGTGAGCGTCTTGATGACGACGCATGCACGTACGAAGCGGTCGAAAGTGATGCCTGGCGTGGCTCTCGCTGGTCCGTTTGAAGGCATGCCACCTGCAGCGTCAGAAGCGACTGAAGGGGGTGTTAGTACAGAGAGTCGTCAGTCTAGCGATCGAGCCTGAATTCCTCGGGCCTGCGCGCGGCACACTTACTGTATTTCTGGGTGACGATGTGAAGCAGTTTGGGCGATAGGCGATATCCGAACGACTGCAATGCGTTGGCCAGCTCGTTCTGGTCGATGGAGCCCGAACGGTCTTGGTCAAAGTGTCGGAAGACGCCTTGCCAGTCTTGGATGTACTTCCACAACCCAGCAAACTCGTTGAAGCTGATCTGGCCGCTGCGGTCGACGTCGAAGACGCTCATGAGCATCTTGACCGTATCCAGATCGAAGGGAGTCCAGTCTCCATTGACGAGTGCCTGGCTGAGTTCTTGCGCGTTGATCTGACCACTTCGATCGCGGTCGACGGCGATGAACCACTGCCACAGCTGAGGATCGGCTCCCGGAGGAGGGCCTGTGGAGGCGTTGAAAGCCTGCGGTCTACCGTAGCCCTGAGGCGGCGCTCCGTAAGACGACTGCTGGCCTGCACCACCGTAACTTCCTTGCTGTTGGCCGGGAGGAGGCGCACCGTATCCGGTCTGCTGCTGTCCGGGAGGAGGAGCACCGCCATATCCACCGCCATAGCCAGCGTGCTGCTGCTGAGGAGGGGGTGCGCCGTAACCCCCGCCAGGACCACCACCGTATGGCTGCTGCTGCTGTCCGTAGCCGCCCTGTTGACCGGGAGGAGGCGCGCCGTAGCCACCTCCCCCTCCAGAGTATGAGTATTGGTTCGACATGACCAACGTCGAGCGATCCTCTAAAGACGCGAGTGTTTGGCGTATGGTCGGTGTGCGACGAGAGCACTTCTCGCTTCTAGATTGCGAGGGCTGTTGAGCGGTGTTGTCGATGGTGGTTTATCGACAAGCAAGCAAACACTGCTCCACCTCTTCATCCGCAGATGGCCCCTGCAGTGCGGGATGACGTCGGCCCGAAACGGCGCAGCGCAGCCCCGCGGCACAGCCGAAGCCGCGACTTTTTCCAGCATGTTACATCTGTGAAACTGCATCCCATTCCCAAAAGTAAAAGAGAGACACGACCCTTCCAGTTGAGCATGCACGCGCTGAGCGTCAAAATGACTTTGGCGGTTAAGCTTCTTGCTCGTCTTGGCATGTTCGCAACGCACGGAGCCTCCGAAAGTAACACTTCGCCCACCGACTTGGACACGGTCACCTCTTTCATCGCAACCACCACCTCCTCCTGTCTTTATCGCATCGAACCGAACTCTGGCTTGGTTCCTACGCGCAGCCATCGAAGTCTGGGCTGGTCCCAGCTCGACACCTTCGCCAACATGCAGTCGTCCGCATACGCACCCAGCACACCCGACTCGCGCACCCGCGCAAAGGTGCGCATGGACGCCGTCACATCGCCATCGCATGCCGCCAGCACTGTGTCGCATAGCTCTTCATCCTCCATGCTTGGCTTTCCCATCCCGACAGACCTTTTACTAGGCCTGCTCCTCAACAAGACCCTCCTTGCCTCGGCAGCACTGCTCGTACGCACATGGCTCACATCTTCGCATCGCGAATCAATACACTCGCAGCTATCTTCGATCGATGATGACACAGCCTCATTAACAGGTAGTATCTCAAGCGGCACCACTTCTTGGGCTATAGCCACCTTCGCCGTCCTCATTGCCGCCGTACTGCAGGCAATATGGTTCAAAGCGTGGCAGTGGTTACCAGCCGTCAAACGAGTCGACAAGCGCAGACTTTGCACACTGGCTGCTATCACGTTTGCGCAGCTGCTCGTCTGGCTCATGGCTTTGCGAAAGCTCGATGCGGTCAACGTCATCATCTTTACTCAGTACTGCGAGATTTGGGCGGTCGACCTTGCAAAGAGCCTCGGAGGTCGTAGCTACGGCGGCTACACCACCCTCTTTGCCCTCGCTGTCTCGTTCCTTTCTTCCATCTCCAACGCTGCTTCACCCATGTCCACATCCACCAACTACTCGGCTCATCTTCTCGACATGTATGCAGATGCCGACCTGCCGGACAGCCTGAGACGGAATCGACCAGCAGGCCTTGCATCGCCGTCCCAGCTTCGTGCCGTCTCAGCCGCCGTTGACGCCTCGGCAGCCAACTTCAGCGTGTTTGGGACCCTCACAGGTCACATCTACCTTCTCATCTTTGCGCTCCTTACCATTGAGAGGGAGAGCGCACTGTTGAGCGCAAGCAGAGACACGGGCGGTCGACGCAGAGCAGGCATCGTCGCCACCATCGTCGCTTCCGCATTCACGCTGCCCGCATCCCTCTTCCTTCGACTTCTCGGCTTCTCGACTTTTCCGCCCCTCTCAACCCTCATCCCGTCCTCTTCGCCCACCGCTGGCTCTGCGAGTTTCAGCCACCTGCCTGCGTACCTTGCCATCAGCTTTGGCTTCCTCATCCTCGAGCCGCTCATCGCCACCTCTATCGAGTCTCATGCTTCCACCAAGGATCGCGTGGCACATGGCTGGCCCATCGCCATCCTCGCCTCTTTTGCCATTGGCTTTGTCGGCTTCGGCTTCAAGCCGCTCTGGTCGCAGCTCGCCGTCGCTCTGCTCGTCGGTCAAGCCCTTCGCACCATCCTCAAGAATTCGCCCGATCACATTTCGTCTCGCTTCAGCTCGTCTTCACCGAGCAAAGCAGACACACCGCATGGAAGCGTAGCAACTGCGCCTTCCTCAGATGTCTCTGCCGTACAGGAACTCGTAGACTCTTTCAAATCGGGCGTTGCCGCCTCGAGGCGCACCGTCAAGATCATCATGGCCAACCCAGATTCGCGCAAGATCTTCCAATTTCTCCTGCTCAACCTCGCTTTCATGGGCGTTCAACTGCTATGGGGAGTGTGGACCAACAGTCTCGGTCTCATTAGCGACGCCATCCACATGTTTTTCGACTGCGCGGCCATCGGCATGGGCTTGTTTGCCAGCGTGATGGCCACCTGGCCAACCGACTCGACGTTCACCTACGGCTACGGCAGGGTCGAGACGCTCAGCGGATTTGCCAACGGCATCTTCCTCATTCTCATCTCGATCTTCATCGTCTTTGAGGCCGTACAGCGTATCATTGAGCCGCCGGTGATGCACAACAATACTCAACTGCTCATCGTCAGCAGCATGGGGCTTGGTGTCAATCTGTTCGGTATGTGGGCGACGGGTGGGCATCATCATCACGGCCACGGTCACTCTCACGGTCACGGTCACGATCATGGGCACGGCCACGGTCATGGTCACGATCACGGGCATGGACACTCGCACAACATGATGGGCGTCTACCTGCACGTCATGGCCGATACGCTCGGCTCCGTCGGCGTCATCATCAGCACCTTGCTCATCGGGCAATTTGGATGGACCGGATTCGACCCCATCGCATCGCTCTTCATTGCGTTTATGATTGTCGGCTCGGTGATTCCGTTGGTGCTCGAGTCGGGCAGGATCCTTTGCTTGGAAGTGGGAGAGCATCGCGAGACGGAGATGACCGAGGCCTTGGATGCGCTGCGCAGCATCGAGGGGGTTGTGTCGTACCACTCGCCGCGGTTTTGGCCGAAGGATGCCGAGACGTTGGTAGGGGTGATTCGTGTGCAGGTCATGTGGCCCATCGCTACGGATGGTGAACATGGAGCCCATCATCACGATCACGATCACAGCCATGATCACACCCACGGACACGTGCATGATCACAGCCACGGCCACGGTCATCGCCACGACCACGCCAGCGAACAAAGCAACGGCACAGCAGCATCCCTCTCCTCAGCCACAACACCAGAAGCCATCGGGAGAAAGATCGAAAACCTGCTCAAGTCCCGCATACACGGCCTGGAAAGTGTCGCGGTACAGCTCGAAAAGGTCGCTGGAAGCGATTCGCCCTCGAACGGAGCAATGACAGGTACACCCATGTCGGCTTCTCCCTCTTACAGCAGCATGTACGACGCAAGTCCGACAGCGGTACGTGGCAATAGCGGTGCGCAAAGGTTGTCCCCCGTCACTGCGCATCGACACTCTCACCACCATCATCATCACCATCATTAGCAGCTTCTCACTCATAGAATCCAAGCTTAGGTTGCATCTTGACTTCAAACCATGTCTGATCAGAGAGTCATATGCCAGACTGCTTCAATCTCGATCTCATGAAAGACCACTCGCTGCCACAGAACACAAAAGAAGAGCAAATTGGAGGTGAAAGAGGTATATCCGATTCAAAACCCAGTGTGACAAGATGGAAGAAACATGAGCAATGTGAAAGTGTAAAGTACAGAAATACAAGGTTGCGATCAGAGTGCTACAACTCTCAAGGAGCAAGCGACTTCTCGGCGTGACCAGGCTCCGACGAAGTGGCGCTCTCGGCAGCGTTGACCTTTCCGGCGTCGAGCTGGTTGAGGCTGTCCTCCTGCGAGTCGAGCTTCCTGAACGAGATGGAGAAGCCGATGAAACCGGCAAAGGCGAGGCAGCCGAAGACGGTGTAGGACCAGACCAGGTTGGGGTCGCCCGAGAGCGAGATGAAGGCCTGCTGAAGGGCGGCAGAGATGGCCGAGGTGAAGAGGAACATGGACATGACGAGCGAACGCATCGACTTGGGAGCCTTGGAGAAGGCGTACTCGAGACCAGTGATCGAGGCCAAGATTTCAGAGACGGCGATGAGGATGTACGAGCCGGACTGGATCCACACATTCAGCGGAGCGGGGATGTAGACGGCGGTGGCCTCGGATCCATCGGCACCAGGATCGGCGAGTCCGTCGCCGTTGATGTCGTAACACGTCGAGGCGTTCTTGCCGCACTGCGAGGTCTTGTAGATGTAGTGCTGGACGACAGCAGCCCAGACCATGGCAAGGGCACCGGTCAAGAAACCGAGGGCGATCTTCTTGAGCGGAGTGAAGTTGATGCCGGCCTTGCGGAGAGCAGGGTAGAGGAACAGATCAAAGATGGGGATAAGGATGACGAGAACGAAGGGGTCCAGGTTGGAGACGACCTCGTTGGGGAGACCGTGGACCTCCATGGTGGCAGCCTGCGAGACGAGGTTGTTGGTGATCTGGTTGTAGGTGAGCCAGTAGAGGGGGAACCAGAGGAAGACGGTGCAGGCCTTGAATCCACGTCGCACCTCATCGACCCAGGCGTCATCGAAGGTCATCCAGCGGGGCTTGGTCTCGGCGGTCTGCTTGGAAGGCTTGGCGTTCTCCCAGAAGTCGTCAGCACGCATGTTCTTGACAAGCTTGATGGGGTTGAGCGTCCAGCGACCCTTGGTAGCGAAGGCCCAGAGGCGCAGGCACTCGGAAAGAACCGAGCCCGAAGGAGGGGTCTTGACGTAGTACTTGCTGCCAAAGGCGAGAACGGGAATGCAGAGAGCAAAGACGATGGTGGGCAGAGTGTAGGCGAGCCAGAATCCGACGTACTTCTCCGAGAAGGACATGCCAAGCTGACCACCGAGCGCACCAATGTTGATGAAGAGATAGAAGTACATGAAGATTCGGCTGACGGTCAAGACAGGGTCGACAATGACACGCTCGCCGGTCTTGAGCGTCTGGACCGACTGCTTCGAGCCGTTGACCTGTTCGGCGATGAGAGGGCTGATCGTCGACTTGAACCAACCGGTTCCGACTCCCATGACGATGATGGCAATGACGAAGCAAGCCATGGCACCGTTGGAGTCGTCGAGAACGGTGGGGACAGAAGAGATGATGAGGAGGATGTGACCGACCATGGCGATGAAAACGGCGATGCAAATGGTCTTGAAACGGCCCCAGCGGGTATCGGCGAGGTAGGCACCGAGGATGGGCATGCAGTAGACCCAGAAGGTGTTGAAAGTGGTCAGGCCAGTGGCGGCCTGCTGACCCTGACCGAGGGCACCGGACTGGTTATCGGCACCACCGGCACCAGCGCGGCTGTTGGAGGGACGCGGCTGCTGGATGAAGTTCTGGAAGACCTGGATGCATCCGTAGTAAGAGAAACGCTCAGCCAATTCGCAGAAGGCGATGGCGTAGGTGGTCCAGGGAAGCTTCTCGGGGACACGTCGCAGGGTAGCGAGGTCCTCTTCGGTAGGAGCGACAAAGTCGTCATCCGAGACGTCAGGCTTGATGCGAACGCCAGACTCGAGGTGGGCGACAGGGTGAGACTCTTCCTTGCCACCGTGAGCCTTGACGTCGGCGACGTAGACGTCGCGCTGAGCCTCGGCGTGGCCAGCGATGGCGTTGTCCTGGATGTCGAGAGGCATGATGGCCAACGAACGCGACAAGCGACAACTAGAGAAGGGGAAAAGGGGAAGGGGTGTTTTGGGTGATGATGGAGGAGAAGGAAGGAAGACACTTCCGACCCGACGGATGCTCTTTATACCGGACCAACAGGATGAAGACGGAGCAAAGATGAAAAGGGGGCCAGCGCACACACGATGATTGGTCGAGCGACCGAGGCAGACGGAGATTGGGTGGATATTGCGCGTTCACAGCCGCCAATGGCCGTTGACTCTCTCTGTTCAGTTGCGCCTGCTCGAGCAACTGTCAAGTGACAGTCATCTCACACCCGAAGCTCTGGGCTGCGCTGCGATGCAGGTCCAATGACCCACGAGAGCGAGTGAAGCGGTTTGGATCCGACTGCTGACACTCCTCGATAAGAGTGGCGTTCGAGCAAAAGCCTAAATTCGCCTCTCTCACGGGGGCGGACCACACTGTTCTGTAGCTCGCTTGATGGTGTGATTGGCAGCAAGGAACCTGGACTTCGGTCTACCCCGATAAGGCGCTTTCTGCACTGGGCACACCAAGCAGCAATGAAACCGAGTTGGCATTGTGCAAGAGGCGCAAGCGAGCCCGACAAAGAACGAAGCTCGAACTTTTTTTGGACGTCTGTGTTTCTGCATGTGGCAACTTGACAGGTGCACTCCGCCTGTGGTTTTTCTTGGCAAGTTCCATGGATTCTGCAATTTATCTTTAGAGAAAAAAATCCCTCATCGAGGCCGTGTGGCCTTGGAATTCCGCCCTGTGGTGAGTTGATCGCCCCTGCGTTGAATGATCAAAAGAACACCGGTCGTCCTCTGAAGAATCAGCGATCATTCGCTGGCCTCGTAGGCAGACCATCTCAATCGTCGGCGTCGGTAAGTGCCGCTCTTGCTGGTCGCCGCCGGTCTTAGTAACTGTCGAATACTCAAGGGAGCCCCAGACGGCCCAGACGATTGACCACCTACATCGAACTTCTGCTTGCCTCCTTGCCTGATTGATGCACTGGATCATTGAAGTGCGCGTGGCTTACTGTACAGCATTGTGGTGTGCGAAACTGTATTGAGATCGGAGCGCACCTGTCCGGCGTCACCCAAGCCAGGCGATATGCAACATGGGGAAATGCACCTTTCTCCTGCTCCCAGCTTGAGATACTGTGCGACGCATATTATCCAGACCTACACAGTATCTGAGCTCCGCGTTCGCGTTGGTTCCTGGAACCAATTCGGCTGACCCATCAGTGCGTGAACGCTGTGCCCCGCATCCTATCTTATCTGCTTCGTGTCCACATAGGACACTCGTAAGCGAAGCAATCCTCTATCGCGACTTGTGACCCCGCTATCGTCCAACGTTCGGTATTGTCGGATGGTCCGAAGGCAACTCTCGGATGCGAGACCAAGCCACAGCCGAAGCCTTTCTAATGCCTCGTTGTCACCTTTTGCAAACCCAGTCGGTGCTGATCATTTGGCCAACCCTTCACTGCTTCTCGTTCAACATTAGCACCGGCTGTTCTCGGAACAAATTTGATGGCACAACTCTAATGTCCGACACGCTCAACGCGCTCGAGTCGTGTGAGGTGCGTCGACCTCGTAAGCCAATGAAAGCCAGAAGACGAGGCTGAGCAAAGGCTGTCGGCCTTTGAACCGAAACAACGGTGGGACTGAAGTTCAATTCAACGCAGCAGAAACAAACGGCTGTTCGGATGCGAGAGAGCGGTGAAGCAGCCACGCCAAGAAACTCGCCTATAGGAATTACCCAGCTCGCTTCTTTTGTCGGTTTGGTCTCGTGTGCCAGCGGCGAAAATTCAGGCAATGGGCCTACAGCGCGTCCGCAAAACCTCAGGTTCGCATCACAGTGTTCCGAAGGTTCATGCAGCTAGCCCTTTGAAATTCCGCACCTCCGCTGCTCCGCTCCAGTGACCCAGACGCGCCTTCCTTTGCTCAACCGCCGATTCGTCTGCGGCATCGAAAGCGAAAGCCGTCGTGAGTCCTGAGCCTGACTTTAGCACGTCCTAAACATAGTCGACCACCTGCTAGCTAGCTCACATCAATACGAGGTCTAACTCACTCCAATGATCGCGTCGACCACTCTCTGAGTACCAACGAGCACCACCGTCCTTTGCGTGGCGGACAAGGCTGAGCGCTTGGACGCAGATGCGCCCGTCTGCCACGGTGTCTGCGGCCTGCGAGATCTGCGGTTCAAGGCTGCAGTTCTTTTCCTGCAGCGTGCTTGGAGGAAATTTTCCGAACTTTTTCAAAACCGTTCGTCAGCGCACGAGACTGACGGGGTGCAGTTGCCAAAGTTTCTTCACTTTTTGCAATTTCGAATTCTTGCATCGGTCAATCCGCCGTTTCTTTCAAGCCACCCGTTCCAACGCGCTGTTTCCGGTAGCGGCCACCACCGCCGACAATACTGAGGACGAGATTGTCACTGCCTCCCAATCTCGCTCAGAGAGCAACAGAGCTGGGCTTCCGACAATGTGATGTGCGGCCAGGACATAACACAACGAAGAGGCTTGAGTTGAAGAACCGGAGTCTCTTCTGTCCAAGTTTCGCGCGAGGGAAAACGACGTTCATGGTCCCTGAGAAGAACAGACGAATCAGCTACATTATCCGGTTTGTTACCCGGCGAAGAAGAAGTGTTTTTCGACAATCGAACGACCGACCCTCCTTTGCGCACTTTGCTGTGTCACTCACTCCGAGTGAACCCGAACCGCGTTCTCTCTCACTTTCAGGAACGCATGGTGTCTTCTCACATGGACCGGTCTCGCAAGACGGGTCTGGCTCCGCTGTCGGTGTTGCATTTGAGCGCGGTTTGATTGGTCGCTACCGCATTGTCCCATGCGTGATTTCACGTCGCGCGGCAATGTCTGAAACATGCAACCATGATCATAGGCTAGATCACCATCTCCACATGCAACTCTATTGGTCAATCGCGATCTCTCCTCGAGCTTTGTCGTTGCCACGCGGTGCTACGAACCGAACGATGGCGTGATCAATCAGTCGATGATGGACCCTGACGTCGATGTGGTGGATCCAATCATCGACGACGAGCAAGAGCAGCGGCAAGGATGACCCGAGCAAGCTCTGAGCAGCTCGCATTTGCGCGTCCTCCTTTTTCTCGCAGCCATCCCCGCTCTAACAAAACTATCCAGTGCAACTGCACGAAATCGAAGTCGTGTCCCGATCCGCAATCGGCCAGCACAGGCCACACTGCGCTGAATCGAGGACCCTGAACGACGAAGCGTCTTCTGACTTTCCTGACTCCCAACACCAAATCTCGCACACAAGATCCCCACATCGGTTGCATACCACTACGCTCCGGTCGGCGACGGTAGAATGGCTGCAGTACAGTCGGGCGAAGGTTTGTCTCAGCCCGGGCCGTCAAGATTCTCTGCAAACACATCGGATGATGCAGGCTCCTCCTCCACACAAGCGGCTTCGCGGCCGCTCGCAGCAAGAGTGCGCTCCGTCCTGCTGCAAGGACCTCGCGAGTCGAACGATATCAGCAAAGCGCTCCATACGCTGGCCGAAATGTATCCTGCTGCACCA
This sequence comes from Pseudozyma sp. F8B2, assembly GCA_003004685.1. Classification (NCBI taxonomy): domain Eukaryota; kingdom Fungi; phylum Basidiomycota; class Ustilaginomycetes; order Ustilaginales; family Ustilaginaceae; genus Pseudozyma; species Pseudozyma sp. F8B2. Next base: position 29,699 of record NXFQ01000024.1, read on the forward strand.
ACTCAAGACGGTGTCAACACCGACACACCCGCCGACAAGGTCCGCAGCAAGCATGCCACGCTAAACGGCAAGGCGACAACAACCTCCACTACAGAGCAGCTGCAACTCGTAGACACCGCGCGAGCCAGACGCGATCTCGATAGGGACATCCGACAGCGCATGCTCAGCGCGACCGACAACATCATCGCCGTCCTGCAAACCGTAGACAACGGTCTCGTCCGACTCTCTGACGACGTCGCTGCCATGCACGCCTCGTGCGACGCTGTCCAAGACAAGCTCCGTGCGGCCGAAGAATCCAGTCGCTACCTCGTCGAGCACGCTGAAGGTCTCGAACGTCAGAGAGCCGCCGCACTCACCCAGGTGCAAGTCGCCAAGCTTTTCCTGTCGCGCTTCACGCTGTCCGAAGCGGAGCGTGCTTCGATCTACTCGAGGGAGGTTCGCGTCGGTAACGACCTCTTCCAAGCCATGGACAAGCTCGAACGCATCCGAAGCGAGTGTCAGATCCTTCTGCAGGGGTCAGAGTCGCTGGCGACCAGCAATACCGCGTCCAGCTCGAGTTCTGCCATCGCCAACGCAGGCGGAGGCACACGCGCAGGCATGGACATCATGTCATCCACATCCCAAGAACTCGACCAGGCGTACCAGAAGCTGTACAAGTGGTGTTCATTCGAATTCCGTCAACCAGTCAAGGAAGGCCTGGAAGTCTCACCCAGTCTTCGTCAGGCCACACGGCGCCTCAAGCATGCACGTCAAGATCTGCTCCGCTCGGCACTCACCACACTCGTCCAGACACGCAGCTCGATCCTCGCCAACGCCTTCATGTCCGCACTCACAATGGGTACAGGTCCACCTACCTACCTGCCCGGTCCGATCGAGCTGCACGCCCACGACCCCATCCGATACGTCGGCGACATGCTCGCGTGGATCCACCAGACCGTCGCCTCTGAACGCGAATTCCTGACTGCGCTGTTCGACGAAAAGGAGGGCGAAGGAGGCCGACGCATCGGTCAACGTCGACGTGGATTGGAAGGCTCGCTGGATCTTACGGGTTCGGACCCGGATTCGCTGAGGTTGGGACCGGGCGAGGCGTTGGTGCGCGAGGTGCTCAACTCGAACCTCGATGGATGCTGCCGACCGCTGCGCCTTCGTATACAGCAGACGCTGCGATCACAAGAAGGCAGCGTCACGTCATACCGACTTGCACATCTGGTGCAGTTCTACCGCTCTACGATGGAAAAGACGATCGGCTCACGCGCTTCCTTGAGTCGGACGTTGGGCGAGCTGTCGGATCTAGCGGTGAGCGCGTTCGCCGACACGGTGGAGCGTCAGAGTCGAGGCATCGAACGCTACGACGGCGCCCCCGAACCCGATCTCAGCTTGCCACCACCGCTCGTGGCTACCGCCGGAACACTCAAAGAGCTCATCGGCGAGTTCTCACGGTCGCTCTCCGAAGACTCGGCCTTCAGCACCTCGAAAGAGCTCACCACAGCGCCGCCGTCGGAAGAGTCGATCACCGCATCCCTCTCCAACTTTGACTTTGTGCTGATCAAACTCGTCAACCCGCTGCTGGACATGGTGCATCGTATGGCGGCACTCCACATTTTTAAACGACCTCGTTCGCGGACCGAAGCGACGGCCAAATGGGAATCTCTGCTGTTCACGTGCAACTGTCTAGAGGCCTTGTCGTCGACCCTGGATGCGCATTCGTTTGCACAGTGGAAGTTGGCGCAGATTCGAGCAACACTGGAAGCGACGCTGGCGGAGGTGACGCGGTTGCATTCGCAGCAGGTGGTGGATAGGGCTGGATTGTCGGCCGTGCTAGCAGCGATGGAGAGGGGAGCTGACGGAGCTGGCGAGCTGTCGAAAGTGGCGGGAGCAAAGCAGTCGGAAGTAGCTCAGGCGTTGGCCAAGTTGGACCAGAGTCTGACGCAGGACGACCTGCTGTCGCCGAAAGGCTTGGAACGGCTCGCCAGTCCAACAGCGAGACAGGCAGTTCACAGTACAGCACTGCAACAACTCACCCAGTCCTACGCACGCTTGGTCGACTCGATCCAATCTCCCCACAACGGTTACGAAAACACGGATCAGCTGATCAAACGTACACCCGAAGAAGTCACCATCCTTCTAGGTTTGTAATTACAGTCCAAATCTAGAATATCTTGCTGCCGACCCAGGCGGTCATGAGGGCGGTCAGAGCAGAAGCGACAAAGTTGACCGCGTTGTTGTCCAATACGTTCCAGCCTGTGACCTTTTCCCACGCTGCGTTGGGGTCGTCCTGTTTCTTGGCGTCGAGGACGTCGGTGATTTGACCGATGAGGATCTTCTTGCTGGATTTGTTGTACAGCGTCTGTTGCAGAGTCGCGCCGAGGACGCTGTCCAGTAAAGAGCCGAAGAGACCGGATGCTGTGAGGAGGGAGATGAGCTTGATGTGCGTCTGGAGTGTCGGAGCGGTGGAGAAGGAGGGAGGGGAAAAGCGGTAGTGGACGAGAAGCGAGATCGAGGTGATGACGCCGATCAGCGTTCCACCGAGGGCAGAGACGGTGAGGCCGAGTGGTGAGACACCGCCGTTCGTCCCCGGTGGCACCTTGCGGAATGGATTGGTGACGAGTCTCGGTTGCGTCTTGGACAAGATTCCCAGCTCGGAAGCAAGCGTGTCACCCATACAAGCGGCATAGTGTCCCGCAACCACCAACGTCAATCCCAGGTTCGTCACAGCCCACCTCTCTCCACCCACTTCCAGGGCCTTCAGGCTCCTCGTTCCCAATGGATCCACCTCCCCCCGACCCAGCACTCTAACCGCAATACACGCGGCAACAGCAGTCGCGCTATTGCACAACACCTGAACAGCCGTCCTATTTCCCAACGACGTATCCCTCTGCTTCTTCGGAGACGGTGAATCGGAGGGAGAGTGAGTTTCGAGCTTTGCTTTGACGGATGCTTTGAATTTGGTCGCTTTCGAGCCGACGAGGTAGAAGGTGATGAGCGTGAGACCGTATCCGACGAAAGGGTTGGCCATGGTTGCGTATCCGACGAGCGAGGCTGTGACGGCGCCGGACAGCGACAGCGATCCTTTGCGGTATCCCGAATAGCCGAGGTAGGCGGCTATGCCGAGCGGGATCGGATAGAGATCCGACATGCTGGAACAGGGCGAGGAGCGGAGAAGAGAGGTGGCGAGAGGGCAGGCGAGATGGAAGAGAAGGATGAGGAGGAGTTGTGGAGGAGAGGAGGCGAAATGTGGCTTGTGCGCCTGCGTGGGAAATCGGGGGGTCGGAGTTGGCCCGATGCTCTTTTTGGAGGACAAGTCGTTTCTTCCTAGATGAGTCCGCAGCGGATGTCAATTTGTCTCTGTGGCAAGATACTGTCAACGATCTGGGCACCAGTGTCGAAACATGCGACGAGGAATGCTTTCATGTGATGGCATCGCAAAGCAGTAAAAGTACAAAAAGAGATGCAGTGTCTGTCCAGTGGCAGCATGTCATGTTTGCATTTGAACCCCATCCAAAAACAGTTCATCACAGTTGCGACAGCAGGCCCTTCTTACAAATAGCACCGAAGCATCTTACAACATCCTGCGCTTCTTGGGCCTGACACCACCGATCTTGACCGGCGTCTTGTCCGTCATCTTGCTAATCAGATTCTTCGTCCCCTGACCCTCTCCCGCCAACAACGCCCTGAAAACAGCCTCCCTCCCCTGACCAAAGCCGTTCCACAGCACCTCCAAATGCTGAATCCTCCAATCGTCCTTGAATTCGTTGATCTTGCCAAACATGGCGAAAGCAGCACGGTACCCGGCTTCGTAGCCGGATCGGGCGGACTTCTTGAACCCAACGCTGCCACCGGACGCGGAGGCGAGCGGGTCGCCAGAGGGGGAGGTGAGTGTGAGGATGGTGTTGTTGCGCGAAGAGTTGACGAAGAGCCGGTGCGGTTGGGCGGAGGTAGAGGAGAAGAGGGTGGGCGAGTAGCGGGAGGCAGAGGCGCCGCGGATCAGTGGAGAGGCTCGATCCCGGAAGGAAGAAGCGGATCCGTCGGCAGCTGCTTCGGAGCCAGGGAGTGCAGAAACGGCAGAGACGGAGCCGAGAATATCGTCGAGGTTGGTTGACGCTGCTTGCCTACCGCCAGACGCAGTCGATGAGGTAGCAGCATCGGCAGCATCGGCATCGACATGAGCGTCCGGCGCAGAGGCAAGCTCCCTCTGAAGAGCGTCCGAAACGTTGCTGCTTCCCGCTGCTGTTGGATCCGTGGTGGGCTGTCCCGAAGCCTGCGACTCGAGCTGCTGTGTTGATGCCGACTTGTCATTTTCGCTGTTGAACGCGCGAGATGATGTCGCAAAGGTGCGCAGGAGAGAAGTCGAGGGTTGCAGCCGTTGCTGTCGACATATGGATGACTCGGGTGCGGCGGCTCGCACTGCCGCTGTGCGTGCCAATTGCTTTGTGAGTCCTCGAAGCATGATGGGCTGTTCGAGCGGGACTAACGGCCTGATGCTCGTGATGATCGATGTCAGACAGGCAGTTTTGTTGAAATGGACGAGAAGAATATGCACATCGTCTGAACAGCAATCTTTGATTTCTTCCCGACCGGCCTGCTACCAGTCATGCTTACTTAATTTTGTGAACTTCCACCCACGTGACGGTGCTCAACACGAAACAAGACGTAACAAACAATCTTCAGTTATTTTTTTAAAAAAATTTCGTCCAAAGGCGCCGGGCTGCTCAGGGGCTTTCCGTACCTGGATCCTCAGCGCAACTTCCTAAACAGGAAGGTCGACGCGGATTGGAAAGCTGTCAAACACAGCGAGACCCCTGTCTCTCCTTCTCCTCCTTCGCCTTGGCGTTGTCCTCATCTACGGCAACTGGCTGAAGCACAGCAATGTCAATCTTATACAGAGCTTGAGCAAGGCTCCGAGAGGGTCGATGATTCAAGGTGCGGAAAGGGATGGAGAAAGAGCCAACAGATGCCGAACCAGGGTGGGGTGGCCAACACGTCAGAAATAGTTAGAGGAGCATCTACAGCTCCCACCATGGTACCACCGGCGTATATTTTCCGATCTGCAGCCCACCACATTTTAGGGGTCGCATTCTATCCAGCTCCGCTGCTTCGACGCTTAGTGCTGGATGCTACTTCTGCCAAGCCAAGCTCATTGCTGCGAATTTCTTCGTCTGTGCGCACACCACGTCGGTGTTGAAGCAAGTGCTGCATTCCCTCCACCTGCATCTGTGTGCGCTGCCTTCCTCTCCGCGGTCGATCTCGGCAAGCGCTTTGGAGAGCTCCATCATCTCTAGCTACCACCATCACCGTTCCGTCTTGCTCCATTCTTACTGAAAGTTGACACCTCTGCAACGATGGAGCCGCGCTATACCGCGTCCTCGCCATACGGCGACACTCGGCTCTCCACCCCAACTGCATCCTCTTCCCACCACACTAGCCCATACGAAGACAATGTCGACGTCGACACCGTCGACTACTACGACGACCAATCTATACCCGCACCACACCACCTCGCCACCTCCCACTCGCTGTCTCCCTACCCGACCTCGCCTGCACACCATTCAGAGATGCAGGAACTCCACCCGGCACCATCCGGCTTCCTCCTCTCCCAATCGCCCTACCTCCCGACGCTACCCTCGGCTCCCGAGTCCATGCACGCAGGAACCTACATGCCCTCCTTCACGAGCCACGATTCGCTCTACAACAAGCCCTCGCCGTACGACGACCTCGACTCGGCCTCGACCTACTATTCTCATCGAGACTCTACCGACGCTTGGGGGCTGTACGACGCCGAACACGACGGTGCGCGGCTGTCGCTTGCCCAGACGAGGGAGCGGTACATCCAACGCAAATCCGCCGCATTTGCAGCGACCGATTCGGCTGTTTTCGCCGTATCACCTTCCCCTCCCTCGAAATGGTCTCGCTTCATCCCACCTCAACGGTACCGCAAACACCTGATCGTCGCAGGCTCCATCACTGCCGCAGTCATCTTCGCCATCATCATCTTCTTCTCCACCCGTCACAACACCAATTCCACCATCGTCGACGATCCGTCTTTCCTCCCCGGCAACACTGGCGCGGGGAAACCTACCGCCGGAGTGGTGAGCTCGGATTCGTCGGACCCGTCGATCTTCACCAAAGATGCGCGGCTGCACCGCTCCATGTACGGGATCTGCTATACGCCCTTCCACGCGCAGTACCCCGCTTGTGGGGCGACGCAGTCCAACGTCACGGAAGACATTCAGTTGCTCTCGCAGCTGACTTCGCGCATTCGGCTGTACGGGAGCGACTGCAACACGTCCCAGCTCGTACTCGAAGCTATCAAACAGACGAAAGTCGATATGAAGGTTTTTCTCGCCGTGTGGATCGATACCAACGCAACGACGGTACAGCGTCAGATCGATAACGTCGTGGATGCGATCAAGACCTACGGTGTCGACAACATCGACGGCATCACTGTCGGCAACGAATTCCTGCTCAACGGCGGTAGCGAAACCACTCTTCTCGCGTACATCTCCACGGTCAACACTACGATCAACTCCCTCGGTCTTTCCAAGTACATCCCCATCGGTACCGCCGATGCCGGAAGTATGATCACAACCACGCTCGCCACCGGTGCAGATTACATCATGGCCAACGTCCACCCATGGTTCGGGGGGTTGCCCGTCGATCAAGCTGCCGGGTGGGTGTACGAGTACACCTCCACCAACGCCCCTTCCACCGCCCTGCTCGCTCCCAACAAACCCACCCTCTACGTCGCCGAAGCAGGCTGGCCAACAGCCGCCAACGAAACCCGTCTCGCCACCTACCAAGCCGCCATCGCCGGTGTAGACCACCTCAACACCTTCCTCCACAACTTTGTCTGCCAGTCCAATTCAAATTTCACAGCTACCGGTGAGCAAGCAAGCTTCATCTTTGAAGCCTTCGACGAACCTTGGAAGGACCCCCTGTACGGAGGGGTGGAAGCTCATTGGGGTTTGTTCGATAGCAATAAGCGCTTGAAGGATGGCTTGACTATTCCTGATTGTGTCGCTCCATGAGAAAAAAGCCTCACATTTCTGTCTTTCGTTTGTATTTTTGTTTTGTAACTTGATCGAAACGAACAATTTATGTCTTCTTCACACCTCACGACTGTGTTTGACCTTTCTCAGAGAAGACTCATGAACATTGCAACGTAAGGATTTCGGCAGTCTACATGGTGCTACCCATCCCAGTCTTCCTCCTAGCCCTATCTCGTGGCTGCCTGAACACTCCTTCCCCATCCTTTTTCCTCCCGCCTTCCTCCTTCTTCTTCTTTCCCCCACCAGCATCCTTCCCCTTCGGCTGTTGCACCTTCTTCTCCACCACCGGCGTCTGGAAAGCGTCTGGTGTGGAAGCGAAATTAAATTCTCCCTCGAATTTCCCCTTTCTCTTCTTGGCCGGTGTCGATGAGTTCGAATCCGTTTGACCTGCTGATTCGGCCTTGCGTTTCTTCTTGAGCTCCTTCTTGGACGAGGGTGTGTTGGGGTGTGCCTTTTTGGGTTTGGTGTTGGAGACGACGATGAAGTCTTCCTTCTCGGATGCGCTGGAGTCGTCCTCATCCATCTCCTCGGCTTGCGAGTCGGCGGTGAGGGGTTGGGTGGTGGCGACAGCATTTGCAAGTGTCGAAGGAGCAGAGCGCTCAGTCTGGGACACAGACTGCACGTCGATATCATCCATTTCATCTGCAGGGATGGAGGGAACGCTGCTGCCGAAAAGTCCTCCGACTTGACCGATGAAGCCCGCTTTGATAGCGTCGATCTGCGCCGTCGAATTGGCGTTTCCGGTGGCTCGAGCTGGTGTACCGAACAGCTTCGACGAGGTGGAGCTGAGAGTAAGGTTCAATGCGGAAGCGGTGCTGGTTGGGGATGCGGCTGAGTTGGATCGGCCAAAGAGGTTGGATGCGAACGATCGCACTGCTCCACCGAAGCGGCTCGATGAAGCAGCGGCAGCAGTAGATTTGGGAGCGCTGGTGCCCTCGGACCAAATGGAAGCGTCGACTTGCGGAAGCGTGGCTGCGACGTGGCTGATAGCGGAGATGGAGGGCAGATTCTGAATCTCGCTCTTCACAGCTGCGTCCTTTTGCTGCTTGTCTCCTTCACCGATAACATCTCTCGAAACTGCTTCCCCAACATCCATGTCTTCACCAGCCTCACCATCCAAAAACTTCTCCGACAGCCTCTGCCTGTTCTCCTCCCTCCTCACCTCCTGATCCTTTTGCCACTCCTCCACCTCACCCTTGATCAAGCCCACCAACTCCGCCACCCTCTTCTTCAACCCCGTCGCATTCGGCGGCACACACGCCAACACGCCCTCTCTGGTCACCGGCGCCCTCGCCGCAAGCATCATCAGGTTGTTGGCACCCAACACATACCTCGGCGATTCATCCTCCTCCCTCGCCACGCCATCCCTCCACCTGTGCAGCGCCCTCACCAGCCTCTCCTCCTTCTTCATCTGCGCCAGCTCCTGCCTATCCTCTGTCCCCATCGCAGCCTCGCCACCCCATTTGCGCCACACGCTGCGCCAGCCTTCCCTCGTCTCGCCTTCGCTGTCCCACTCTTCCTTGGCATACGTCGCGGTAGCCACGTCTCTACTACGCACAAACACCTCGCGGATAGCATCCACCCCACCTGACTCCATCAACTCGTGACGAAGGTTGTCGTAGATGTACAGCAGAGTGTGTGTATCGCTTCTGGCGTAGTACAGCATCTCCTTGGGGAGGGGACGGATCCTCCAGTCTGCCAGCTGGTACCTCTTGTCGGCGTCAAAGTTGCAGTACCTCGCCATGAGGTAGTTCAAGCCGTGGCTGGGGAACATGAGCACGTTGGTGGCGTGGTACGTATCGAACAGGTTGACAAGGTACAGTCCGAGATCTCGCTGCAACCAGAGGACGTCGTGGTTGGCTCCGTGCAGCACTTTGACCTTGTCCGGGTGAGTGAAGGACGAGTTGAGCAGCTCGGCGTGTTGCCGCACGTCGTCAGATAGCGTGTCGATGATCCAGTCGCCCCAGCGGGTGGAAAGCTGCATGAGGCAGACGATTCCTTGGTAGGTGCGGTAGGAGTGATGTTCGAGATCGATGGCAATTTCTTTGACACGATCCTCGTCGAGGTGATCGCGGAGCTGTTCGATCTGCTGTTTGGTCGAGACCCACTGGAAGGGGCATGCATCCGTCGAGATGGAAGGGTCCTTCTCGTTGAGTGGTGGTGGTGGATTGTCTTTGGCGTGGGCATCGGGTTTCGAGAGGGCATGCGTTGGAGGGTCGGTATGCATGATCTCGTGATAGTAAGGATTGTCGAGCGGATCACCTTCAGCGCAGTACATGCCTCTTCTCGGACCACGCGGCAACGGCTGACCATCCGCACCGAGACGTGGCGGGTTTGCATGCCCAAGCGGAACCTTTGCATTTGGCTTTCCATACTTCAGGTTGGGCTTCCAGAGCATGTCGACGGAATTGTCCGCCTTGGTCGTGAACTGCTTCTGCGGCAAAGCAATAGGCGCATTCAGGACCCACGACGGTAGTGGACCAGTCTTGGGCAAAGCTTTACCGTTCTGCACCGCGGCCATGGCCTGCATTCGACCGCTCGCGTTGTTGTCTCCACTTCCGCTCGCTGCGGCTGCACTGTCGTCTGCTGCGGATGCCATCTTACGCGGTGCGAGCTTGCCCGTGAACTCATCCAGGCACGTATCAGCGCTTTCAAGAAGATGATCTACGAGCTCACCGAGGTTGGATGCGAAGCTTTCGGTGGTGGTTACGTCTGCCATGTCTAGGTCGAGGTTGACGCTCTGTTTCTGTTTCCTTGCTGAGTTGGAGCTGGAAGAGGCCTGCTTGGCGAGCGGGATCTTGGGCGCACGAGGATCTGAGGCAATCCAGCTGGCAAGCTGCGAGACGGACTGCAGGACACGATCTGACTCCGAATCGAGCTTCTTGGAAAGCTTGCGGTCCATACTGCGGTGGAAGGCGAGATCGCCGTGGGCTGGAATGGCAGCTGCATTGCGAGTGAGTGGCTGCAGAGCTGACTGTAGCTTAAGGAGGTATGCTGACAGATCTGTTTTGGGATCAGGTAGTGCTGCTGTCGATGGCTCTGGAGCTGATGCGTTCGAGGCTGCGGCGGAAGATGAGGTGGATGTAGCTGGAGTGGCCGAAGATGTTTTGGAGTTAGAAGGTTTGGATGAGCTTCCGGAGCCCTTTGCCGCTGCCGCCATGATTCAAACCCGGGTCCGCCTCTATGTTGATATCCGGTGCTGTGAGTAAGGCGGCACTACAAAGGGTGAGATGGACGAAGGTTGGGTGGTGGTGGTGTTCAAGGACGATCAAGTTGTACAGTTGACGGTACGACATGCAAATGCCGAATGCCGTTTTCCTGAGTCAAAAAATCTTTCTTCTCAGAAATCACTTTCTCGGCGTAAAATCACAATTGCTCGTCGGTGGAGGTCCGATATTCCTAGCAGACCAAAGCCATGGTCTAACATTGTATTCCAAATCACTTTACGCGAGTCGAAACGCGTCTCGCAAAGCTTTGTTTCTCTGTACGACCAACAAACACTTTGCATACTCTCTCAACCATCACTTGCTCAACCATGCCGCCAAAGAAGAGGACGGCCGCTGCTCCTCCGGCAAAGAGGCAGAAGAAAGCAACTGCCATCGCTGCTGATGACGATTTTGACGATGACGACATCATGACCATCCCAGAGGACGACTCGGCTGCTGCTGCTGCCCCTCCTCCTCCTCCCATCCCGTCCGAACCCACCGCACCCATCACGCAGTCCTACACCTACGCATCGCCCGTCCCATCCGAATGCAGCAAGTTCGACCCGTCCAACCCCAGCATCAAGGTACCCTGCGTGCTCGGCGTAGACGAAGCCGGCCGCGGTCCCGTGCTCGGCCCGCTCGTGTACGGTATCGCCTACTGCCCTGTCTCCTACTCCGACGAGCTCAAATCCATCGGCTTCGCAGACTCGAAAGCGCTCACCGCCGAACGTCGTGACACGCTGCTCTCGGCACTCATCCACCACAAATCGCACCTCGGGTGGGCGGTGCGCGTCATGTCACCGCAGGACATCTCGGCGGGCATGCTGCGTCGTCGTCCCGTCAATTTGAACGCCCAGTCCAGCCAGGCGACCGTCTCGCTCATCGCCGGGGTGCTGGACAGTGGAGTGGATGTCACCGAGATCTATGTGGATACGGTGGGAGATCCCAAGAGTTACCAGAGGTTGTTGAGCTCGCATTTCCCCAGACATCCGCATATCAAGTGGACGGTGACGAGCAAGGCGGATGCGATTTATCCCATTGTGGGTGCGGCGAGTATTGCGGCGAAAGTGACGAGGGATAGATGCGTCGAAGGTTGGATGTACGCTGAGCAGCAGCAGCGCACACCAGAGGTGCTTGACGAGCCAAAGGTGTTGGGCGATGCTACCAACCACACCCTTCCCTCGCACCTCGTCAGCGAAACCAAGAAACGCAAGTCAGACTCGCACACCGTCGACGACACGTGGTCCAACATGGGTCCCCTCGGTAGCGGATACCCCGGTGACCCCAACACCGTCGCCTACCTCAAACGCACCCTCGATCCCGTCTTTGGCTGGCCCGGTCTGGTGCGTTTCAGCTGGGCTACCGCCAAAACCATGCTCGACGAAAAAATCAAACCTCCTTCTTCCTCCCAACCGCTTCCATCACTTTCTTCAACTAAACGCACAACACGTGCTCTCTCACGAACGTCATCCTTCGCCTCCGACATCTCTCCTCCAGAAACATCCGAGCCAGCTGTCCCGCAAACCGCTGCGACGAGCGTATACGGAACACTGTTACCGCAACCTAATGTGCCAGGTGGAACGGCGACCCGAGGCTACAAGGTCAAATGGATCGACGAACCGGTCTCCATCTCGAAATTCTTCGGTCCCACCACCACCACCAACGCCAAAAAACCCAACCCAGTTGCTGTCTCTACACATGCTTCAGCAGAGGATGAAAGTCTGGCATTCAAGATTTCCCCCTTGCAAGCCGCTGTCAACACCTACCTGATCGCCGAACCCAACCGACCCTCTTCCGCCACCGTCTCAGATCGTGGTCAGATCCAGACCAACGTATCTCGACTTCTCAAAGATCTATCCTTCACCTCCACCAATGCAGCCTTTTCTGTACTTTAGATGAGACCCTGCCTCTTGAGCAAATCATACGTCTTCTTGGTATACGCGTTACCCGCTTCATCCTCGACCTCCTGTGCATCCATCCCGCCCGTCTGCTCCTCCTTGCCACGTTTGCGCAGCTTGTCCGCCAGCGCCAGTGCATCCGCGATCGTCGTCACGTCTCTAAACTGCACCGTATTCGGCAGACCCAACGCACGCATTCCGAAGGCGTGACGCGACTCGGTGAAATGCTTTTCGAAGTTCTTGCGACCGTGGTAGACCTGGTCGGAGCAGATCTCGCACTTGAACTCGTTGCGCAGGCCGTGCAGCTTGTACAGCCAGAACGGGATCGGTCGTCCATCCCACCCAATGGGAAGTTTGAGCGGATTGTACACCCTGCTCGTCTCGTCATCCGCATCCTCCTCCGTCGCATCCGCGGTTGAAACGGAATCGAGTCCAGAGGTAGGGTTGAGCGCAGACATGCGGTTCAACTCTTCCTCGGCCGCCGAGGCTTCCGCTTGCCTCTCCCGATCCGTGAGCGCCGCTTTTCGTTCCACGTTGGATTTGGTATCTGCGCGAATCGCAGCAAGGTGGGTGGCGAGCGTGCGGATTATGAGCTCTTCGCGTGCGATGGCTTTGGATCGAATGCGGAGCTTGATCCTTTCCGCCTCGTTGTGAGATCGGTTGGAAGGTTCGCCCGTGGGTGAGTCGGATTGTGCGAGTCGTGCGGCCGCCTTGAGATGTTTGGGCGATTTGAGATGTGCATCGTAGACGGTTTGCTTCGAGTAGAATCTTCGACAGGCTGCACACCAGATCCCTTCTCCTTGTGCTTCCGCAGCTTTCCCCTTTGCCTGCGAGTTGGCTCCACCAAACACTTCGGCACCTTGCTCCTCCCACCCCTCCACTCTCCCCTGCTCCCAATCCACCTCGAACGGCTCCAACGCTTCCGCCGAGATCGCATCGACATTCGCCAGCGGCTGCGTCTTTCTGAGGAACCCATCGAGGTATTTTCTCAAGTCAACCACGTACGCCCTGTATCCGTCCGTCTTTTTGGTGTGGTTGGGAACATTCGAAGACGGTCCGACCAGCTTATCAAAGTCGTCGATGTAGCCGAGGTACGAGATCCGCTTTGCGCCTTTGAGGTTGAGATAGGCTTCGTGATGCAAGTAGAGATCCAAGAACCTTCCTGCCATCTCCTCACCGGAAAACATTCGATCGATAAAGTCGAGCCCTGCTGCATCCATATACCCTGACGAAGCTGCTGTTGCTGCTGCTGCTGCCGACGACGACTCTGCATGGTGGTCGATGGAAGAAGACCCAGCCGCAGATTCTAACGACGTAAAGTCGATGTTGAAGCTGTCTGGGAGTGCGCCTGGATACCTGTCGTGGTACTCGCGAATACGGCCGAGCCTTGCGTAGAACTCGCCGAATGCATCGTCGCCGCGAGTGGAAGAGATGGACTCGAGCTCGCGTTGACGTTCTTGATGCTCGTCGACGTAGAAGCGATCGAGATACTGGTAGCGAGAGGTGACACGGTCGAGCAGGTCGGATGCCTTGTGTGCTCGTTTCAGCTTGTCCTTGTGGGTGAGACCGGAAGAGGGAAGGAGGAGGAGGTCGACGAGGGCCTGTTGGTAGCTTTCTGCTTCTTCGTGCGTTTGACGCGCCACCTCTATGAGTGAGGTATCCGCCATGGCTGATGATGGTGGTGTGAAGTACGAAAGAGCAAGAGCAAGAGGAAGAGGAAGCACACATGGAATGGCGAATGCGCATTTCCGCATTCCGAATTTCCGCTGTCACGTGCGCATGATTTTTGGCTTTCTTCTCCCCCTCGTCACTCTGCTCATCACCACCACCATCTCCCTCACCCGCCGCTTGTCAAAGCGAGCCACGTCTTCACCAACATGTCCGGCGGAATCAACTCTGGCGATGCCAAGCTCGCCTTTGATTCCTCCGAAACCCTCAAGATCGCCCCCACCTTCGACGCTATGAACCTCAAAGAAGACCTCCTCCGCGGCATCTACGCCTACAACTTCGAAAAGCCTTCCGCCATCCAACAACGTGCCATCCTGCCCATAATCCGCGGTCGCGACGTCATCGCCCAAGCCCAGTCCGGAACCGGCAAGACCGCCACCTTCAGCATCTCCATGCTCCAGTCCATAGATACCACGCTTCGCGAGACGCAAGCTCTAGTGCTCAGTCCGACGCGAGAACTGGCGATTCAGATTCAGTCCGTCGTTCTTGCTCTCGGAGATTACTTGAATGTTCAGTGTCACGCATGTATCGGGGGAACGTCCGTGGGGGAAGACATCAGGAAGTTGGACTACGGTCAGCACATTGTCTCGGGAACCCCCGGGCGAGTGTACGATATGATCCGACGTCGTCATCTGCGCACCAAGAACATCAAGATGCTCATCCTCGACGAATCAGACGAACTTCTCAACATGGGTTTCAAGGATCAGATCTACGACGTTTACCGCTACCTTCCGCCCTCAACCCAAGTCGTCCTCCTTTCCGCCACCCTGCCGCAGGACGTACTCGAGATGACATCCAAGTTCATGACCGATCCCGTTCGCATCCTCGTGAAGCGAGACGAACTCACTCTGGAAGGCATCAAACAATTCTTCGTAGCCGTGGAAAAGGAAGAGTGGAAATTCGACACACTCTGCGATCTCTACGATACCCTTACCATCACCCAAGCCGTCATCTTTGCCAATACCCGTAAGAAAGTCGATTGGTTATCCTCCAAGATGAAGGAGAACAACTTCCAGATCTCCTCCATGCACGGAGAGATGCAGCAAAAGGAACGCGATGCTGTCATGGCCGAGTTTCGTCAAGGCAGCTCCCGCGTCCTGATCACCACGGATGTCTGGGCAAGAGGCATCGATATCGCCAACATCAGTCTCGTCATCAACTACGACCTCCCCACAAACCGCGAGAACTACATCCACCGAATCGGTAGAAGCGGTAGGTTCGGTAGGAAAGGTGTAGCGATCAACTTTGTCACCGTGGATGATGTCAGGTTGTTGAGGGATATAGAGCAGTTTTACTCGACCCAGATCGACGAAATGCCCGTCAAGTTGGAGGACATGCTGTGATTTTCCCCCCCTCACCACCTCTTCTTTCCCCCCCACCCCCCGTGTTTTCGCCGTTGGTTCTCGCCCCCGTTTTGCATTGGTTGTAGGTCCTTGTTCATTCCGAATGTACTTTTAGCCATCGTCTTTTTGCTTGTAATCCCTTACCAAGAACAACATGTGTGTGTCGAGCTGTGCGACTGATCCCTGTGTATGCGATGAATCGAGCCGAGGTCAGCACACATTCGATGATCATATCACGCCTCACGATACCATCCCAAACCTCCTCCATGACCGATACACAAACTTGTCTTCAGCCACCTTATCGTGAAAGTGAATGTGGTTGATAGCGACCAGCGAATGAACATGCGTTTTAGACTGAATCTACCAGAGAGTAAGGGAGCGATGAAAGAATGGATGTATGCATTTGATGGAATGCTACCGAGAAACAAATCACGACCTTGCGCCTTGCACCGCACGCAGAGGCAGACGGTATCGTGTCTGGTCAACCGCGACATTGTTCGCCACGCTCTGCGCCGTCCTTGGTCGGCTGCTAGGTCGAGGCGGCGCTGGCAAAGGCTTGACGCCTTCCTGCTGCATCGTATCGCCGCCTGTCGGAGGTCGATGCTGCTGACTGAACGCCCTCGCCTGCTGCTCGCGCGACGGATACTGCGCCTCTCCCCAGGCATCAGCTGTGAACGGTCGGAGTTGTCCATCTTCGTTGGTCTTGCTGCGGCGCCTTCTCGCCTGCCGCTCTTCGTCTGCGAAGGACAGCGGCGTCAGGATCGCGCCGCCGAACGACTTTTGGTGTCGCAGCTGGGGTGCAGCAGCTGCAGTCGTTGCCGGACTCGATTGTTCGCTGGCACTGCGAGCGAGGTACTCCAGTTTGATCGTCTCGGAAGCAGTTGGCGGTCGACTCGAGCTGGTTCCCGTACGGGGCTGGTTGGAAAGCAGACACTTGACACCATTGGCTGCCACCTGTTGGAGTGCTTGGCGGTGATGACTGTTGTTCGAGGAAGAGTGGGCGGAGGAATGGGTCGAAGTGCTTCTCTGCCTCTCTTCCGAGGCGACAGTGGCGACGCTCGGGATCACATTGGCCTGCAGCAGCGCAGGATCGATTCGATTCTTACGTGCCAGCCCGGCGGGCAGGCTGATCGGGATCAGCTTGCGACCATTGATCATCATTGGTGTAGCAAGCTTCCCGCTGCTCGAGCTAGCTGAAGAAACGCTGAGGGATGCCAGTGAGGTCTTCCCTTGCAGTTGTTTGCCATTACCAGACTCTTCCTGACCCAGCTCGGCGTGCGATGCAGGACCCACGGCGGAGCCAGCCATCGCAAAAGACCGAAGTTGGCGTTGAGCCGAAGTGATGCGTCCGGCTGCCTTGGTCGCCGGCGAAGTCTGGTGATGCATCCTCGTCATCGATGTGTCTACACCAATTGTGTCGCGACCTGGTGTTGTGGGCTGAGAGTAGAAGCTCGAGTCGGCCGACGCGATGCTGTTATTGGCTGAAGCGGGAGCTCGGCTGATCTGGCGCAGCGGACTGTTGTAAGCGCCACTGACGGCTCTGGACTGAGCGCCATTGGCGCTGCGGACGGGAGAGCTGGGCTGCTGCTGCTGCAGCTGCTGTGGCTGCTGTCGATGCTGCAGCCTCTGAGCAGACGCCGAAGAAGGTGAAGCAGTACCGTCGTCGGACGCAAATACACCCGACCAAGGCGAGTCAGTCGGCGTAAGAGAGCTAGCAACAGTCTTGGAAGCCAGCGTCGGTCCCATTTGCTTCTTGACCAGGTTCAGCAGTCTCGACTTTCTTGCACGTTCTGGATTCAGCAACGTCGCCGAACACGAGAAGCGGACGGGCACCAATCTTCGCCTCTCCAGGTTTGCGTGATCGACCTCGACACGGTAGGCGAACTTCCACGCCAATCTACCCTTTCGTTCGTACCCAGAGACTTGATGATCGCCAAGCGTGCTGAGAGACAGAGCTGCTTGTCGCGTCAGCAGGTCAGCCTTTGTGTCTTCGCCCACGGTGAGGTGCTTGAGCAGTGCAGATGAATCCGACTTGCGTCCGACGGCGAATGTGAACCCATCGACACGCATCTCATGGCTAGGTCCAAACTCGAGCGTGCCCGATTGCTCGGCTTCCTGGTCCTTGTCGCCCCTCGACTTTGGTCTCTTTGGAGTGATTGCACGGGCATCGTCGGTATCCTCCACGAGCTGTTCGGGTCTTCCGAAAGGGTCGTAGGCGAGGTAGGTCATATCGATCTGGCACGCACGACCGTGGTCGCCTTCGAGGTGCAGCGTCAAGCCCGAGTTTAGGTACGACGCCCAGCTTGATCCTCCAGACTTGGAAGCCGAGCTGTTGCCGCGACTCTTGGGTCGAGGAAAGGTGGAGGTCGTACGCGGAGTGACCGGGAGCGAACTCAGCGTGGTCGCTGGAGAGCTGGCCGAGCAGATGGACGAGCCCGGTGTTTGCTGCATGGGGTAGAGAGAAGAGTGGGCCTCTGAACTGGCTGCAGAGATGTGACTCGGATGACGCTGAGAGACGAGCGAAGACGCTCCAGCAGACGAAAGGCTAGAGAGCACCAGCGGACGTTGAGGAGACACGAGAAACGGTGCAGCTCGCGGCGCAGTATTGGCCGCCGCCGCTTTCATGTTGGCTGCATCCGCATGGTCTGCTTCACCCAGTGTCCGAGACCGGAATCGACGGCCGAAGAATGAGTCTCGACCATCCGTCTGCGAGGTCGAAGGACGACGGTCGGTGGCAGGGTTGCTCGTTCGAGTCGGGAGAGGTGGCAGGGGGTGCTGAAGATGCAAAGCTTTCTGGGACGAAAACAACGAGCTTGATTCTAGACGGAGCTTGGGCGTGGAGGCGACGCGTCCACGCAAAGTTCGCGAGTTGGCGGATGTGCTGCTCACCTCGGCAGAGATGTTGGCGTAGACAGGCTTGGAAAGCGGCGAAAGCGCGGGAGAAGGTACATGAGAATGCACCTGGTAGCGAACAGAGTCGGTTGGCGATAGCATGGGCTGATCCGGAGACAAATGCAGCTTGTAGTTGGCATTCGGTGAGTGTTGCGGAGCTTGGCTATAGACATCTGCCGTGCTTGGGCGACGTCGAATCTCCTTGGAGTGGTCTGCTGCCGTGGCGGTCAGCGCCGAGTTGAAGCTTGGCAGAGAGGGAAGGCAAGGGATGCTGAGACTGTCGGATTTGTTCAGGGATGCGTCGCCGACGTCACGGGCAATCACTGTACTGTCGCCGAGCTCAGCTTCGAGTGCTGATGACTCGGTGGTGACAACGACAGGCGCCCACGGATGACGCCGCGCCGAAGTGTCGTCCTGGCTCCAGGCCGATGCCGCGTCGGAGGTACTTGCTTGCGTCGAGGTCTGAGAGCGGGAGCACGAAGGAAGAGAGCCTTCGTGTGAGAGGTCGCTGCCCACGTAAGAAGGACGTTCTATAGGACGTCCCTCGGCTGGTGCGCATTTGTGCGTCCCGGGCGAGCTTTTCGAGACGTCCGAGTCAAGCGAGGCCTGGACGGAATACTCTTTGTCAAAGAAGCGATAGGCGCGGCGATAGAGGTCTGTTGGGGCTTGTGCACTCGCAGCTTGCGTTCGCGCTGCCGTGAAAGGATCCGTGCCTTGCACGGAAGAGGCACGCGATGAGTGGCTACCTGAAGCCTCAGAGAGGCCCGAGGCCTTGCGAGGAACCGAGAGCCGAGCGCCAAAAGTGCCCTGAGATGCAGAGTGGGTGACAAGGGGCTCATCGATGGTGTCCTCCGAAAAGCGCGAGGACAGCACCCTATGTTGAGCGTTAAGAGTGGGAGGCTGATAATCGAGTGGAGTGTGGGGGCTGAAAGGCTGCATGGGCGAATTCTCGTCAATGGTGCCAATGTTGAGGGAGGGCATGCGGCTGGAGGGAGAACTGCCGCTGCTGGAAGTGGAAGTGGAAGCGCGAGGCGGTGTGAGGCGAGTGGTGTCGGGCCTGCGAGGATACTCGTCGGGGATGTCGATGCTGAGTCTTGCGAAGTCGACTGAGGCTTTGCTGGAGCTGGTCGAGTACCTTGATATGGAACCCGCTATAGAATGACCGCGGTAAGAGCGCACATCGAAAGTGTCGAAGGAGGGCTGCGTACGGGGGTCGAGGCAGAATGGCACTTCTGCCGAGCTCCACAAGGTGGAAATGCTGCCAGCTCTGGAAGCAGTGCGGGACATGGCCGCATCCATGGCGTGACTTTCGGCAATGGAGGCTCGCGACATTGTCTTGTGGCAATCGGAATTGACTAGAGGAGCAAATTTGAAGAAGCTGCAGTCTGTGGTATCGAGGAGGCTAGGGTTGTATCTTTATGAGCGAGGATGCGGAAGTAGCTTTGGTTTAGAAGCGATCCACTCGCATTGCTCCAAGAGCGGCCATAAGCGAGCAGGAGTGGGGCGAAGCGTGTCGAGAAGGCTCGGAAGTCGTCTTCCTTACAAGTTTGGTGGGTATCGGAGGGTGCGATTGGTTGGGAGCGCACTGCACAGTATCAACTTTGGGATACAGCTAGCGTGAAGCAGATGAAGGCCGAGACGAAAGTTTGGGAGAGTTCCGGTGGGTGTTTGGGAAGGTTGTGGGGCGATGACAGCGTGTTTGCAGGGTATTGTAGCAGAGCGTGGTGGGTATCCTGGCGGTTCGAGCTCGTTGGTCAGCGATGAGAGCGTGGTTGCGTCGCTCGGTGCTTGGCAATGCGTTGGAGATGATGATCGAGTACGAAGATGAGAGTCGCTGTCGGAAACAAATGGTTGAAATACAAGCGACACTGCGATGGACGATGGAAAGATGAGAGGGAGAATGGAAAGAAAGGTCAAGGTATGAGGAAGGGAAGGAAGAAAGGAAGGAAGGGAGGCAAGACGGAACGAAGGAATCAAGAGACCAAGAGACGCGAATGATGTTGTTGGATGCGGAGGAGCATAGGCCGACACCACGGCGGCAACAGGGATGGATCCAGAAAAGGGCGCTATGGTAGCGTTGCAGCCGTAGAAGAGCTCGAAAGACAGACGAAGGAGAAGAGCGAGATGCAGACGACAGCAAGGAGCGTGGCATTCGATATAGACAAGTTCAGGCACGCAAGGAACAAGCGTGGGAGGCGATGCTAGCGCTTGACAGCCAGCCGGACATTGGGATCAGGTAACAGGCAGCAGCGATCCGAAGACCATTTCAAGGAATGGTGCCTGAGTCTCCCTCCCTTCCGTCGCCATTGAACAATGGGAAGCGTAAGAGTGCTGTGGATGAGTTGAGACTGGCAGATGGCGGCGATTCAAGGGCGTCGAGGAATGTTATTATCAATTAAGCTCAGCATCGATCCATGTCCATGCCAATCGAGCAGTATCCTGTCACTTGTACGCCCAACAGTGTGATGCAACGAGGCGAATGATAGGTCGCAGCTGCTGTACTTCCAAGTGTCGATCCAGGCATTACGCCACACGTCAGGAAAGTAACACGCTCGCAGCCATTCAAAGGGGGGGGGGGGGGGGGGGGGTCCCCTCCGAAAAGAGGCTACTTCAAGGGGTCTGGTCGGAATAGCCGCTCTGCAGCTCGAGAAGCAAGGGCACCACAGGGTCAAATTCGGCTAGCTTCCGATATGCTCTTTTTGCCTTCCTCTCGCAGTTGCAGCACCGTCTCTCGAGCCCAAAGCGGACATGAGCGACTGTGCAGCACAGCGTGCAGAATTTGTCCATAGTCCAGCGTCGGCAAAGGCCTGCCTGCGTGTGGTACAATGAACGGCGAGCATGCAACTCACCACGCCCCGCGGATCTATTTGTGCGGTTTTCGCCTAGCAGCCAGCGCTGCAGAAGCTGGGCACACCTTGTACCTCAAACGCGAGCATTTGCCGCACGCGCTACGCAGCATCCATTTCTTAAGAAGACGGCTACAGGCTTTCTTGCATTGCTGGCCATTGGCTGTACGTCATTTCTCAGCACCGTCAATCTTGAACGGAGAGCTCGATTTGACCCCTCTGCCGGCTGCTTTGTTATGCTACAGCACTTCGAACGGGTGTCATCGCGACCAAGCAAAGCAGAAGGAAGATCCAGGCGATAGCAAGTGTTCATCGCCAAATGCAAGGGATAATGCCAGGAATTAGGCCGGCAGATCCGCAACCCCCTTTTTTCCGTCTCAGCGAAAGTCGCAGGGAAGTGGGTTATTTTCTCTCAGTTTCCGATAAAGTGATTCATCCTTTTTTTCTTTTTGATAAAACTTTATTTTGGGAAACTCAGTTCGTGTGCCTTGCTGGTGAGGCTGCGCTTGGGCTTGCACCTCCTGGCGTCCATCTAAGTTGTCGGCATGAAGCGAGCGTCGAAGCAGCAGCAGCGCCTGTTACTTCTTTTCTTGCTGAGGTCGCTGGCCTTCAAGAATCGCTCGTAACCATCGCGTCGCGACGAATGGCACGTTGCTGCCACGAGCTACGACTCTGACTTGACTGGAGCATCCTGCGAGTCGAGCTAACGTGATCAACTTGGTCTTCTTCTTGGCTGCACCTGATCTCGCTGCGAGATGCCTTCGTCGCCACGAGCGCATCTACGGAACGGACCCGAGCTTCACGATGGACTCGAGCTTGTAGCTCTGGTCTCTCACAGGTCAATTCATGCGTGCACTCAAGCTGACCGATCGTAGGATGCGCCGGTCAGATCGGAGATGGAAGAGCCGATCCGACCCCTTGTAACCTTCTCTCAACGTCGGACGTCGCCTTCGAGCTATTCCAACTGCAAGTGAGCTTTTCAAGGGATGTAGCATCTCACTCTTGCCTCCTTTCTTCTTCCTAAGCCTCCGTTCCGCATATCTCCACTTTTGAACCCAAGTCCTCATCGGCGTCACCCGAAGCGAAAGAGCTCTCCGCCTATCGTCTATCGTTCGACTCGTCTGTCACTGATTGCTGGCGATGTCACGGGCACTATGAGCTTGAGAAATTTGTATTTTGCTAATGGAGCCGGATGAAGCGCAGAGCTTGACACGAAAGCTACGTCGACATGGTGAGGATGATGTGTGGGTTGAGTTGTACGAGTTTACTCCGAGTCCTCGAGGTACTTTCCTCGGATATCCTTCCACTGCTTCTGTTGGCGTCAAGTGGGGCGATGCAGACGATCAAAAGGAAGAAGTCGATTGGTCAGTGGTCTGCGTTTCCTTTGAGATGAGATGAACATGGCCTGAATCCTACGTCCGACCGAACCGGAGGCAGCAACACAAGTTTGACATGACGATGACTGGGGTCCAGCCAGAGGAGCATGCGTCGGGTCGGAAACGATCGCGCTGATCTGAAGCTCGGAGCAATCAATGCCGTGAAGTGATGAGCACGCCTCTTGACCAAACATCCTTGTAAAGCACTGGTCTGCCAACTCTCTAGTCCGAGTATGTTCCTACTGTGCCCGTGCATCGAACGACCCACCGTCCAACAAAGACAAAAGAGTCCAAGTCGTGACCGCTAGCTACCATAGTCGACCATCCCACCAGATCCTGCGTTCTTTGCCCATGCTACCTTCATTGTCGTGCTGCCCTGGCGATCGGTGGTAAACAAGATCAAATCCCGTGTCGATGCGGTCGAAAACTTACGCCCTTGTTATGCGAGTCCCACCATGCTGTGGTAGCAAGGTCGTAGCCGATACCGAAGGCGAAGGCGCCGAAGAAGATGGTGCCGACGCTGTGTGATTGCAAGTGTACAAGTGATCATGGGCGTTGCGAGAAGAAAGGGGAGCGCGGGTCAGTATTCGCGAACAAGTAGATGAAGGGTCGCCAAGCCACAGCAGCCACGTCCGGGCTAGCGCTCCAGCTGCGGACGCCATATCAACGCAGTGTATCCGATGATGCATGGACAGACGCTGATCCGTAAGTTCGGTATCGAGGAGTTGCGATCCAAGCTTGCGCGCTTGGCCATGACATTTCTCCGACGGCTGCTGCACTGGGTGTCGACTGGCCGGCGAGACTTACTAAACCGAGTTACGCTTGAAGACGGTGTTGTAAACAGACTTGGCCAGCGACATTGTGGATGTGGTATCTGCGCGATAGGTGACGGTGGTGTGGTGGTGATGACGGCGATCAGGTCGGGAACGTTGTTCGAGTTTGGTGAATACGCGAGCTCAATCTTCCAGACTCAATCAAGCAGCACAGCACAAAACGGCGATTTGAAATCAGAGAGCCAAGCTGCCGTTCCAGAGCCGCTACAAAATTCCACACTTTCATGTCGGGTTCAGGCGGATGCATCGAAGTTCGGAGCCGACCGCCCTTTTCGAGACTTGTATGTACGCAGTATCGGTCTCACAAAACCAGTTTCAATAACGACTATCGCGCGACTCTTGCAGACGTTTCATGCAGGGTAGCTCGATGCCCAATTTGGAAAAAGTTGGAAAGTGCCCCTAAGTCTCGTCGCAGTCTCTGACCAGCCAACGCAGGAAAGAGGGGCATCCTGCATGTCACGCATCAGGAGCCTAGAACGCGTTTCTCTTTTCCTGGACTTCGCAGCACCTGACTGACTTTACGCCCCACGCGCCAAAAAGACCAACACCTCGGCTGATTTGTTTCGAGCTGCACAACAACCTATTACGCATCCACATATTCATCGTGATATACACTGTATTGAGTCGCGAGCTTCATCATCGAGAGCCGGCTGTCGTCTAGCGATCCGTGCTACATCGCTGAATCAAAAAAGGTACCGCAATGCCGGCTCTGGTTCTTGGCATGGCGTGGTTCCACAATGCAATCCGCTTGGTGTCAACGGTGTCGGTCTCCTTCCTGACGTGTTGAGCTGGATGGTCACGCCATGCTGCGCCTCAAGCAGCTGCGGAAGAGCCGATAACGTGAGTGTGCTTGCGAATCGGCTCCCAATCGCAGCGCCCCTGAACATAAGCGAGAAGGAAGGTGGGAGCAAGAGCGAGATTTGTTGCTCCGGTAGGCAGACAATAGTCTCTTCGGATCGTCCGCCCGGTGACGGAGTGTCAAATGCGGCCTTTCCGCTGAGCGCGTGTGCCTCGAATCCTGCTGTCTTTGGATCAAGCTTGTGAGCTACTGTAGCTGCAACTGCACGGCTGCATGGACAATCACTGCATCCTCCTCGACGACATCCACCACGTCTTCCTCGCCACCATCCCAGCTGCTCGCTGCGGCGACTTTCACTTCCTCCTTCTTTCACGCTCGAAAGCCCCTCGTCGGCGCCCAGTCACTTCCAGCCCGCTTGTCCTTGAGGACAAATCCTACAGCATCATCGAAACGCAGCCACAATCGGACGCATCACTTGGACCGCAATTCATCGCAAACATCATCGGTGCCATATCGTCCAAAGTAACCCGTCGTCAGCATGAAGAAAGTGCAACGCTTCATGGGCGTCGGTGACTCCAAGCCCGCCTCGGCCCCGCTGAGCGTCAGTCCTGGCAAGTCGTACCTCAACGTCGGCGTCAACTCCACCACGCTTGCTTCGACGCAGTCAGCTGATGGTGCTGCAGCATCCCTCAGCTACGATTCCACCTCGAGCCGCCTCTTGCCGCCATCCCAATCCGCACAATCCGCGCAGCTGTCCCCACAGCAGAGTCGGCCGGGCTCTCGACAAGTCTCACCCCAGACTTCGCAGAGTCTCTTGCGTCCATCCCTCGCCTCGCCACAGCCCAAGAGCCCATCCGCTCATCAGCAATACTTTGATCTTCCTATCAATGGCGCTTCTTCGAACGGTGCCGCAAGCCCACGTCCTCTCTCTCCGCTCGGCCTGCCCGTTTTGAACCACGCGGCTTCAACTTCGACGCTCAACCCGACCTCAAACTCGGTCGACGTCAGCCTCGTCGAGCGCGCCGACTTGCACAAGTCTCTCAAAGCAGTCGAGTCGCTCCTCGTCAACCTCGACGAATATCGCGACCTCTCGGCTCGCCTTGCCAAGGTCGAAAGGAAGCTCGCAAAGAGCGCTTCGGAGCTCGAACGCACAAAGGTGGTCCTCGAAACGCCCTCTCAAACACTCCAACTCACCTCGACCATGTTCGAGGGCCTTGCTGAAGTCTCTTCTCGCCACGCCAAGCACGTCCAACGGGAGTACGAGGCGGTCAACGATGCCTGCGCAAAGTACTTCAAGAAGGTCGCAAAGGAAGAGCGCGCGCACGACGAGCTGATTCAGACTCTCGACGCAAAGATAAAAAAGGCAAACGCCGCACACGAAAAGAATGTCAAGAAAGCCTCGCCCAACAAGGCTCTCGAATCGCACGACAAGTACATCGCGACCGTTCAGTCGCTCACCAATGACATGAGTCGAGCCAAGAACGCACATGCCCTCTCGATGGCCGCAAAGAGCCACGTCTCGTCTCTGCTCGTCGCCAGCACCGTCGGTGGTCTCGCCGATGTCGAGTTCAAACATCGATGCGAATCGGTGCGCCGCATCGGTCCACATGTCGGCAGGCTCAACGAGCTTCTGTGCTTCACCTCGTCCGAGTTCATGCCTGCCCTCCAGGCTGCCGAATCGACCCAAGTGGAACAAGGCCAGGCTGAGTACCTCGCCAGCCTCACCGCCCAGGTCGAGGCTTCCGTCGCCGTTCAAGCGCAGATCAACGCAAAGATCAACGAGGACACGCAGATCATCTTGCGAGCTCAAGAGATGGGCTGGCGTCCTCCTTCGCCGTCCGCACCTCTAGCAGTCGATAACGCTGCCGATCTTGGTCGCAGCACAAGCATCAACAGCAATGTGAGCCGAGGATCCGAAACCTCACCGAACCATCGTCCACCAATGCAGCACGCACTTTCCAAAAGCAACCTCGCTGGGGCCAGCACTGCGAATCCAGCCAGTGCAGCGTCTACGCTACCTCGGACCTCTTCCTTGAGGCTGCAACCTCAGCGAGAGACGGGACAGACGCTGCACCAACCATCCACAATGGCTGGGCCAACTTCTGCGCCACCGCCAGTCGAGACAGGGGCTGCGTCCCTTCGCAGCGTCGCCACTGACCAGACTGCTCGTCCTGACAACGGCACTGCCGGTCAATCTTCTTCGCAACCTCCGTCGACCCAATCCAGCATTCTCCTCAACCCACCCAGCGCCACTGCCAGCCTCGTTCGCGCACCCACAGACTCGACCATCAAGTCCATGGCGGCACAGCCTCAACTGTGGGAGACAACTTCTCCTTCTTTGAGCTCTTCGGCCATCAGCGCATCCTCTACTCAGCCATCAAATGCCGACAGACTTGCAACTAACGCATTGCAGGTGCACGATCGCAACGGCAACAATTCTTCGGCGACAGAAGGCAGTATCATTGACAAGCTCTCGGTGCCGCGCGAAGACTCGGACGCTGTTGCTCCCAGCCTTAGTGCGACCAACAGCGCACAGGGCTCGGAAGACGGCAACCGGATCCCGCGAACCCCCGACGATAGCGAGGGGTTTCTTCTCATGCAGCAGCAACAACCACAAATGCTCAAGGGACACCACAACGCTTCGCCCATCGTCAGCACGGCAGAACCCGGCCGTGCTGGAGTCGTCACTTCGCCGAAGGTGCGGCCAGCCCAACGCGCACTTGAGCAGTACAGAGAGCACACCACAAAGGTCGAAACGTCGCCGACCGCTCCCAAGTTCGCTCAGGACAGTGCCCCCATGTACAACGTCGCCTCTGGACTAGGTCAGTCTGACAGCCTCTACGATGCTCAGAGCCAACGGAACGCCGCCGCTCTCGATCAGGCCAATGCTCGCAAGATAAGTCTATGGGAACGCGAGCGCGAGCGCATGAGACAGCTCGAACGGGAAGACGAGCTCGCAGCTGCGCGAACGCCCATGTCTGCCACCGTCGAACTCGGTTACCAGCGTCCAGCCTCAGCCATCTATTCTAACCCTCCGACGTCATCAACCTTCCACAACAATGGTGGCTGGTCGCGTTCGAGAATCAGCGACAGTGGTGTCAACGACAAGAGCGTCACCTCGCAGCTTGGTCTCGGATATCCGCGTGCGTCCGGCGCTGATGTACGCGATCACGATGTCGACCGGTACGCTCCCGCGGTTGGATCGACACGTCTTTCTGCGGTCAGCGTCACTCGATCGCTGAGCACCGATACCACTGCATCGGAGCGCAGCTTCGTGGCGCGCATGAAGGCTCGCTACCAGGCGGAGAAGGACATCGAGCGCGAACAGCGTGAGCTCAACGTGCTCGAGAAGGAACGCGCCGCACGGAGGGTCACCATGGACCCCGCCTTGTCGCTTCCCTCGATGACCGGCGCCCGCGGTCGAGTGCCGGAGATTGCGTCGCGCTATCAGATGTCTGGTGCCGGCACGTATGCGCAGGAGGTCAACTCTGGCCGACGCTATCATGACAGTCTCCCCGCCAACGCTCATTCGGGCGGCAGCGGCGGTGGCTCGCGAATCAACGTCGTTTCATCTTCGCCCTCTGCGGCCGGTTTCGGCGGAAACGTCGACGAATTTGGCGGCATCATCAGAGACAGTCGAATGCTACCATCAGGTCGACGCAGCATGGAACCACCTCACTCGGACGTGTGCGGTTGTCACCAATGCTCTGGACGCCATTACGGCAGCGGTACGACCAGAATGGATGATATGGATCGCCAAGAGGCTCCTCCGGCTGCGCTTTCGGCACGAAGCAATCCTCGCGAGTACAACGTCCGTCGCACCACGATGCCTGTTCTGTCCCGTGAGCAGCAGTACGCAAAGCAGCAAGCATACCCTTCGTCGCCTCCACGCGCTTCGCCTCGCGACGCTTATGCTCAAGAAGGCTATTCTTACCGCGAGCAGCAGCAACAACAGCTGCAAATGCCGAGTGGTCGTGACGCAGGATTGCCTCGTCGAAGCTACGAGGAGCTGGGACCGAGCTCAGACATTGGATCGAGAAGAGTCGTGTTTGCGCATGAACCACAGACGATTCGTTGAAAAACCTACAGTCAGGGTCACACTCGAATGTCGGACGAGAAGGATGAGGGAACGGACTGATGCCATTACGACTTTGACGCCCTTATACCCCACAATTACGATCATATGAACGAATGACGAGCTTTACACTGTCTTGCATTGGTGCGTGTGCGTTCTTTCAAGCTTGCCCGATCGAAACCTCCTGTGGTCCACTTGATGAGATGTGCGAGCGTGCGAATCTCCGAGAGGAGGCCAATCCGCTTCGCTTAGCGTTCGCGTTGGTGCACCGAGCATACAGCGAGACGAGCTGCCGGAGGGGTCGCCGGTCTGTGTGCGGGGACCAAACGCCGGTTGAAGCGGGTTGTCAGGCGAGAGAAAAAGTGTGGGGAACTCAGCTGTCGATTTAGGCGAATCGGCAATTTCAACCCGCCCACTTTGATGCAAATACCCTCGGCCAGATGCTTGGTTGTTGCTTCGAGAAGCTGTCATGGACTCCACGAACGCCACTCTTAGCTCTCATCGGTCATCTGTCGATGTCTGTCGGAGCTGTTCGCCAATCTCTGGATGATTTTCTCGGCGATTTCGAGGTGGATCGGATGCTCACTTGACAAACTGAGCCTTTTATGCTCAGCGGTTTAACTTTGGCTACGGTTCCTTCCTTCACATCTGTCGCCTGTTTGATTTGACGGGAATGCTTGCGCTGCGCGATGGAGCCAGAGATGAAGAGAACAGCTTTCATTGAGTCTGCAGTTCAAGCTGTACAGTGCGATCTTTCGACAAGCTCGGCACTCAACCGGGTCCGCGCACCCCGATTAAGCGAGGGCCGCCTAAAGGAAAGTTGACCGACCTTTGTCCTCATCGAACTCGACCTTGCTTGTCATTGTACATCTGCTCGGCGTGCCGACATCTGCAGCACAGCATGGACATGCACAGCTGGCGGTGCGAGCCGGACCGACCTTCCTTCACAAGTGCCTTTTCGAGGCAGCTTGTTTGCCGGTCACAAACTCTGGCTCTCATTAGCGGCAGGTGAGGTGTCAAGGGTGTTCCTGAGCATCCACAGGGTCAAACCTGCAAAGTCACTTTTTCGAGGGTCCTGACATGGCAACAACGAAGCGATCGTGTGCAAATTTATCCCCCTTCCCTGCCTAAACTCAGTATGCCAGCTTCACTTGCCGCTGCTCTGGTCCCAGCAAAGCGGCTCCTTCGCAGAGTCACAAGCACGTTTTGACCCCCTTTACCACGCCAAGATACAGGGACAGAGGTCGCCGGTCATGTCTCTCCTCTATATGCATGATGTCCTGTGCAACACATGGCGCAGGGCCTACCCCGCACTTCTGCTCCACGCCTAAGTGTCAAACGTTGCGCCACTACGAGACATTATATATACCTTCTCCGCCCTTTTCATTGACGTTTCAACCCCGACAGAGACCAGAAACCTCACTTGAAGGTTCACTTGCCCCACCTCAGTCAAGCCGTCGCTGAATCTTGTGCCGCGATGCGTGCGCTATCGCTATGGACGACGCTACTGCTGGGCTTGACAGCAACCTTCGCGCAAGCCAACAGCAACACAGACACCAACAACGACAATGTGTGTCTGTCCACCGCCTCATCATCGGACGGCTATCTGATCGCAAAGTCGGGCGAAACGACCGAAGTTCTCACATCTAGCCATGACGCTCCCGTAGTTCATCACGCCGCAGCCAGCTTTGCTGCCGACCTGATGCAGATGGTGCCCTCTTCCAATGTGGTAGTCCGAAACGTCACTTCTGCATCGCTCAAAATGCAAGCTCAGCAAGACAAGGAGAGGATGATCATCGTCGGCAGTCTCGACAGCTCAAGTCTCATGCCAGAGCTCATGTCGATGGACTCAGCAGTATCACAGGAAGCTTCGAAGGTCAAGGGCCAATGGGAGTCGTGGTCCTCTGTGAAGCTCAGCTCTGGATCTGGGTTGGTATTGATGGGTTCGGACAAGAGAGGTGCTGCGTACGCGCTGTACACGCTGAGCGAAGAGCTGGGAGTCAGCCCGTGGAAGTGGTTTGCCGATGTCAAGCCTACGCAGTCGCACTCTGCTGTGTATTACTCTCCCAAGTCGTCCGCCTCGTCGAAGAGTTTCGGGACGAGTCGTTGCTCACACGGTCCACCGCTGGTCAAGTACCGAGGCATCTTCCTCAACGACGAAGCACCCGCCCTGACGAATTGGGCTCGGACGCACTTTAAAGGACCCTTCCCACCCGAAAACGCCCCGCAATCCTTCAACGATGCCATGTACACCCACGTCTTTGAGCTGCTGCTTCGACTCAAAGCCAACCTTCTCTGGCCTGCCATGTGGTCCGACTCTTTCGCCGTTGCAGGCCTCCCCGACCTCCCCAATAAGGGCATCAACGGCACCGGCGCCGCCGGTCCCAATCAGAAGCTGGCCGATCGAATGGGCATCGTCTTCGGAACCTCGCACCAAGAACCCATGGGTCGCAACACCCCGGAATGGAACACCTGGTACCAGGGTCCCTGGGACTACCCTACCAACACGGAAAACATCACCACCTACTGGAAGTACGGCGTAGAACGCGCCCAAGGTCTCGAAACCATGTTCACCATGAGCATGCGCGGCAACGGCGACAAAGCCCTCGCCGGAGCCAACATCCAGCTGCTGGAGGAGATCATGGCCAAACAGCAGAGTTTGCTTCCCCGCGATGCCCAGAGTGGCCAGATCAGCGTTCCGCAGATGATGTGTCTGTACACCGAGGTTCAGGGGTACTACAATGAGGGGTTGAAGGTTCCGGAAGACATCACGTTGCTTTGGACCGACGACAACTTCGGGTTCATCAGGAGGATCCCAACGGAAGAGGAGAAGAAGAACCGAAGCGGTGGCGCTGGTCTCTATTACCACGCCGATTACGTCGGTCCCCCTCGCGCCTACAAGTGGGTCAACACGGTCAACCTCATGAACGCGTGGGAACAGCTCAACGTCGCGTTCCTCAACCAACAGACCGAGATGTTCATCCTCAACGTGGGCGACCTCAAGCCCGTCGAAGTTCCCATCCACTTTACCCTCAACATGGCCTACGACAACACCGACTTGCTCCACCCTACCAACGTTTCCAGCTGGCTCGACACCTGGGCTGCCAAAACCTTTGGCCACGAGCCGGCCTCGAAGGTGGCCGAGGTGATACGTGGCTACTCGTGGTTGAACTCACGCATCAAACCCGAGATCGTCAACGCCAGCACCTGGAGCAGCGTACACTACGCCGAGGCGGAATCCGTCCTCTCCCAGTGGGATCACCTCAGTTCCATGGTCGAGGACGATCTGATCCCGTACTTCCGCAACACCCCCAACTGGGATTCCTTCTACCAACTCGTCGCGTACCCGACCCTCGCATCGTCCAATCTGAACCGCATGTACGTCGCCATCGCACGCAACAACCTCGCCGGCACGCAGGCCAAGAACTCGGCCAACAGCTGGTCGCGCCTCGCCCGCTCGCTCTTCCACAACGACGCGCGCCTCACCGAGTCCTACCACGCCCTCGCGGGGGGAAAGTGGAAGCACATGATGTCGCAACCGCACATGGGAAGCCAGTACTGGCAGCAACCGATGCGGAACATGATGCCCGCGTTGAGCCAGGTCGAAGTGGTGGATTCAGAGTGGCCGGATACGGCTATGGGTAGCAACCTGAGGGTGTCGGTGGATGGAAGTATGGGTGCCTGGCCGGGCGATAATCAGTACAACTGCGCGGATGGGTACAACTGCCCTGATCCGAGTCTGAAGATGCTCAGCAGGTACGAGGGGAACCAGCGGAGGAGGATTTGGGTCAGCTCGGCGGACGCTGGTGAGTTTGCTTTCAGCGCAACGACGAATGCGAGCTGGTTGCAGGTGCAGAAGCCGAGGATCGCCACATTGGAGACGCTCGCGAGGGACGGCGTGGCAGGTGGAACGAACCTCACCGAGAGAGCGCTGTTCGAAGGTGTGGGTGGGTGGGTGGAGAAGAGAAGCGATGGGTTCGAAGCAGGCGGCAACTTTGACGATGAAGTCGAGGTGGCGGTCAAGGTGGACTGGTCGCAGTTGGAGTCGATGGACTGTGCTACGACCAACAGCACGCAGAGGCTGCAGACGGGTGTGGTGTACATCAACACGACCACCTTCCCCTCGGAACAGTACGTCGGAATGTGGTCGCCCACCAACGTCACCGTCAGCCTCACCGTCGACCCCTGCACCTTTTCCTCCACCTCGCAACCCGCCGGCACGTTCGTCTCCTCCTCCGACGGATCCGTCTCCATGCTCGCCGCGCACGGGGTCGTCGAACCCGCCCGTTCCAACTCCACCCCTACCTACCTCGAAGTCTTACCGCAGTACGGCCTCCTCGGTTCCGCCATCACCGTGCTACCCCCTACCGCCGACTCCATCCCTCCTGCTTCAGGTCCCTCGCTCTCCTTCCCCTTCATCCACCCCACTTCCCCTCCTCCCACCAACAACGGTTCCGCCTACAACGTGACACTTTACCTCTCCCCTATCCTCAACTATCGCGACAAACGACCTCTGAAATACGTCTTGGAACTCGACGACGACGTTGCGTCGAGAACAACGGTCACCCCCGTTCCGGATAACATCACCCCGGGCACGAACAGTGCCGATTGGGGCAACGTCGTCAGTGCCAACATTCGAAAGGTGACGACGATGCTCAGGACGAATTCGACAGGTGGAGCGGGGAAGCATACGATCAGGTGGTGGCCGTTGGAACCTGGTCTGGTGTTGGAGAAGGTGGTGGTGGAACCGCAGGGGGGTATGACGATGGCGACTGCGTTGGGGATGCCCGAAAGCGGAAGGGTTGGAATGATTTGATGGCCAGTGTCCCCTCAACAAGATCCTTTCACAATCCTTCCTGTCCAGTCAAAAAAATGGTTATCAAAACAATACGCAGTTGAGATTGCTATCAATGAGAAGTCCACCCGGCATCGTCGGTCTTGAACTTGTTCAACCAATTCGCCATCGTATACCCATCCTTTGCACTATACTGCGTCGTATACAACAGAATGTGTCCGCTCCCCTCGACCATGTAGTTCCTCGCATTCGTCGTCGTTTCATCCTCCTCCGTGAACAACCTCTCCACCTCCGTGGCAAAGTCTTGGCTGCTAACACCTTGGTTCGCAGGAATCGTGCTATCGTTGCTCCAACTCATACTTCCAAACCTTGCGCTCGGATTCGCCTGCGCGAGACCGACGATGTACGAGTCGAAGTTGGTGTCGTTGCAGTTGGGACAACGTGGCTTGTTGGGCGGTTGGATGTTCTGGCTTGGATGGCGGAGGATGGAGAGCGGAGTTTCGGCGGAATCCACGAGCAAGTCCACGCGTACCCCGAACGCGTCCTGTACATTCTGGTAGTGTAGGATGCTTCCAAACCCCCCCGCACTACTCCCGATCAACCATACCCGCTTCAACCCCGGAACCATCTCCTTCACTTTCGCCATATCCAGCTTGACATTCCCCCATCCTTTATGATACGTCGTCCTGCCATTGTAATCCACCACGTTGTCCCCCGCGTGGAAGTCGCCGGTGCAGTACGGAATCCAGGCATAGTTCGAGTTGGCCCAGGGGTTGTACTGATTACCCCGGGCGAAGGGGAACCAGCCTTTGAGGGACGACGGTTGGGATTGGGAGTAGAAGGTGGCGTTGTTGAAGGCGGGCGAGGTGAAGCCACCGACGTTGTAGGCGCGCTTGTCGACGTAGCATGTTTGGTAGTCGTAGCAGGATCCACCTTGTTGCAGGGAGAGGACGAGTTCGGTGGAGTTGGCGTGGAGGGAGAGCGCGAAGCCGGTGGCGGTGCCGTCGGCGCAGCTGGTGCCGGGGACGTCAATCCATTGCCATTGGTCGTAGACCGGGGTGGAGGAGGGTGCGGGTGCTGGGGAGGTGGATGTTGATGCTGAGGAAGTGGAAGTGGAAGTGGATGCTGTGGAGCTGGTTGCTGAGGAGCTGGACGTGGACGTGGATGCTGAGGACGTCGTGGTCGTGCTTTGAGTCGATGTGGTGGTCGACGAAGTCGTGCTTGTTGCACGAGTCGATGCAGTTGAAGAGGAGCTTATCGTAGAGCTACTCTTGGTCGAACTCTGCGCTGCGCTCGTACTGGAACTCGTCGTTGCCGACCTCACCGTGCTACTCGTCACCGCACCCTTGACCGCCCCCGCATTCCTCGCAAAACTGTAACTAGCCTTCACCTCCCCGGGCCCGTTAAATAAGCCCGTGGTATATTTGGCCTCTGTCTTCGGCAGCACCGTCCCGTACACCGCACATATCACCGTCCCCTCGTCAAAATTGACAAACTTGATCACGCTCGCCATAGCACATCCCGCCGTTTTCTCGCAAAACGCAGTGCACGAGTTGACGTGCTGCTGGGTCGTACTGGTCGCATCTTTGGAAACGGTGTAGCGGGTGAGATAGGAGGGAGCGCCGGTGGTATTGAGTGCGAGACGGTAGCCGTCGATCGCCCAGGAGTAGGTGTAGCTGGAGGGAGCGACGAGGCCGGAGACGTATCGTGGGAGAAGGTCGGAGTTAGGAGAGGATGAGGGGAGGACGTAGGCGGTTGTGGTGGACGTGGTGGCCAGCAGAAGCGCTGCTGTGGAGGCTTGTGGGAGGAGCTTCATGGCTGATCGAACGCTCGAGCAGAGGAAGCGGGAGGGTCGATGAAGGGGGAATGGAAGCTCGCTCTCGAGCAAGGGTATAGAACAGGAAGGGTATATATCGGCATTCAGCCTGCGGAGCTTCTTGGGCGTCCACGATGGAAACACCCTGCATCGAAGCATCTTGCAAGCGGGATGTCAACTGGAGGAACCAGCAAACCGACAAGCCAGAGAAGGTCTGGACTCGGAGTTGAATACCACCGTGCGACTGGGCACGTCGGAGTTTCTTTCCGCTCTTCGGTGTCTTTCCCACCATCGGCCGCAACAACGGGCTCATCCTGTTTCTAGGTCACCATTTGGCCGCAACGATCGAGCTGTTAGACAGGTGTCGGTGAGGCACCAGGCTGCCGCATTGCTATCCGATGTCCTCGAACAGGCAACGGGAAGCGACTTGCCTCTTTCAAACACCAACACAATGGAAGCGCCTGGCTGGAGAACCAATTACTCGTTCCTCTTGCTCTTCCCCACACGCCGATTCGTGGTGTGCCTTACAAGGCCTCGGTGCATTCGCACATGCAGTCTCGCCGCCCATTGACTCGCTGTGAGGAGCGCACCAAGTCAACCTTCGTCATCGTGTCTCAGCAAGCAAGCAGCCGCCATCCGCCGCGATTGTCTTAGCAGCCGAGCCCTGGGAGAGAATACCTCAACACCTGCAGGGTGCTTTTCTGGCACTGTTCAACACGGGAAATTCGAAATCCCTTCCCGTGTCGGTCGCCAAGGAGGAAAAGGGCGCGATTGCGCGCGTATATTCCACGTGCTCTCGATGCAGACCTTTTCCCGAAAGTCGAGACCGACTCCCTCTCTTTGCCTGGCCATTCGTTGCAGGGCGATTTGGAGAGCAAGAGATCGCCTGCATGAAGACAATGGATACTGTCCGACGGTCGAGATTCGATGGTTGGGCAGGGACGCTCTTGCCAACGGGGCGTCGTTGTTTCAAAAGCATAGCGTCGACAGCCTCTTTAGCCTGTCTCATGTGGAAGCCAAAGTGAGACACTTCGATAGTGAAAATCGAAGGATCGATTCGATCGTGATTTTGGCAAAATCGCATCTTGATTGCTTCCTTTTTATCGAAGTGGTCGCATGTCCGATTTAACAGCTCGTGTCCCCGGATCTTCTTTCCCGCCCACGCCATCCGCTGCACGGCAGCTTCGGCAACGTTGAAGTTGTACTTGTGTTCTGCGATCGGCAATATTCACCGATGAAGCGTCGAGATACGACTCGGAAGACCAGCTTCCGTCAGACTCGGATCACGCGATCGCTGCGACCGATGTTGCTTTGTCTGGCATCGTCGCCGACTTGCTCTTATCAGAAGAAGAAGAAGCGGTCGCATCTCATGCATGAGAATCCGATGTTGGACTCCGCACCGCCGGCACTCTTTTTGACTTTGCAACCCCGCCTCGAATCCCATCTCTTGCAACCTTTCTGCCTCGACTCCTCGTCGTCGATGGAGAGAACGACAGCGAATCGGGATCGTGGAGCAAGATCGACAGCTTCGAAGGTTAAGGTCCAAAGTATGGGAGAGAGTCTCTTGGCCCTTCGCCTGAGAATGCGCGCTGAAAGTCCGAGTTTCGCGCTCAGACTAGCGCTTCTGTGACGTCTTCCTGGCCGGTGAATATATGCAGCGGCCCACCGACCTCCGTCGTATCTGCGCTAATGCGTTCATGTCGATGTCGGTCCCTCGTCGATTAGCGGCTGACAGAGGACAGGCGTGACCTGGAGGTAAACTAGAATCATCGGCCATCTTCAGCGTTGCCCCTATCAGCCACACATAGGCCAACAATGGACAATGAAACGGACATGACTCAATCAAGACGGCAACAACGGCGGCAACATGCAGCCCGAAGTAAGTACTCACGAGGTCAAGACACTCTGAGGCGGCCAAGCGCCCAAAAAAAACAAAAACAGATCAGAGACAGATCGCCTGTACACGCCGTAACCTCGCTTAGGCGCAAGAGTCTCACCATCGCCGTTTGTGCTTCTGCGACAGCCTCCGCCGTTTCTGCGACACCCTCGCCTAGAGTTTAGCTCCACTGTCGAAACTGAAAATCTTAAGCAATAACTTACCTACCGTAGTAAGTTAACGCTAGCGAGATGGAAACGGTGCGGCGCCAAACCTGCTATGGAAGACCCTGATCCGCTCATGCACACCTTGAGCTCGCTTCCACGCCAACTCTGCCGCTTCGAAGATGGCCGGCTGGATAGCCTCTACCTTTTCAATTCGGACGGTTGCCTTCCGTGTCCTGCTTGCATCGCCTCGCTACTGTAGTTCGCTTCGTAATGGCAGCATACGGCATCGATCTTCACCGTCAGACCAGATCCGATGCACGCCGACGGCAGACGGACGTCGTCAGTTAGGCTTGAAACACGATAATGGCGGCAATGCAATCAAGGCCTCGGCAGCAGCAGTGGCGACCGCCGCCGCCGCGCTGTATTCCTCTGCTACCGTTCAGGTCCCCTTCAACCGCTGTCTCCTTTCTTACAGCAGTCGAACCCCATCGCTCCCTCCAGGCTCAGTGTGCTCGCATGGATCTGTTCGCGAAGAGGCAGTCAGCGACACCAAGAGCAGGGCGCATATATAGATGATCATCAACTCGAACAACAAACAATTCGACCTATCTCATCCATCGGCCTCGCACCTCCTCCTCCGGCAAATTCTCCCCCTCTCCTGCTTGCCCTCCACTTTTCCTGTTGCAGTGCGTTCCGACTGCTCGCTGTGCATACACTTGCATACATCCTTCCAACGAAATTGTCCGTCGGATCCTAGCTCACCACCACGATGAAGCTGGTCACGATCAAGGCACTGGTTGCCTTGACCTCGCTCGCCTTGACGGCCGACGCGGCCGCGGTCCGTCGTTCGCCCAACATGGTCGTCAAGGAGTCCGTCAACGTACCCGCCGACTGGGTCCGACGATCCGACGCTGCCGACGACGAGCCTGTGGCTCTCCGATTCGCGCTCAAGCAGCGTGACGTCGCTGCGCTCGAGAAGAGGCTCCGTCAGACATCCGACCCAGAACACGAGCTGTACGGTCGCCACCTTTCCGCCGAACAGGTCGCCGAATTCCTCCAGCCCGAGAAGCGTACCGTCGACGAAGTCGAGCTGTGGCTCCGCGAGGCGGGCATCAACATCGACGAGGGTCTTGCTGCTCGTTCGCTCTCCAAGGATACCTTCACCGTTCACGTCCCCGCATGGCAGGCCAGGGAGCTCTTGAATGCCGACCTTGGTGTGTACGAGCACAAGCGCAGCGGCGCGCTCGCCGTGCGCTCGCCCGAATACAGCGTACCCGAACACGTCGCGAGGCACCTCGACTACGTTGGTCCTCTGACCCTCTTCACCGAGCCTCGTGGCTACAGCAGCGACATCGCCGGCAGCAAGATCCTGATCGAGAAGCTCGACGACGACGAGGCCACCGATGCCAACGCCAAGTCTGCTGACGGTCAACCCTCCGTCTGCGATACGGCCAAGGTCACCTCGCTCTGCCTACGAACCTTCTACAAGACGGTCGACTATGTGCCGAAAGCAGCCAAGAGGTTCCACCTTGGTATCTCTGGTTTCTTGGCCGAATATGCCAACTACGCCGACTTCTCGGGCTTCCTCTCGCAGCAGCGACCCGATGCAGCCAAAGCCGGATACAACTTCACGGTGCAGAGCATCGCCGGTGGTCTCAACGTCCAGAGCGACCCTGGAAGTGAAGCCAACCTGGACGTGCAGACCGTTGGCGGATTCAGCTTCCCAATCCCTTTCACCTACTACACTACTGCCGGATCGCCTCCGTTTATTGCGGACAAGAACACGGTCAACAACACCAACGAGCCGTACGAGCTTCAGATGAACTACCTCCTCTCGCTGTCGGACGACCAGCTGCCCAAGGTGCTGTCGACTTCGTACGGTGATGACGAGCAGACGGTGCCCAAGGCGTACGCGATGAGGGTGTGCAACTACATCATGGCGTTGGGAGCGCGCGGTGTGACCACGGTCTACTCTTCCGGTGATGCGGGTGTGGGACCGGATGGCGATTGCGTGTCCAACGGTGCCTACTCGACCAAGGGCAAGGCGACGTTCTTGCCAGCGTTCCCTGCATCGTGCCCCTTTGCGACGACGGTGGGAGCCACGCAGAACTTTGCGCCCGAAATCGCGGTGGACGGTGATCTTCCTGGATTCTACTCTGGTGGTGGATTCAGCAACCTCTTCCCAACTGCTTACTACCAGGCTGACGCCGTGATGCCTTACATTGCGTCGCTTGGCACCAAGTATTCCGGTCTGTACAACCCTGCCGGCCGTGGATACCCTGATGTTGCTGCGCAGGGTTCGCGCTACGTTATTCGTATTGGCGGAGCCAACTACCTCATCTACGGTACCTCGGCTTCTGCCCCCACGTTCGCTTCGGTGATCGGTCTGCTTAACGACGACAGGATCAGCAAGGGTCAGTCGTCGCTGGGCTTCATCAACCCACTGATCTACAGCAGCTGGATCAACACTCCTGCACTCAACGACATTACCGAGGGTAGCAGCGTTGGTTGCAACACATCTGGATTCCCCGCCGCGAAGGGCTGGGATGCGGTGACCGGTGCTGGTACTCCCAACTTTTTGGAGTTGCAAAAGCGACTGCCCTAGATATATGCGAGAGCCCTGATGAGGCTATGAAAGCAAGAATCAACGGATAACGATGATGGTGGTGATGGCGAGAAATGAAATATGAAACTGCAACGGTCCCTCTGCCTGAAGTTTGATCGACTGCTGTGACTGTGCACAAGTGGAAACCTGCACGGTTGAGTGAGCAGTGTGTGGGTTGATCAATCGTGCGCCACTTTCTCAAAGACATCACACGGCCGATCCGAAGGTCTAAGTTTGCTCGCCTCGTCAATCACAATCGACTCTCGGATCAGCCGAAGGCGGTCACGCAACACTCATTCTAGCCTGTAAGTGTGTGTATCGAGTGATATTGGCAAAGGGCATCGCGCAAACGCGGCTCTAACCGTGCTTCCAATAGCAGATGTCGCCGTCTTGGACCTTGTATTCCCTTCCGATCTGCTTGTATTTGCCTGCTGCCTTGACACCGTTCTCGTTACCGTGCTCCTTGATGTCGTCGATGCTGAAAACTTCACCGCAGACGAACTTCTTTTGGAAATCCGTGTGGATGATACCTGCCGCCTCT
Organism: Pseudozyma sp. F8B2; assembly: GCA_003004685.1. Lineage (NCBI taxonomy): Eukaryota > Fungi > Basidiomycota > Ustilaginomycetes > Ustilaginales > Ustilaginaceae > Pseudozyma > Pseudozyma sp. F8B2. Next base: position 69,541 of record NXFQ01000024.1, read on the forward strand.
GGCGCCTTGAGACCTTTCCTGAAGGTCCACGCACGAACCTCGTCGGGACCAGCGGTGAAGTATCGTACGAGGTCGAGACCGTCGTAACCAGCCTTGGTGATCTTGCCAAGCGCACCGGTGATGTTGTCTCCGAGCGCGGCGAGCTCGGCAGCTTCCGCTTCGGGAGAGCCGAGTGCGAGCAGACGCTCTTCGAGGGCGACCGAGAAGGGGATGAGCAGATCGCCTGGGTTGTTCTCGTCGATCCAAGCCTTGATCTTGGCGAGCCACTTGTTCTTCCTTCGCACATAGTCGCGTTCGGACAAGTTGACGAGGTAGATGACTGGCTTGGCGGTGAGTAGTTGAAGGTTGTTGATGACTTCGACCTGAAGTGGCGAGGAAGCGCGAAAGCAAAGGCAAGGAGAAGTCAAAGATTGTCAGTGGAACCATTCTCCAGTTTGCTGCAATGCCTGCTGCTCCTGACCACCACTGCTTCTTGCTGCTATGGTTTGCTGCAAAAGTTGCGGAATCAGTTGAATAGTATTTATCTCAGTTGGCTTGATGGGCCATCGACGAGCTGGGTTATTAGAATTGTCGAGTGTCTCATGATGCGCACTCTTTATCATCATTTAAAGGGTTTCGGTGCGGCAGCAGCAGCGGCAGCAGCAGCAGTTGTGGAAGAAGCAGTTGCAGTGGAAGCAGCGTGGTGGTGGATGTACGTACCTCGTTGTTGGTCCAGTCGCCCTTGCGGATATCCTTGTTGTCCTCCTGGACGTGCTTGAGCAGCTTTTCGATGATGCCGACCTCTTCCTTCCTCTTCTTGTCCTCGAGACTGACGTTACCGGCGCTTCGAGCGTTCTTCTTTGCGTTGTCGAGCGCCTTTTCGATCCAGTCGATATCCTTGAGTCTCAACTCGGTGGAAATGATCTCCATATCACGGATGGGGTTAACGTCACCCTCGACGTGGATGACCTCGGCATCGTCGAAAGCCCTGACAACCTGGAAGATACCGTCGACACTCCTGACGTTGCTCAAGAAAGCGTTTCCCAAACCGGCACCGGTGGAAGCACCGGCGGTAAGACCAGCGATATCGATGCACGTCAAGAAGGCAGGCACTTCGGATTTGGGTTTGTACTGCGCCGCCAACCAGGTGAATCGGTCGTCGGGAACGGGTACACGGGCCTCTTCTGGCTCAATGGTAGCGTAGGGGAAGTTGGCGGATTTGCCGAGATCGCACTTGGCAACGACGTTGAAGAAAGACGACTTTCCTACGTTGGGCAAACCAACGATACCCATCTTGAGGTTATTGGATGGACGACCCAGACGGATCTTTTCGACCACGGCCTGCTTCTTGGGAGGCATCTTGTTGAGTCGATGTGATTTGGCTGTGGAGGGTGCGGTGGTAGCGAAGACTCGAGCGGTGCAGAGGCGAACGGCGACTGCTCGTGGAACAGAGAAGGAGGAGCGAGCGTGCGATGGTGGGGCAGCTGCAGCGATACGAGCGGTGTTGACGGCGTTGATGGAGATGCGCGTGTTGAGAGTGGCAGTAGTGGCCAGTCGCAGATGAGCCATGTATAAGCCTGGTTATGAATGATCGAGTGCTGACGATGAGAGGGAGAGGAGGTGTTGCAAGCAAGTCAAGATGGCCCATGTCAAAATCTTTTTTCCCGTTCCATTTCTTCTTCTTCTCGAGCCTCTCTGCCTGACAGATTCTCTGTGCTTCTGATCGCCTCGATAGTGAGGGAGAGCGCCGTGCTGCAACCATCCTTTCGTCCGAGTCTTTTCAAAAAAATTTTGTCGACTTTGTGTCAGATCTTCTTCTTCTCTGCAGGCAGAAGAAAAAAGCTGGACGTTGCCGTGTTGATTGACGTCAAAGAGACTTGGCTGTGCTCATGTGCCTGACTGAACTGGGTGGAAATGCATTTCGAATTTGAATCTTTTGCTTGGCCTCGGCTCGGCGCATCGGCGGTGCATCGGCACAAAACACACACACACACGCCCAAGCTTGAAATTCACCCATTATTTCACATTTTGGATTTCAAGTTGAAAAGTCGCAGTGTCGCCGTTCGCTGTTGCGCTGTTGCGCTCGCTGGCCGATGAATTGCTCGGCAGGGCAGGACAGCAGTCACACAGGGGCTGGTGCAAGTCTCGCGTAACATCATCAACACCTCTCCCAACCTTCCACCACCATCATCTCTCCCCTCCAACACCGGCATCCTTTGATACCGTCGCCGCGTATACCTTCAGCACGATGCGATCAACATCATACGTACTTGCGCTCGTCGCGCTCATCCTCTCCTTGGTCGCAGTAGCCTCGGCAAATCAGCTCGCTCCAGCTGCACCTTCTCCTGCACCATTCGAAAAGCGTCAGGCCGCCGCTGGTGGTGGTGCCGGCGTGTTGACCACATACACAGGCGTACAGATCATCTCTGGCTACAACCCACCCGCCTCTCAAGTCCTCCCTGCTCCTTCGGTCTCGCGAGGCACCATCTTGACCACCATCCCAGGTTACGGCAACAGCTCCAATTCTAACGCCAACGCGCTCAACTCGGGCGGATCTTCGAGCGGTGCCCTCTCCTTGCTCTCCTCGACGCACTTTGTCTCTGGCGCAGCTGCTTCTGCCACTTTCATGTGCGTCGCTGCTGTAGCTGCCGCTGCTGTGCTTCTCTGATTGCCGATTTACAGTCAAGATCGGCCAGATGCTGTTTCGATTGCGACATCACCTCGTCGACGCATCTGGAGGCCACCGCACTCAAGCATCCAATCGCATACCCGGTCGCGCTGCTTCTGGCTTCGTAGCCTTCGTCATTGACGATGCTCTGTCACGCCGCTTGCGAACCTGCCGTCTCTTACACTCGGCGCGTACATTCTCTCGAATCTCGATGCCAAGCTTGTCGCATCTGACGCACGCGATTCAACCACGGACTATCTTTTCTTCTCCTATCTGTACAGTTCTCCGGCCTTTCAGCCTCCTTTTTGTTACGCCTTCTCATCTTGCAATGCAAACACTTGCTCAGTCACGACAATGTTTGGAAACACGACGGTTGCATGTATGCACCAGCGCACACCGTCCAGATTGACATAACAACCAATGGGATCAAGGGGGAGGAATAGTATCAAGTGTTGAAATGCGATCGATGACGATAGCAACGGAGTCGCCAGGTTTAGTGATGATGATGCACCATGCGTCGGTGATTGCCGTGGATCCGATTCGACGACCACTGGGCTGCCGGCGAGCGCTTCTTCAGACCCAAGCCTCCGAGTCCACCGCCACCACCCCCACCAGAGCCAAGCGAGCCGAGTAGACCACTCAGCCCGCCAGAACTCAGCCCGCCGAGACCACCCAGCGCGCCAAGACCACCTGCCGCTGTTCCGCCGGCAGGACTAGCGGCACCTCCGGCACCTGTGCCCGCACCATCTGCACCTCCCGCGACACCGCTAGCAGCACCAGCTGCGCCACCCCCACCACCACCTCCGCCCGATGACTTGTACGCCTGCACCAAGAACGTCACTGCCGCATTGATGTCCTCCATACTGTACGTCAGGTGTGCCATCACATTCATGCCGTTTTCGCACACTGGATCGCCCATGTGGCAGAACAGCTTCCAGTTGGGCGTCGTTGGTACCGGCATCATCTTGTACGGATCGCCAAACGTCACTGCGCCCACCACGTTCTTCGCCTGTTTGATCAGATGCACCACCATGGCACCCTTTGAGTATCCACTCAGAACGAACTTGGTCGAGGGGCAGCGTGAAGAGATGCTGTTCATCTCACTGGTCGCCGCGGCTGCTCCTTGTGAGGGAGCTACGAAGTAGTCCATGTCGCTGGAGTAGACTACGTCGTAACACTGTGTGCCGGGGACTTGTTGTTGGAGACCGTTGCAGAGGGGTCTGCCGACGATGCCGAGGGTGCCTTGAATTTCTGTTGTGCCACGAGCAAAGATTAGCTGCAGCGGAGGACAACCGCCAGCAGCAGCAGTAGCCCCGCCACCTCCATCGCCGCCGCCACCGAGCATGCTGCCCATGCCGCCCATCAATGGCGACGGCGATCGCTTGTGTCGCCGACCCGACGTGGGATTCGACGGAAACCCTGCAGAAGCTGCGCTGTCTTCTCTGGCGATCAGCGTTCGAGAGCGAGAAGCTAGAGATCTGTCAGTCAGTCTCCGGCTCTCCTCGTCGGATTGTTGCGACAAAACCCACTCACCTTTACTGTCGCCGTTGCTGCGGGCGGTCTGACCGTCTTTGGGCATGTCGAGTGCCTCGAGAAGTGCTTTCATCTGTTCGTGGCTGATGGAAGGTAGACCGGCTACCTTGTCATCGTCGCTACCGCCAGCAGTGTCGTCAGACTTGATGGGTTGAGCGGATCGTTTGACCATGCCTCGACGAGCTGGAGCAGGAGGCTCTTCACCAGCTGGACCGCCGGACGCTCCTCCACTTTCTGCTCCGCCAGCTGCAGGTATGTAGGCTCCTCCTGCTTCGGAAGCGCCAGCACTGGTACCAGCAGATCCAGCGCCTCCGAGACCGGCGGTTCCTGCCCCTCCTACTGCGCCATCAGACAGTCTGCTAGCTCCTGCTCCTCCGGTTGCACCACCAGTCATACCTTCAGCCTCCATTCCACCACCGAAGGATTGTCCCGCCCCCTCTCCAGCAGTCGCCTGAGTAGAACCGCTGACACCCGCACCTCCTTCCGTCACGGATCCTCCAGCAGTGTCACCGCCAGCAGCAACACCGCTACCTTGTTGTCCAGCAGCGCCTCCGTTTGCATAACCACTGGCTCCTCCAATTCCACTGGCGTCTTCTCTGCCTCCACCCAGCATACTGCCGAGACCAGGTATTATGCTCCCTAATCCTCCTCCTGACAACCCACCTCCTCCGCCTATACCAGGGATCATAGACATCATTTTGCCAAGAGGACAATTACCACCCGCTCCTCCTCCTTCGCCGCCGCCGCCGCCGCCACCCCCCATGCCGGAGATCATCGACATGAGTGAGCCTCCTCTCCCGCTGCCCATACCGGGGATCATGTGCATGAATGATCCTCCGCCCATATCCGGTGCCATTCGCTTCGAAAGGGTTTTTTGGGATGCTTGATGTGTACCGTCGGTGTCATGTTCAATGGCGTTGGGTGTAGGTGAAGCTTGGGTTTGCAAAAGCAGGATGCAGAAGAGGACGACCAGCGTCCACAGCGATGGTGTCGAACGCATTGCCTGGGGAGTGGAAAGTGCCTGAAAGGAATGGGAAACCCGTGAAAAAGAAGAGCATCGACCTGCGAGCTCAACGTGTGCGACTAGGTTGTGAGGGGATGAGAGTATAAGTCAGTGAGGGGTCTGAGCAGGGCCTTTTTATGCTCGCGGATCTCACGCCGCTAAGGATTTGCAACTGAGGAAGCTGTTTCTTCGGACAAACACATGTAGGCTTCTGACGATGGCACAAAGACGTTCCCATCCTTTCCGCGGCTTTGTTCCGCCCACACTGTGACTCTCATCCCAGAACAGCGACGCTGTGACCTCCAACGCCCTCTTCCGACCTCATACACTAAAGATTCGAGGCAGAGAGATCGCCGGCAAGTGTCCGTTCCGACGTTCCGAGAACAAACCGGCGGCCGGCCGCGTGGCACACCCCCCTGCGCCCCTCACCGGTGTCTTCTTGGTTCCTTGATACCAGCTCTTCCGAGATCCGAACCGCCGAAACGCCACAACTCTCGATGGTCGGGCTCTGTTTCAAGACGCCGTGTTGTTGTGGCGTATCTACATCCATCGTTTCATTTGCAAACAAGAACAGCGTGTTTGCACCTCTCTCTCCCTCACACCGACATGAAATTTGATCTGCGCCCTGTCAATTCTCCCACCCTACGCGATGGTCCGAAGATGCTGGGCCGCCGGATCCACCGACATCGTGCCATGATACAGATGAAAGTCGTCTTGCATCGATGGAGCTCGCCTTGACAACCAAGGTTCAGGTCAATCCGAGCATGTGGTTTATTATATGCGCAATGTTCTACCTGTCCGCTCATCTGTGCTTCGTTAGCGTAGTTGGATTATCGCATCCGTCTAATACACGGTGCCTCAGGATTGAACCTGAGTCTTATTATCAACGGAAGGTCACTGGTTCGAGCCCAGTACGGAGCATTACTTTTTCTGGAATTTTTTATTTTCCTTTTCCTCGTCGTCAATGAAGGTTGTGTTTTTCTCTTCTCATCGCATACATAGACAGAGCCTTTTCGTGTGTATGAAAGAGAGCGGTGAATGTTTGCAAAAGTCAACGTGTTGACATTGCTGACATCCACAATCAGGATTGCTTCGCGGGATCGCCTTCCAACGAAGGTACTCTGAACTGAAAGCTACCGTCACTGTTTCTCCTTCCCGTTTCCTCCTTCTTCTCCTCAGTGCCCTCATCCATCTCTATCTGTTTCTTCTTCTCTTCAACCAGCACTATGATATCACCCGGAACAGCACCGAGCTTCTCCCCACTATCCAAGTCCTTTCCAAACCAACCTTCGCCACTGCCCCAGGTTGCAGCGATGTACAACCCTACCCCTGACAAAAATGTCAAGACCGTCATTATGCTCAGGGGTATTAGAAGGATCTTTCGTACACGTTCCCAGGTTGATCCGGGGATGGGATGGGCGATGATCTTGGCACCGCTGGGAGTGTGTAGAGCGTGTGAAACTGAGGTGTGGGTGTGGGTGTGAGTGCGCGTGGAGTGTACGCGTGTGACGGTGGATTTGGCAGATCGGGTTCGAGTGGAAGAAGCGCGGGTGCGAGTTGAACGTGCAGCTGTCTTGATGACTTGTTGGGATACTGCTTTGGTGATTGGTGAGGATGTCTGAACTGAGAATGGTGTCGTGGGCTTTGCTGGTATTGCTGTACGAGCGGTAGAGGGTGTAACGCCATTCCCACCGACGGTAGTTGACGACCGCAGGCTTGATGAGTTCGACTCGATCCTTGTGCTTGCACCTCTACTTGGCTGGGTTGTGGAAGGAGAAGCAGATCGATCGGCTGTGCTGGATCGTGGCCCTGCTCTGGAAGGTCTTGCAGATGTAGAGCTCGAAATGATCCTAGCGCTAGTCGTCGCTTGTGTGCTCGAAGTGATCGAGCGAGTTGTCGAAGTCACCTTACTCGACAGTGCGTTCGAGCTCCCCGTCGAGATCGGTGCCGCCGTCACCATCGCCATCAACATCAATGCTACCAGCATGAATCGATTGGCTCTTGACCGCCTTGCCATCTTGAATTTTCTTCCACTGGAGCTGATATCGTCGACGAGATGGCTGTTCCTTGGATGATTGCGGGTGTGATGGAGGAGAAGAAGCGCTTTGGTGGGCGTCTTCGGGAAATGGGAGTTCGTGGACGGGAGACGGACGACGATCCTGGCAGAGCCTCATGGAGCTGAGCTTCATCGACAAGTGTAAGATCTCGTGGTGCGTTTTGCTCCCTGACGTCGAGCTGATCAGCCGGAAGCGGCTTACCCTGTCCACCGCAGGCTCTCGTTCACTCCAGCGTCACTCGTTGGATACCGTACTGAACGAACTGGAAGCGTCTCTGCTCCAGCATCTCTTTCCTCACTCCGTGGCCTCGCACCGAGGAGCAACCGAGGCTCTCGAATCGAAAGCGGGTTCCTGACTCACTCCATGCGTCCACTTGCTCTAGGCACGAATTCGCTCCGACCACGTCAGACAGCAGGTCAGCAGCTGCTTCGCGCCCGTTTCGGATTTTTCCCACGTGGCCCCGTTTCCCTTATCTTGAAAGAACAATGATTTATCGAAATTCAAAATATGTTCTGTCTTGGCTTGTGTAATGCGTTCGCTGTACGGAATCCTTGAGTTGAAGCTCCGCTGCATGGAGCGAACTTCCAGGGATCTGGAACACCGATCCAAGACCGGGGGGCTGGTTCCCTTGGAGCGAATTCGTCGGGGCATCACACGGCGGCAGACCATGCGACAGCTGGGCCGACTTCGCCGTTCGGAGTCTTGATCTCACACCGCGCCGCATCGAGTTAAACTCTCTTCCCTTAGGATGAAACACCGAGATGCCCGCCTGAGGCGAATTCGACACGGCACAAAGCCCGTACGTGTCTTCAGCGCTCCTTTCATGCTCATGCTCAGTCAGCATGTGAAACAATGCGCCTAGGCAATGGTTCCCTTCTTGTCTCTCTTTTCAGATACAGTTGTGCGCCGCGGAATTGGAATTCGATCTCCACTCCTCAATTCCGATCCGAGGCGGAGAGATCTCATTGTTCCCTCCCGTCAGACAGTGCCGAAGGCCAGAGGTAGAGCAAAAACGATAACAACTTTCTATATCGTCCCTGGAAGGATGTAGTGTACAAAGAAGCGCGAAGAGGTGACATGGAACGATCTACAAGGAACAGTCGTGCTGTAATGAGAGAGAAGATCACTTTGTGAAGTAAACCACTTTACGCTGGTCAAGCTGTTCCAACACGGCCGATTCGGCTGCGATCGGCTTCTGTGCTACTACGACAGCATCGAATTCCGCATTGAACTTTTCGGCGTCGTGGAACGCTTCCGAAGGGACCTTACTCCACCTGTCCGAAGTGACAAAGTCATCGACGTAGCTGACGTCCACTTCCAATTCGGTCAGCTTGTCTGCCAGCGTCACCGTCGGGGCGTACGCCAAACTCGCCTCGCCCCTCTTGAAGCCCATCCCTACGATGGCCACCTTTGGCTTTGCCCCCTCCCTACCGGTGAATTTTTGACTCTCCGCTGCGATCTTCGCTACCTGGACTGCCTTCTCCACGGGTCGTTGCTGGTTTGCGATAGCAGCCGACTTGAGCAGAGGAAGATCGCAGTTCGCAAACAGGTAGAAGGGGTTGACTGGAATGCAGTGACCTCCCGCACCCAACGATGGAGAGTAGGGCATGAATCCGAACGGCTTCGTAGCGCTAGCCTTGACCACCTCGTGAACGTCTACCCCGTGCTTGGCGCATGCGTCAGCGATCTCGTTTACGTACGCAATGTTGATCAACCTCTGACAGTTTTCGTACAGCTTTGTGAACTCTGCCACTTCCGGCTTGCTTACCGGAACGACCGTAGTGAAGACCCTAGAGTAGAGCTCTGTGATTCGTTCCAGCGAGGCCTCGTTGAGACCGGAAACCACCTTGGGAATGTCCTCGAATGCGGGGAAGGTTCTTCCAGGATCCACGCGTTCCGGGCTGAACCCGACGTGAACCCCACGCGCGAGAAGAGGCGAAAACAGCTCTCGGGTCATACCCACCGTAACCGACGACTCGACTACGACGGTCGAACCAGGTCGAGCTACGCGAGAGACCATGTTGAAAGCGGATCGGATGTGCGTCTGATCCACCTGGCTCATATCCGGTGTGAGCAGAGTAGGGACCGAAACGAGGCACAGGTCGAACGACTTTGTTCGATCGTCCGCGTCGAGATCCGAGATAAAAGTGACGTTGGGGTTGGAGCAGTGAGCCTTTCGAAGGTATTGACAGCGGTTCTCGGAGACGTCGAAAGCGACGACCTCGTAAGCGGAGGAGAATCGCTCCATCAGATGGGCGCCTACGAATCCGACACCCACGACGAGAACGGTACCGTACGTGGCGGGTTTGTGAGTCTTGAGTGCTTCGACGGTCTTGTCAGTTGTTCCGAAAAACGTGTCGGAGCTGGGCGAAGGGGTGGGAGAGGGCGAAAGACTGTCTTGCGAAGCAGTGAGCGAGGGGCATCGCTGCATAGCCGCAAAGTTCATGTTCTCCAGGCGCTCGGTATCCAGATCATCTTCATCTTCAGAGACGTCGGCGGATCCGGAGCTTGCGGTTTGAGAGGGAGTGGAGTATCCGGTGTTGAGCACAGGTGCCGCAAGTCGAACGATCTCGAGGTCGTTCTCCTTGACGGGTGTTTGGACAATAATCTTGCCAGCGTCCAGAGCGGGCAACGAGGTGCGTCGTGTGTACAAGGACATTGTGAGAAGAGGTATGGATGGGAGTGTATAGAATAGATGATTTGACGATGGGGAAGAGATGGTTGCTGACGAGAAGTCTTGCTCCACCTTTATAGAAGAAGAGGATGCCTATCCGCTTCGCTGTAATCATCTAGGAGAAGCCACACTGTGTGGGACAAGCCACACTTCTGTGCAGCGGGATCAGGCTTTGCCTGCCGCGAGGCGATCTGTCGAACTGGGCCAAGGCCACGCTCGCTGGCGCACCGCTCGCCATGTGGACCGCCGGAGTGGGCCTTGACAGATCAGGAGGGGTTCGTCCACATGCAGCGATGCTGACTGTGCCATGTTCGCCTCATTGGCGCAAGGATATACTCGGAGTGGGTGAAACAAATGTGATACCGTGAGAAAGAGGTTCCACTTCCGGTCCGCGTGCGGCAGCGCTCGTGTGTCTCGGCCAGAGAAGCTCCGAAAGACGAGTCTCGAAGCGTGCGAAGGAGGGAGGTCTACTGAGTATGGATTTCGCCTTGTCAGGGCGGTTGGCGGTCGAGAGGCGGGTAATAGCCGCGAGACATCGCAAGTCGTGGCATTCTAGCACCGCAAGCTTAGCTACGGCGCTACCATCGGAGCCTCATCGCTCACTCTGGCATTGTTGGATCGGATCAGGTCGCCAACTTCGACGAGACGCATGCACAGACCAAAGCTGTAAGCGACGCAAGCAGAACATGAGCCGAGGTGTCATTCAAGAGAATTGCCAGGTATTGCGCCTCACGACTACATAAATAAGTGTTCCGGGCGAATACTTTAGCGACACTCACGGAATCAATCGATGTTGAGGTAGACGTCAGTCGAAATGGTTCACCGAAAAGATACAGCTACTGTAACTGGCACGAGGCGTCGCCACGCGCGCTCGTGAGGCGATCACTGCACACGTCTGCATAAGTCTGCAATTCGCGATCTGCGTTCAGTCCAACCAAGTTGAGCAAGCCCGCGTCGGCACATGGCGATGATCTGAAACGTGACAGAGAGTCCGTCTTTCGCATCGAGACATACTTGGTTCAGGACATGAGGCACAGCAGCAAAACAAGACAAGACAAATTCGAAATTCTGGGCTGAGCGGTCGCCGTGACGTTGGTTCTCCGCAGCGTGGTGCGAAATTAAGAAGACAAAATCGAGATCCTCGAAATTCGAAACAAACTCCGAAACGAGAAAGAGACGGGGCGAAATGCTCGGCGTTACCTGACGTTCTGGCGCTTACACAAGGAAGTCGGGGAAAAGGAGATCGACGGCGTGCTTAAGCGAACGTTGGAGCTTCTTTCGGCTGTTCGCCAAGTGCCGCTCACTCTCTGTTCGCCTCGCAAAACCTTGTTCGACAGCTCAATGCAGCCACACCAACACCCTTTCCTTTCCCGCCTCGCCATCCTCTCGCTTTTACGCAAGCATCAAGTGCGTCTGCTTCGCTCTCCCAACACTCTACGGTCTAACAGAGAAGCCAAACGTGCAATGGGGCGAACTTCTTGTGGCCGACGCCACGATGATCCACTTTTCGCCTCATGCATTCTTCCATCGTTGGCGTGGGACAACGAACCTTGATCGTCTTCCACCATCCCCACCTCTTCCATCCAATCACATCCGGCGCTTCTCCCTCCGCTCGTCTAGCAATGTTCGCATTCGCCAACGTCTGCGTGCGTCGAACCTTCTCGAGGTGATTCCACCGAAAAGAATTCGGGACTCATTGCTTTTAGCTTGTCAGCCGGAACCGCGACCCTGAGACCAACATTTTGATGACTTGACATCAGGTCTTGGGGCAAGGATGTCGAGACCTTCTCCCTCTTCCTGTCCTTCTCAACGGGTGCCTCTTGCTTCATGTCGACCACAACCCTCGCCAGACCCACAGTCGAGTACATCAGCATCGGCATCAACAAGACCTCGACTTGGACCTCCATCCTACTCGTCTCCTGCGCTTCCTTCATCGCAACCACATAGCAATAATAGAAGACTGCATGCTCTTCATAGGCCCGGACGTTCCTCGAGGCGCGCAGCATCCTACCTCGATACCATCGTAGAAGGCACGTCGTGGACCTACGACCAGATGGCTGCTTTACGCGATACGCAAGGCCAGCATGCAGCTCAGCAAGCCTCGGAGGCTTCAACTTCCAAGCTCCCGTTCCAACTGTCCCCTGTACCCTCAAATTCCAAGCGCCGTGCCATCGCCAACAGCAGTCTCGCAGCTCTAGCAACCGAGCAGCAAGAAGCGGAAACCTGGACTTCCCAAGCGCACTCAAGCAACCTTTTCCGATTCGCACCCGTACCAGAACGCTTCAGGCGGTACCTCAATCCTCCAACCGTGGATCCCTATACACCATTTCCAACAAGAGATCCAATATCAAAACGCTCTTCTGCTATTACGAGCAAACGCACTTCTCGAGCCCTTTCCGTAGCTTCGTCAGGCGAAGAGGATGATCTCTTCGATGATGGAGGTCTCGACAGGTCTCGCTTCACGCGAGGTGTTTCATCGTACACCTTTTCGAGTTTCTCAAGCCAGCCGCCGACCCCTACCACGCCGATGACCCCCATGACTCCGGTGACTCCTGGTTTCCATCGATCCAGCTCATCAAAGCTCGTGGATCGACGAAAGTCGTCCGTCATGGTACATCCGGACATTGCAGAGCAGAGCGAGCAGCAGTCGAGCCACGTCGGGATTCTGCAGCTTCAAGAAGAGCTCGAGGCTTCCGGTCCCATTCCAGAGGATGCCGCTGCTTCTACGTCCGAACAAGAGTCCATGGAAGAGCTCGTGGACCCACGTCAAGAGCCCTTTGAGACGTCGAGCGAAAGCAGCGGGTCGAGCCGATCAAACGTATTTGATGACGGCGATGCCTCTAGCGTTCAGACGGATGTTGTCCAGTCCGAGACCCAACCCGATCTCCTGGCTCAACTGCAGCCAAAAACGAAACGAGAGCAGCAACGCACTCGGCCAGACGCTCCTCAACCTGCATCAAATCCAGCCCAGGTTTTCGAGCAGGATCCCTTCGCGGATTCCAACGAGGTCCTTTCAACAGCCTCAAAAGCAGCTTCAGCCCCATGCCTGTCCATGGACGAGGTCCAACCCGTCAATGAAACGGACAAGGATCGCGATGTCGAGAAGATGGCCATCCACGCCAGCGACAGCAAGACAGCATTTGACGAATCCCTCTTCCCCGACTACGCACCTCTCGTCCAATCACGAGTCGACGCAGGTCGCATCGGTCTCATGATGGCCATCGGGGCACTCAACTTCGGAATGGTCATTTTCTTCCTCTTTCTGGCGCCAATAGGTGCATCTTTGATCGTCATGGTTGCGCTCAAGTCCCGAGACATCCTTTCCGTCCTCTGGCAGAGCTTACTCTTCATCCTCGCAACCATCGCCAGACCGTTTCGCAAGAAGAAGGAAAAGGTGATTCATCCACCTCGCAAGATCGTCAGCCTTGTACCCGTGTACAAAGAGTCGACCCAGGACGTTCTCGACACGGTCGATTCGATCATCACGGACAATCCCGTACGACCACAGGACTTCAACATCATCGCCATCATGGCCGATGGATTCGATGTAGAAGACGACGTCATCGTCCAAGAGACCATCTGCCGAGTCGAAGACCGCCCGTACTTCTCGTGGAAGATCCGTCAATCTGCCTTTCGACTTCAATTCGGTTTCCGATCCGGTCATCCCATCATGATCGTTCGCAAAGTCAAGAACGCAGGTAAAAAAGACTCGCTCATCTTCGCCTTTGACCTGTTCAACAGCGATAACGAGGCTACGGGACACTGCAATACCGAAGCGAGGGCGTTGGTGTTGGATCACATTCGCAGGTTGTACGATCAGCCGGATCTGGAGTACTTCGACTTTGTGTTTTGCACGGATGCGGATACCAAGATTCTAGCGGGATCGGTGAATGTGTTGGCGGATCGATTGATGGATGAGGGGGAGCAGACGGTGGGAGCGTGTGGGATTGTCGAGGCGGATTTCGAGAAGCCGGGTCGTAGCCTTCGAACGTGCGGGTTGTGGTATTTCTGGGATCACTTTCAAGGATTCCAGTACACCTACGGACAGTGGATCCGGCGACGATCCGAGTCCTCCTGGGGTCGCGTCACCTGCATGCCCGGGGCCATCACCATGCTTCGAACCGGTTCCATCCTCGGACAAGCCTCTGCCGAATACCGCAAACACGTCCCCAACGGAAACCTCGTCAACCGTCAAGTCCAATACCAAGGCACCGATCGTCGACTCTGCTGGTCCATCATCTCTCGCTCCAAGAACGTCCGCACCGTGCTCGAAACGCGCGCCGCCTGCTTCACCATCCCACCCCAGTCCCTCTCCCACTACCTCTCACAACGTCGTCGCTGGGGCTCCAACGCCTACTTCAACGCATTCGTAACCCTCACCGGTCCCAACCAACACCTCGTCACCCGTATCTGGATGTCGCTCGAACTCACACGCTCCACGCTCGTCTTCTTCAGGATGTACAACTTTGCCCACTTCGTCTACAACCTCGTGACAAAGTTCACCTTGCTCGGGGTTGCGCCGCTGTTGGCGATCACGTTGCTGCCGCAGATCTGGTTCATGCTGTTCGTGGTGGTGCCGACCAAGAGGTACAGACCGTTGGTGCATCACCTGCTGTATGGCGCGATTTGCAATCGGTTGTGCAGCATCGTGTTGACTCCAACGGTGTATGCGAACGTGCTGTTGGGGTTCGGCGATTTCAGGTGGGGCAAGAGTCATACGGGCGCGAATGCGGCGAACCAGGAGAAGAAGGAGGCCGACGATCAAGCCGATGCCATGGAAAGAGGCGAATCGAGACCCTGTACCCCGCCGAAGGATCAGACAGAGATATGCTGAGCAGGTTCTCAATCCGAACAATGTATTTTTAGCTTTGCAGAGACAGACAATCGTCATTTTCGTATAAAGGCTATCTTGTGTGTTGCATCTGCTAAATGAAGCCGTGGCTGTCGTTCTGAGCGCTGTTGAACACACGACGTCCTGATTTCAACTGCTGGTGCGGCCAAGTAGATCGCACTGTACAGCGCGCTACGAAGTCGGGGTTTGCTCTCATGAACCTCGCTCTTTCGATGGAGGCTACCACGCACTTGAGACACACAACGTTCTACAGAGAAAGAGAATAATAGTTCTAAGATCGCGCGAACAGAGTACAAATAGATGCATGCGTGCGAGTGGGATATATAGGTTTTCTCGTGAACGAAAAATTCTCGAGATGGAAAGCTCCTCGTCAACGAGTCGAGCGGGCTACAACAGCGCCTTGCAGAAGAAGGCAGCTGGAGCATTTGCGTATAAAGGCTAAAAAGCAGGTCGAGAGTGCTCCTAAGAGATCTACAACATCACGAGACTGTGCGGAGTCTAGAAGGAGGAAAGTCTCTAGAGGCCGAGAGCCTTGAGGCAGCCGTTGATCTCATCGAGGATGTCGCCCTCGTAGCGCTTGCGGAGACTGAGGCTCTTGAGGCATTCGTTGACCTCATCGATGATGTCGCCGTCGTATCGCTTCTTGAGACCAAGGTCCTTCTCGGCAGCGCTAAGCTCGTCGATGATGTCGCCGTCGTATCGCTTCTTGAGACCAAGGTCCTTCTCGGCAGCGCTAAGCTCGTCAATGATGTCGCCATCGTATCGCTTCTTGAGGCCAAGGTCCTTTTCGGCAGCGCTAAGCTCGTCGATGATGTCGCCGTCGTATCGCTTCTTCAGTCCAAGGTCCATGAGGGCAGCGTCAACCTCGTCGATCACATCACCCTTGTAACGCTTCTTCAATCCGAGATCCATGAGAGCCGCGTCAACCTCGTCGATGATATCGCCATCGTATCGCTTCTTGAGGTGGAGATCCTTCTCGGCTGCGTCAAGCTCATCGATGATATCGCCAGTGTATCGCTTCTTCAATCCGAGATCCATGAGGGCAGCGTCAACCTCGTCGATCACATCACCCTTGTAGCGCTTCTTGAGACCGAGGTCCTTAAGAGCAGCGTCAACCTCGTCGATGATGTCGCCGTCGAAGCGCTTCTTGAGGTGCAGGTCCTTGAGTGCGGCATTGACCTCATCGATGACGTCGCCGTCATAGCGAGCGACGAGCTTGGAGGAGCTCGGGGTGGGAGCAGCAAAGGTGGTGGAGGTGGTAGCGACAACGGCGGCCACGACGGCGAGCGACTGGTAGAGCTTCATTGTGAGCGCGCGTTAGAGAAAGGTGTGATGAAAAGTGGTGTGTGTAGGGTAAGGATGGTATGGGTGGAAGGGGTGATTTGGACTACTGATGACGAATCAGACCGAAACGGGGGGAGACGATCTGGTCTTTATACTTTGTGTCGATGTATCAAGAGGAAGGGTGTGATCTATGTGGTGTCTCGCCTTCCTCGAAGAGCAGCTTCATGCAACGGATGGATGTTTCAGCCAGAGACAGCCCCCACGGCGAGCATCGATCCAATCACACGACGAGGATCCCTAACCTTGAGTTTCTTCGCCCGGCGACAACAGCTACCCTCTCGACGATGTTGTTGTCCCGGTATAGCATCCAACTCACGGAATAAGCGAAGATAAGGAATGCATTTGGTTCTCAAAACAAGCTGACACCCGTCGGTGTCCGAACTATCCGTCGTCCAGCGTATCAGTTCTGTGGACGGGCTCCCTCATCGATGACGGGGGGGACCTACCCTGATAGGCAACCTCCCGACGGACATGCGAGCCAAGAGTCTTCTGACGCATTCTCGTTGATCTCTCATCCTCGTCAACCTCTCGCTGAACTCTATTTGATACGCCGATAGGCATGACGCTTGCTGCGTACACAACATCCCACGACGATCGTTTCCCAACCGAATTGCGAGTGTGTGTGTACAAGTTTGGCCAAAGACAAGTCCAAGATAAGCAACTGCACTAGCGAGCGTAGATAGGCGCTAGGAGGGGACGAACCCTAACTGACGGGCTTTGCCAAGCCTTTCCTCTCTCCGGTTCGGGTAAGGAACCGCCCGCAGAAGCAAGACACATACTAATGCATAGTCTCTCAATGACGTTGATGCAGGAATCCTCCAAAAGAAGCAACTCTGAGAGGAACACAGCTGGTGGCGCTTTTCTTCTGCATCACCCACATGTTGTGAGTGGCTTGCTGCTCTCTTGCAGGAGACAGTCGTGGTTCCTGCAAAATGCTCAACGTAGAATCTAAAGAACAGAAGAACACATCGAGGAATGGAAACCACCTGCATTCGTTCTGCGCCTCTCTCTATCCGCCCTGCATGTGTTGCATTAGACAGAACACGAGGACAGGAGGAGAAGAAGGAATATCACATGTCGGTGCGAGGAATGCAGTGCGCGGCGGAGATTCGAGTTCTCGGAGGGAGAAACTCGGGCGTAGGGCGGTGGGCGGCGGGCGGCGGGCTGGATGGTGCGGTGTGCGTGTACTCACGTTCCACACACAAGATGATATGTCGGTATCGAAGGGTAGGTGGGATGCGACTGATCACCTGCTTTCCGAGAAGTTTCGAGAAATGCCATGCACTGTTTCTCCCGCGTGTTGATGCTGCTTGTTGCGGCTGCGCCTGCGGCTGCTGACGTCTTGGCAGTCGCCGGCACCGTCTGCATCTTGTCACGTCAATCACTGCGGTTCATGCATCTCACAATCTCTTCGATCCCGCACGCTTCCACTACATGCTCTCTCCCTCTATCTCTACATCACTCTTGCGCGCGCGCTCGCTTGCTTCCGTCGTCGATCAGAACCGACGTTGATCTTGATGATCTCACTTCTTTCTTCTCTTCCTCGTCACCGCTATCTCCGCCAATGAAGAGCCAGAAAAACACCGATAGCATGAAGATCATGCCGCCGTGCATAAGCGAGGCATGTCATACACGTCACAGAGAGCATCGGGTAAGTTTTTAGTTCATCTTTGCCCGCGCGCGATAAACACAATTCCGGCCCTATCTCTCGGTTCTCTCTCGCTTTTTCGATTTCCCTGTTCAATTCCGAAGGGATCGCCCCCGATCTCTCCGTGCACCATGGCCCTCGACCCGCAAAATTTCCGGCCTCTTCGGTCGAACAAGCCGGAAATTGGCGCGATCGTCATCTTGCGTCAGTTAGTCCCAACTTTAGCCTGTCAAGTTCTGCAAGTGTGATCTGTAACGAACGCTTATCTCCACACTTTTAGTGGGGCGCTAACGAGATGCTTCGTCGAGATCGCGAGTAGTGCGGAGAGATAAGGATGCGAGGGGGATACGACTCATTGGTTGGGTCCATACGACACTCGCGGGGGTAGACCACTCGACCGGAAGGAGCGGTGAGACAATTAGTCTTGATCGGGGGTGGTCAACGGTTGCGTGGATCGGAAGGAGGGTGAAACCAGCAGCCACTGTGGTACCCCCACGCAGAGCGCACTTTCCAAAAGCGTCCGTCCTCGGTCATCCTCAGCATCACGATGTCGTTCTTTGGGTTTGTCACGCTTGCTCACAGCCTGTCTTGCTCGTCATGCATCATCGTCGAAACACCCTCACATCTCAAAGATAACAAGTTGTACACAACTCGTTCATTACATCACCGAGGCACAACGTACGGTGGTCACATACCCTGCATAAGCTCCTCATGAATCCTTTGCTTCAGGAAACACGGGTCGGGGGAACAGGGTCCGCGACTTTTCCTTCCGTCGGCATCGCTCTTTGCTTCCCCGAGATTGCCGGGCGAGAAGTCCGAACTTCGACGTTGCCTAGAAGGGGATGTTCTCTGAAACCGAATCTGTATCGAGTGAGGAATGTCAATCGGCAGATCAAACAAGGGTTTTCACTCGCTGGTCAGATGTCCTCTTCTCGGCATTCTCGATCAAAAGAGGGGTGTCTTTGTCAGCTGACATTCCCCCCCGTTCGAATGTCGATCAAGACGTTGATCCCGAAAAAGGAAAACATTCAGGTTGATCTCTCCAAAAGCATTCATATCGGAATGTTGAGAGTGTCGATGCAGTCTTGTCACGGAGTCCGAACACCCTGCCCTGCTGCGCAGGTTCGTGGTAGTCGCCCAAAGAAAGCTCAGTTATGTTAGCTGGAACGCCGAAATTGTTGACTCACCTCTCCAATGCGATCATGTCTTGTGACCACTCACCGACAACGTGTGACCGTTCTCTCGAGCTGCAAGCGCTCAACTAAATGCACTGCACCTCAAGTCATGAGTGACTTCGAAACATATCACACATCAGCAGGGTCGAAACACGCAGGTTCGAAAAGGGAAAAACATTGACATGAATTGAAGGAACAAAAACAAGACAAAAGGGGGTGACGATGTTCGGAACACGGCCAAAGGACGATGTTGAGAGTCATGGTGATGAAGTGGACAGACCGATCATGCTGAGATCGATCATGATACTGATGTTGTTCATACTGCTGATGATACTTGACAGGACTTACACGTGACTTGAAACGATGAGATTCGATTTGAGACCGGAGATGCGAAAGTGTTTGACGACACGAGACTGATCCCTGTTGCAGACGACCGGCGAGATGTTTCGACCCGAGCTTCAACGATCGATTTGGACGACAAGCCTTGCTGAGCAAGAGGAGGTGGCAATCAGAGCGCATGCGAAAGATCGCCAACGTGACGAGTTTGAAAGTCGGCCCAGGGTCCTTTAAAGACCGAAATACCATCGAGGATGAAGACGACGATGCAACCTAGTTGTGGCGCGAGAGCAAGGACTCTCGTCTTCAATGGACCGCGTTGTCCACTAGCCGGCGCTCAGCTGCGTGAGCTCGACGCTTCACTAGCTTCATATCGCTCCTGTCGTTCTCGGTCTCGAGCGGCCTTCCTTGCCGTTTCTCGAGCGCGACGCTCGGCGACTCTGTCTGAACGCTCCTGGCCAGTCTCGAATCTTCGTTCGCGCAACAGCCAGCGACGTCTGCCACCCAGGATGCTCATACACTGCTTCCGAATCGTCTGCGGGACCGCGTTATCGGGTCGCTCATCATTGTACCAGTCGATCGCCTCGTTGAGGTCCCCCTTGATTTCACGGATGCTATCTCGATCTCCCGCATAGCCTTCGTACTCGACTTGGGCGATCCACAGCCACGCCTCGTCGGGAAAGTCTTGGTCGGAGTCGAGGAGGTCGTACCATTCGTCGATTGTCACCGCGCGACCGCGGACCGAAGAAAGGTATTCGCAAGCCCAGGACGACAGCATGACCGGTGATTCATGGCCTTGAATCAGCCTCAGCAAACTCTGTTGATTTGAGAGGTAGGCAAGAAGGTACGAATACTCGCCTGGCACAGGCACGGAGCCTTCTTGCTCTGGCTCTGCTGTCTCGGGAGCGGTCGGCTGTCCGGGCCTGAGGCCTTCACTGGTTGACGCGGAAGTTCCTTCGCTCTTGACCGTGGCATCTCGCGCCAGAGCATGAGTCTCTGCGCCCTGGGGAGGTACGCGTGACACAGCATTCACTTGGTCATCGTGCTTCTGCTCACTGCACCCGTTGCGTGGGTCGGCCTCACCCGGCGCAACGTGCATCGAATTTTTGCTGTCGATGCAAGGCTCGGTCTTGACCCGCGTGTCGTGCTTCACATCGCTGCTTTCGATGGGCGACATTGCTGGCGATGCAGGTGAGATCCGTTCTTGGTTGCAGTCAGGGGGCCGCTCGAGTCGCGCCGTCACAGACGACGCCTGTTGATGGACCACAGAAAGCTAGCGATGGTGGGGGTGCAGGACCACTAACAGGAGCGAGAGGTGCGATGCCGACTCAAAGCCGTGTGCTTTGTCGAAGTGTCAAGCAGAGAAGGCCTTTGATGGAGAAGAGGCGGGTCAACGAGAGTAACGAGGGAAAGCGTGGTGGTGAGGAGGAAAGTCCCCCGTCGAACTTTAGCTCACCCGCTACTTGACTCCTCGAGATTGGTGAGCTTCAGAGCAAGGCGTCGGCGGTCTGCTACAAGGCGAGGAAAGACGATCCGTCAGTCTGACTGTGCGGCAATAGAAGCCGACTCAGCCAGAAGGTCGACAGACGCATGACAGACTTCCAGGCGGCGATGCGTGTGGCAGAAAGAGCGAGGGAAAGCTGAGTCGCTCCTCGAGTGCCTCTGCCACGTCTCTGTCGGCCCATCCGCAGCAGTCACAACAGCCATCCGCCACAGCCACCTTTGCGCTGCTGACTACAATTCTGACTCCTCTTTCGCGCACAGTCCAGACATTCGCAGATTTTCATGTGTATTCCTTTCAACGTTGAATATTTTGAACAAGTGCCGACATGGCTTTGCTTAGGGAGGAGAAACGAGACGATGCGAAGATGAAAATGCTTGGGGGAAAAATCCGTTCAAAGCTTGCCGGCCTCGATGCCTCGTGCCTGCAGCTTCTGCTTGAGGAGCTTGGCGACCTCGTCAATGTACTCCATGGTGGTGACGTAGTGCTCGCGCTTCATGCCCTTGCCATGGTAGATGAGCGCCAGATCCTTGGTCATCTTGCCGGCGTTGATGGCGTCGAGACACGCCTCCTCGAGCGAGGTGGCAAAGTAGACCAGGTCGTCGTTCTTGTCGAGCTTGCCGCGGAAGGCGAGACCGCGCGTCCAGGCGTAGATGGAGGCCACCGAGTTGGTCGACGTCTCGTTGCCCTTCTGGTGCTCACGGTAGTGGCGCGTGACGGTGCCGTGCGCGGCCTCAGCCTCCATGATGTCGCCGTCCGGGGTGATCAGCTCACTGGTCATCATGCCGAGCGAACCGAACCCTTGCGCGGTGATGTCCGAGATGACGTCGCCGTCGTAGTTCTTGAGAGCCATGAGGTAGCCGCCGTCGCTCTTGATCATCTGGGCGACCATGTCGTCGATAAGACGGTGCTCGTACCAGAGACCCTTGGCCTCAAAGTCCTTCTTGTAGACCGTCTCGTAGAGGTTCTGGAAGATGTCCTTGAATCGGCCGTCGTAGGCCTTGAGGATGGTGTTCTTGGTCGACATGTAGAGCGGGATGTTCTTCTCGAGCGCCATCTTGAACGACGAGTGGGCGAAACCGGTGATGGACTCGGTGGTGTTGTACATGGCGAGACCGGATCCACCGCCGTCGGGGTAGTTGAACACCTCCCACTTCTGGCCCTCGGATCCGTCGTTGGGGGTGAACTGCATGGTGAACTTGCCCGCCTTGTCGACGGCAAAGTTCTGGCATCGGTACTGGTCACCGAACGCGTGACGGCCGATGACGATGGGCTTGGTCCAACCGGGAATCGGGCGGGGGAGGTCGTCGAGCACGATGGGCGCACGGAACACGGTGCCGCCGAGGATGTTTCGGATGGTGCCGTTGGGCGAGAGCCACATCTTCTTGAGGCCGAACTCCTTGACACGAGCCTCGTCGGGAGTGATGGTGGCGCACTTGACACCGACCTTGTACTTCTTGATGGCCTCGGCGGCTTCCACGGTGACCTTGTCGTCGGTGGCATCTCGGTGCTCCATGCCGAGATCGTAGTACTTGAGCTCGATGTCCAAGAAGGGCAGGATGAGGTCCTCTCGGATCTTGTGCCAGATGATACGCGTCATCTCGTCACCGTCGAGCTCGACGACGGGGTTGGCAACCTTGATCTTGGCTGGTGGCGCCGAACCGCGCGGACGTACGATCGACATGGCGACGTAGAGACGTGCAGCGCCAATATGGAGGAGGTGGAGGAGAAGATCGAGATGTCAAGGAGTGGTCAGTAAGGTGTAGATAAGGAAGGAGGTACAATGCGGGGAAGGGCAAGGATCAGGAACAAGAACGGCAATATCGACTCGTTCGAGCAGAGATGCGCGACCGGTCAAAATCGCACAGAAGAGCGCACCTGAGCCGTCACTTCCGGCGCGAACAAGATGCCGGAAGAAATTCGCGGATTAGGAAATTTGGATGAATTTACCCTCGACCGTCTCTGTCTCTGCCATTGGAACCGGCCAAATCGCGAAAGACTTGGTGACAAAGCCCGGATCAAAACAGAAAAGAGGCGGACGAACGGCAAAGCATTCATTTTCGTCCCTTTTCTTCGCAATCCCCGCTCGAGCCAGGCAGGAGGCGCGGAAGGGGCACCAAATGCTGTCTTGCGCGAGCCAACAAAAATAGAGCTCGGCGCGGGGGACGGACGAAGGTCGTGCTTGCACCGTGAGACCTTCGCCGGCTGGGGGGCCTTTGCGCATGCACAGCAGCAGCCTTGCAGACGAGCGCATGTGAGGCTGGCTGGCTGAATGGCTGACCGTTGGCTGCTGACGGATCAGACGAAATGCGGTCGAGCCATCGCGCCAACCAGCCGATGGCGGAACGATGCTTTTCGTGTGGCCTGGCTGCGCTTTAATTGAGCAGCGAGGCTGAGATCGAGAAGGTATTTAGGATCGGGAGCGGTCGAGGAGACTCGAGATGTAAGCAAACTTACCGGCAGTCATCGTGGTAGAAAAGAGGCGGTTGTTGACACCGAAGGAGAGCGAAGGAGAGGTGCTGTTGCTGGTGCTGGTGCTGGTGCGTGCAGAGGCCAGAAGCGATGCGTTCTGGAATGCGGTGCGGGTGTAGGTGCTGCGAGCAACTCGAGACGAGAGGGACGAGTAGGAGCGGGCAGAGGAGGCAAAGACTCGGGCGGAAGCGTTGGCGCTGAGACGAGCCGTAGACATCTACTCGCGGGAGACGACGACGATGAAGGCAATACGAGAAAGAGAACGAGGATGGTGTCGGAACGGAAAGGTGGAGAAGAGGGGATGATGAAGGCGAGGGGCAAAGCGAAACAGCAGCGACGGGGAAGGGGAACAAATCGGCGAATGGAGCGGGCGGCAGTTCGGAGGAATATGGAATGGAGCAACACAGAGAGAGGCAGGCAGCAGGGGGCGAAATCGGATCAAGCAGAGAACGAAGCGAGAATGTGGGGGTCAATAGGGCGACGCGGATTGGCCGGTTGGTGTGTTCGGCCAGGACCAAGCGGGGGAGAGGACCAAGAGCAAGAAGAACAACCAAGGTCACCGACCAGCCAAGACGGTGAAGGCCGATGGAGGTTTTTTCGGTCGAGGTTTTCGCGAAGGGGAAAATAGTTTAGGGCGCCAACGCGGAAAGAGCCGCCGTCGGTGTAGGCCGAACCAAGAAGGGTCAAACCAACCCATCAATCAAATCAGATTTGATCGACGAGCAAAGCAGGTCAGCCGAGCAGCGCGCATGGCGGACGGAGGTCGCGGGCGTATCCCAAAAGCAAGAAGAAAATTGCCATCGAAAAACGTGGGCGGGCGTCCACGCAGAAGGCAAGAGTGGCACGCGTTCCGCGGACCGAGACAGCAAAGGCGAGGTAGAAGAGGCGAAGTGGGCGAAATTGTTAGACCGGATCGGGATGCCAGATTTTTAGGTCGAAAAAACCAGGTCCGGACAAGAAGAAATCGAGATCGAGATAATGAGGTGCGGAAAGCCGCATCAAGTATCAGTCCAAGAGGATCGTTCGTCGTCGGATGAAGTTAGCAGCGTGTCAGGTAGCAGTGTCGTATATTATTGTATGAAGTGGCAGGGTGTTGAGTCGAGTGAGGTTGAGGACGTCGGTGTGAGTTTGCAAGTGGCGAAAAAGAGGGGCGGAGGTCGTTTCATCCAATGGAAATGAGTGAACAACGAGTCGAGGCCGGAGGTGGGACGAAGACGAGTGGTGTTGGTGCCGTAAAAAGTAAGAAGAAGAGAAGGAGAAGAGGTAGACGAGAACATGGATCAGTGCGTGTTCTTGGACAAGCGCACCGACTTGACTATGTAGCCAAGTCATCAGCTTCTCCTGCCTATAGATTGAGGTGGTGTCGCCGCAATCGACCCAAACAGTGTGGCCAGCAGTAGAACGGCGATCCTTCTAATTGCCGTGATGGCGAAACCAGAAGGCGGTGATGACTGAGCGTCGGGCAGAAATGCTGAAATTGCTGTGCATTCGGATACGTACGGTTGAGGAAAGTCAAAGTCGACTACACGGAAAGTTGGTGCTGAGCGTCGCTGCTTGAGGTGCTGTGTGTCTCGGAGCTCTCGGTGAACGCTGATTAGAGGATGTTGAAAGGTCAAAGGAAGACGTTAATGTCAAGTTATGAGGGTGATGGACGTAAAGGTTGACGATGGCGACGATGATGGCAACCGACGCTGTTGAACAATTGCCGTGAACGTGAAATGTGGAGATCTCTCGCTTCCTGGCTTTCTTCTCAACCGGCAAAGCTCAAACAAAGCTTGTCGAGCCTGTCGCTGGTGCATGAAGCAAATCTGATGTTCATTGACTCGACAAGCAATCTCGACGCTGCCTTTTGCTGGCTGCTCTGTGCTGATTTGCGCAAATCAACTTCTTATCGCTGCACACCTGCAGGACGCCAGGAAGATCTGATTTTCAATTCTGATTCTTGATTTTGATCTCTCGGTCAGCGAAACGGACATTTGAGCGGCAGAGCTAACAGAATGAAGCCGATAAAATTCACAGCCTAAACGGCTAAGTAGCTCTCACGCGGCCGAGTGATTCACATAGGCGGGTTGGCCGTAACGCGCACAGTCGCCATTCGGCATTTTGGCGTTGTGTGCGGAGAAAGTGTGCCTTTGCGACTCTCGCCCTTTGGCGCTTACACTCTTGGACCCTCTTGAACAAGACTCACTCTCGTGCTGTCACCCGTCTGCTCCATCTCGTCTCCCACCTCTTCGGCATCGCCTCCGACACCTCTCGCTTTCGTCGCCATCATCGATCCGTGTAGCACAATCAGCCTTCAAGCGTCACGCCGCCGAATCCATTAGGTAGAATAGAGACGCCGCCGAGATGAACGTCAAGCCGCACAAACAGTCCATGTCCGAGCTCAAGCTGCGCAGACTCACAGAGCACAACCAACGCTTGAAAGAGGATCTCGATCGACCTCGCATTCGTGTGTCCGAGGCCAGTCAAAGGTGAGTTTTCCAAAGTCACGGGCCATTGCATCGCAGTCAGGTGCATTTGCAGGATCAGCTTCTCACATCGCCAACAGCTGTGCGATTCAATTGCCCTCTCATCGGTCGAAAGGGAGCTTCTGCTGACTCCTCGTGCTACTTTTGTCCCGATGTCTTGCTAACATAGCCTCATCAACTACTGCAAGAGCACGCGCGACTACCTCGTACCATCCGTGTGGGGCCCCGTCAGCAAGGGCGAGGACCCGTACGCACCCGCCAGCGGAGGATGCAACTGTGTTGCCATGTAGATTGGCACCTAAAAGAAGCCTTTCGCGCCCTGGTCTGCATCCCACAGTCCCCTTTCATCTAGAAGTCGTGCTTTGCCCTGCAAGCCGAAGCACGCTTCCTATATCCCAGTCGCATAGACTGTCACTCTCCTTCTTTTCCCAATGGTCGCGCATCATCTCATTCTGTCACGCTCTGCATGTCTTTCGCATCCGGCAATCTTAGCCATTCTTGATCGTTGTCGCTGTGAACTTATTGCTGTGATGTGATTCTTGGGTGGGTCTGAACATGCTGGTATGATGCAGTCGTGACAGGCTCAGGAGAAGCCGATGGAAAAATCCTCGATGCACAATCAGCCAAAGTGATCTGTGATCACGAGCAAGAGACTTTTTTCCAATCTTGCTTCTCCTCCACCATCGTCTTGGTCACCATCGTCACATCGGAACTTCTGTAATCATTTGCAACTCTTGCCACTCTGTCAGAACGCAAACCCCTCTGGAGCGTGCTTCCGCCGTTGCGGTCAATTCAGCATCTATGGCCCGACCTCCAACATGACGATTGCAGACTCGTTCTGGCCCTTTGCTCGGCTGTCCGAATCCTGGACTTCGGCTGCGCCACCGCCGAAGCCACGAAGAAGGACCGCCGTCTATACGCAACAGCACATCGAGACCATCGGCGGTGGGAACACAGATGTCCACGGGATTCCTCCTTCAGATGTTGTGCGCGGACATCCCCGCCTGCCTGTGGAGCTCATAGTTCATATCGTGCTTCTGGCCGCGCAAGAGATTGTCGCAAGCAGTCGCGATACACCGTCGCAGCGGCTGCTAGAGCTGGCGAGGGTCAGTAGAACCTGTCACCGTGCCATCTTCTCGATGCACCTACTTCCCCACGTGCACCTTTACGGTTTGCAGCAGATTCGCTCGTTCGCCCTTTCGCTCGACGACAATCGCATAGGTATTCAAGCTCTTTCCCGAAGCCGTGTACGTAATCTCACCGTACGTGCACGAAGCCTCGTCTCTCTCGAACACGGCTACGGTCCAGCGCTGTTCGACGCCTCTCAAGCTCAAACGCATTTTGAAAAGGACTTGGTCCCTTTCATCCGGATCATCCTGTCGCACTGCCATGGCTTGCAGACGCTTCACCTCGAAGGTGCGCCGCGCGGACTGCAAAATCGCTTTGCGCAGACTTCGGCCAAGCTTGGAGGATACAGCTGTCTGATGGGACATTTTGGCGCAGATCTCGACCGCGGCTTTTGGCTCGCGCAAAGATGGAACGAGTTGGAGGATCTGCAGCTACACGGACCGCGCTTCCGATTCACGACGAACACAGCAGCGACACTTGCTCACCTTCCGAAGCTCAAGAGGTTTGGCTTGGTCGTACCGGTCATCGTGCCCACACTCTCATCGTCCGAGGCACATGGCGAAGCTGCTGGGATAGAGCTCGACTTGTCGGGAAGCGTCAACCCGCTTCAACTTTTCATCGATCGATGCTCGAATCTCGAATTGCTGCTGCTTGTCGGACATGCCGAGAAAGATTACGTCGGCTATACCGAAAGATACCGACAATCGCTTCATAGACTACGACGACCACGAAGCTCAGAGAAGATTGCTACAGAGACGCTCTTACGACTTGTCACCGCGCTTCGCCGGTACAGCGCGGTGGATGGGCACGACAGCGTTTCGCCGAAAGGGCGAGTGCATCCGTGCGAAGTAAGCTCATGGATGATGGGTCGAGCTCAGAGCGGGCTGCATTGGTTCGAGGATGAGGAGCAGCACAGCGATGACAGCAAGCAGCACAGGTCATTGGACCACATAATCGAATCGTTCGAGCTAGCCGACCATCCTTCGAACACCTCGACCTCTGTGCCGACAGCTGCGACGTCCGCACTCATGAGCAGGACCGGCAGCATCACACCTGCGTCTGTCACAGCGGCTTCGCGAACCGCAAGAACGACAGACGATGCTCTCCGGGCAGCCGACTTGCTTTTGGATGCCGACGAGGACAACGGAGCAAGCTCGGACGAATTCTGATCGTCTCTCCTTTGCCCCGACTGCTAACGATATGTAGAGATAGACGCCCACAGGCCATCAGCGAGTCACTTGATGACATCTGATGCGTTATCTGCCACCGTGTGTGAGTGAAAGGTCTGACCGTATGAACCAACACAAGCCATCGGAACCTCCTCAAAGCACTTGGGGCTGCAACTCGCGCTGTCGGAGATGGCCGAGACAACCAGCGCACGTCCCCGCACGACTATCTCTTATCGAACTTGTCGCTGATGTCGCGGACGCAAAATCGACGTTCCGGTGACGTCTTCCAGTAGTGTCTCTCGTGCCAAACTCGCGGGTTCCAGCTAGGACTATGTATCGAACGTGTGAGTGACTCGTCGATGATGGTGTGGGAAGAGAGTGAGTCAGTGGCGGTCATATCTTGGCTGTGTTGTGTCGGGCTCGCGTGGATTGCTCAACCGGGAAATCCGAATACCCGATGGTGGTTGCTTGGCGTCCAACACCCTTTTTTTTCTTGAGTCGAGGCAGCGAAAAGGAGAGCAACACCATCACCTTCTTTGCATCTTCCTTATTTCCTTTCCCTTTCAACCACATCAGTAACCCTCCCTTCCTCGATCACATCCAGGACCAACAAGCGACGATGAGCAAAGTAGACCTAGACGCGCTGCCTCCGCAGTTCAAGCAGGCGGTGGAAGCGATTCGTGCCGTCGTACCTGACGAACTGGCCTCCCCGAAGTGGGGTATCATCTGGTACGTCGGCCCCTTGGACACCTCCCTCTCACCTTTTTTGGTTTCTCATCGCTGACCTTGCCACTTCTCCTTGTCTTTTGCTTTGTGATAGCGGATCCGGGTTGTCTGGACTAGCCTCGACGCTGACCTCCGTAGTGCACGTGCCCTACACCTCGATCCCGGGTTTCGCTGAATCCACCGTCGCCGGTCACACCTCTTCGCTCGCCTTCGGCTTCCTCTCCTCGATCCCCGTCGTCGCGTGTCTCGGTCGTTTCCACACGTACGAAGGTCACTCTGCCTCGACCTGCGTCTTCCCCACGCGCGTTCTCGCGCTCCTCGGCATCCGTGCTCTCATCGTTACCAACGCTGCTGGCGGTCTCAACCCTTCCTTTTCTGTTGGAACGATCATGGCTATCCACGATCATCTTTCCCTTCCAACCCTCACTTCTATGAACCCTTTGATTGGAGCCAATCTGGACGCATTCGGACCTAGATTCCCACCTCTCTCCAACGCATACTCTTTGGATCTCCGATTGGCGCTCTACCGAGCAGCCCAGAAACTCAACCTCCTCCCCTCCCTCGCTTCCGGAACGTACGCGTACGTTCTAGGTCCATCGTACGAATCCCGCGCAGACGCCAACTTCCTCCGCTCCGTCGGCGCCGACGCAGTCGGCATGTCCACCGTCCCCGAAGTCATCGCCGCCACCCACGCCGGCATCAAAGTCCTCGCCATCTCCCTCATCACCAACAACGTCGTCCTCCACAACTACTTTGACTTCCCAAAAGCCCTCGAAAACGAACAAAACGGTGGCGAAAAAGTCGAACAAACCATCCAGAAATTGATCGCAAAGGACACAGAAGGTGCTGCAAATCACGAAGAGGTACTGGAGGCGGGGAAAGCAAGGGCCGAAGATATGAGCAGGTTGGTTGCGGAAATCGTCCGTTCCACAGATGTATAGAGTGAATTAGCGTCAATCTCAAAGGTGTTTTCATTCATACTCACATCGACTCTCGTGCGTGCAAGTGTGCGTTGTTCACACCTCAAACCACCACTCATCACTACGCCCCACACAGCAACGCTATACAAGAAAATGACGATTTGCTTCAAACCCCATGCACGAAACCTCTGCATCAGAAATCTGGTATACAGCCATTCTTCGCCCATACTCCGAGGACGTCCTGTGTTTCAAGACCTCGCTCCCGTGGGTACGCTCTGCAACGGTGTGCTGGTCGTCGCTGTAGCCGGAGCTGCCGCTGACCCCACCGGCGCTGTCGTCGCTGGTGCTACTGGCTGAGGTGCTGATGCTGTCGCCGTCGCTGACGGAACTACTGTCGCTGACCCCGCTGCCTCTGCCGACCCCACCGCTGAAGCACCCGCCAGCGCTGGTGCCGCTGCAGCTGGCGCCACCCTCCTGAAGAACGCAGCCGCACCCGGCGTAGCGATCCCCCCTGCAGCCTCGACCTTCTCCAACCTCTCAATCTGCTGATCCCGCACCTTATCCTGCCACTTCTGCAACTTGCTCGTCTCGTGCACCGGGAATCCGAAGATCCGCGGTCGGTACCTCTCCACCTTTGCCGCAGCAGCCGCGGTCGAATTAGCGGGAGCGGAATTCGACCCGGGACCACCACCACCGGCCGCAGAAGCTGCTGCCGCCGAGGACGACCCACCTGCTCCAGGTAAAGAGCCGTTGCCCGCCGCACCACCACCGCCGGGGATAGACATGATCGAGTCGTCGACATCCGCCTGGTCCGCATGCGAGCGCGCATCGGATCGGTGTTGCGAGCTCGAGCCGAGCAGGAACGGCGATTGCGAGGTTGGCGACTTGGACGGCAGCACATTAGGATAAACCATGAACAGCATGTGCGGGAACGTGCTTCCGAAAAACGCGCCGTCGATGGTACCGTGTCGACTGCTCTTGGGCGAGTAAATATCTTCGCATCGTGGACAAAACAGCTTGACTGCTTTCTGGAACGGATTGTCGCTGAGACCGACGGGCAGCAAAGGTTGTTGGTAGCAGAGGACACGAGGACATCGTCCGAAATCGGCACGCTTGTACTTTTCGAGCATCTTTGCCAAGCCGCGTGTGGTGATGATGTAGCGTGCGTGTACGAGACCGTAAAGCAGTTTTGCTTGCGCTTCCACCGAGTCGCGGATCGAGTCGGAGAGATCGTCCTCCAACGAGTCGGTGATGAGATCGAGCGCCTGTGGATAGTGCTGCACTTCTGCGTTGAGGCCGGTGAGGTTGAAGCGGTCGAGGATGTAGTCTTCGTCGACCTCGCAAAAGTACTCGTTGCCCTTGGTGGAGAGGAACCAGGTGACCCACGAGTTGGCAGCATAGTCGCTGCTGGCTTCGGTGAGGTCGTCCATCATCTTGGGAGATGGTTACGCGAGGCTATGTTAGTGATGCTGCAGGGTGCTGAGCCTGAAGGAAGGGTATCGATGCTGATTGTTGAATGCTAAAGCCAAAGCTGAGTCGGCTGGACGTCGATCTGAATGCACAAGCGGGACGGCCGATGCAAGAGTCCCAAGGCAGGTATGGCAGCGTGGCAGCGTGGCAGCGTGGCAGCGTGGCAGAGGCTGGCTGAGCTGCTGTGCTGGTGCGCGATGCTCTGACTAGTCGCAGAAGCTGGCCTCGATGGAAATACAAGGAGATACAGACGCCTAGTTCGGAAGCGATCCGACCTGAAAGTCTTTGTTGGACAGTGCAAAGACCAGTCACCTCGGCGTGAAGAACTGCGGTATCGGAGCACGGAGTGAAAGAGTGACGCGATTCGGATGACGCCGTGCTAATGGGATCGATGCGAATAGTGAGATGAGAGGGGAAAGGGGATGGTAGATACGGAGAAGACAACCCCGCTCTGTGCGACAAAAGTGTACCGCAAATTCAAATGGCGAGCTCCAAAGTCAACAGCAGCTGAGAGAAGTGAGCTGAGAGCGTTGGCACAGCAGAGCCATCGTCCTGGTCCGGCTGGCTGTCGCTTGCGAAAATCCGAAAAGGCGAGAAAAGGAAGAACCAAGAAAGGTAGCAGCACGCTGCGATGGATGGACTCGCCAATTCGTGTGTGTGATCAGACCAACGCGCTTCTGAAAAAAGGTCACACCAGCTGCTGTACTAGAGATCGATCGGGGAAATCAATCGGATCTCGATTCGAGACTTGTGTCGCAGCATCGTGTCCAGGAACCGTCAAATTCGCCGGTGAGCCCACTCAACGAAAACACGGCTACTGCGCAGATCCGCCGTTGCTTGTTTCGAGACGGAACCATCCGAGACTGCCTTGGCCCGCTGCAGTCCTGTACCGGTTTAATCCCTTTTCCCAGTGTACAGCGCAGGCGCCGTCGTGACCCGATGTCACCGCTAAACGCGAGAAGACGCGATAGATGATCTGCCATGCATGCTCGTCCTCTGCTTCGAACCGTTTTCCTAGACGAGGCGGCTTCCGCTTCAATCAGATCTCAATCGCCACGCCTGCCTCCTGTGGCTCTCTGGTACCGATGACGAGCATGCTATCAGCGTTCGGGCAAGGGTGCACCACAGAGACCGACGAGCTACAAGTACCTTCGAGCCGTACTATACAGTAAAGGTTTTGCTGTTCGATGAAGGCGCTTCTTTCCGAATCCTTTCTCGGATAGCCTTTACGCCTCAGCATCGATAAAATCCAATTCTGGCTCTACTTTACTGCTCGAGCTGCTTTCGAAGACAGCTTACGGAATCCGCTCAGCACACAGGCAGCTACGACGCTGGTTGATCGGGCAAGCGGTCACCACGATCTTCGGCATCTCGACCGGATGGAAACGATTTGTCGAGAGAAGCTCGCTCGCAATGTGCATAGCAAGTACATACAAAGCGGTGTTAGAGTTTCGGGTGGGCGAGAACAAATGAGAGACGACTTGTTGGGAATTTGTATTCAAGCAGAGGTGGCCGAACAAACTCCGAGCATACTGATTTTGGACAGACGGGTCGAGTGGATTGTATTCGACGCAACCTCGGTGGAATTTGGCCGACGGCGGATTGATTGATCCCAATTTCTGGCGTGCAGGTCCGTCCACCATAAACGATCCTATCGATGCGAATTTCCAGCCAGAAACAGACCCTGGACGAGCCAAAGACGCGCCTGCAGCTCAGTCTACGGCTCGTGCTTCCTTTTTTGCTTTTTCTTTTTCTTGCTGTTCAATTTTTTGGTTTTGGATTTCTTCGCTTTGAGGCTGGCTCTCCTCAAATCCAGAATTCAAGAGTGTGCGCGCGCACTGTCTCTGTCTCTGTGTCGGTGTGGCTCTGTTGTCGCTGTTGCTCGAGCGTTGCGCTGAAATCTCACCAACTTCTTCCTCCGTCCGGCTCTGTCTTCTTCGTCCTCTCTACACCCTCTCCTACACCTACATCGTCGTCGTCGTCACCGTCACCACCGTAGTCGACGTCATCATCATGGTCGCTGCTCGTTCCGCCTTCGCTTCTCTGGCCCGCGTCCAGGTCGCCAGCCGATCTGGTCTCCGATCCGTTTCCACCACCGCAGCGGCCAAGCAGCCCTCGCGATTGCTCGAAAAGGCCACCTCCTCTTCCTCGTCCTCCTCGCCCGTCGCAAGCTCGTCTCGCCTCACCACCAACCCTGCCGCACTCACCGCCTTCATCCCTTCCTCCACCCGCAACGCCTCCACCGACGGAAAACCCCAGGAGATCACCGTCCGTGATGCGTTGAACTCGGCCATGGAGGAGGAGATGCTCCGCGACGACAAGGTCTTCATCCTCGGTGAGGAGGTGGCTCGCTACAACGGTGCCTACAAGATCACACGTGGCTTGCTCGACAAGTTCGGCGAGAAGCGCGTCATCGACACTCCCATCACCGAGTCCGGTTTCGCCGGTCTCGCCGTCGGTGCTGCCTTGTCCGGTCTGCGTCCCATCTGCGAGTTCATGACGTTCAACTTTGCCATGCAGGCCATCGACCAGATCATCAACTCCGGTGCAAAGACCTACTACATGTCCGGCGGTAACGTTCCCTGTCCCGTCGTCTTCCGTGGTCCCAACGGTGCCGCTGCCGGTGTGGGTGCGCAGCACTCGCAGGACTACGCCGCATGGTACGGTCAGATCCCCGGTCTCAAGACCATCTCTCCCTGGTCCGCCGAAGACTGCCGTGGTCTGCTCAAGTCGGCCATCCGCGACCCCAACGCCGTCGTGTTCCTCGAAAACGAGATCCTCTACGGTCAGTCGTTCCCCATCTCGCAGGAGGCGCTCTCGGACGACTTCACCATCCCCATCGGCAAGGCCAAGATCGAACGTGCCGGTAAGGACATCACCATCGTATCGCACTCGATCGGTATGAACTACGCCATGGAGGCCGCCGAGATCCTCAAGAAGGAGGAGGGCGTCGAGGCCGAGGTGATCAACCTGCGCACCATCGCTCCCATGGACGTCGACACCATCATCGACTCGGTCAAGAAGACCAACCGCATCGTCACGGTCGAGAGCGGCTTCCCTCAGTTCTCGGTAGGCGCCGAGATCGCAGCTACCGTCAACGACTTTGCCTTCGACCACCTGGATGCACCCGTCGAGCGTGTCACGGGTGCTGCTGTGCCTACGCCGTACGCTCAGAACCTCGAGAAGCTCTCGTTCCCGGACACGGCGGTTGTCGTTCGTGCTGCCAAGCGTGCTCTGTACAAGTAAGCAGCAGGGTGCTGACGGGAAAGGCGGTTGCGAACTGATAGAGGTGCAGCCTGTTTCGGTCCAGGCGAATCTCGATGGTCGAGCTCGAGGAAAAAGGATGCTTTCTTCCTCGAGACGAGCTTGTTCGCTTTGTCGCTTGCTTTTCTCGCTGGTGTATCAGAGTTGTTGTAAATTGATTTTCGGTTCTATCTTTATGCAAGCTTCGCGGCTGAGATGATGTGTGTTGAGATTGGCGTACTGCATCGTCTCCAGGCGTAGTGTCGATGTCTGTGCGGTGATTGCGATGCGGATCCTTCCGTGTCCGTATGCGGGTGCCGAATCGGTCATGAGCAGAAGCGGCAGATCAGGAAGAGCTGGAGGGATGAGTATGAATCGGGTGATCGTCGGGAGTCTTCACCCGATATGCGTGATGTTTTTGGACCGCTTTTTAGCACCATCTTTTTTGAGAAATGTGTAATGTATTTTAAAAAACGGGAGAGCTACCCTCACACTGATCCGCACCTATACACGCTCTAAGGTTGCTCAAGTCATCGACAGCATACAATCGCAACGCAAGGAACGCACTATGCAAGACGTCAGCAAAGCGATTTAGACAAAGGTCTCAGCATCAGGCTCTGCCATCGCCCACATTGGTGAGATCGAATCGGGGAGCCCGATGCACTCGGCTCGGAGCGGATAAATACATATGGCAGGCGGAACCAACGTTCGGCGTGGACACGTGTAGAGGGGCTGGCATGTGGTTTCTCTTGATCGCTCACCAAACAGCGTCCCTTCTCGTGCAGTTGTATTTCCGCTGCATAGCTTCCCGTATTCCTGCTGCAAGCTTAGTCATAGCAGGCTGTCCAACAGGAGGACGACATCGAGGAACCAAAGATTGGAGCGGGTTTCCCTCATATCGCTCGAAGGCTGTATCGACAGTGATGCCGGTGGAACAGCAACGGGCACGCTATCGGGAAGGAGGACACGAGCACGAGCGTCATCGCCTTGCCTGTCCATCAGCTCACGAAGAGAGAAGACATCCAAACAGGACCAATCTGCCTGTAGCTCAGCATATGCCTGCCTGGATGAAAAGGTGCACATCTAGCCGGCGGGTGACTTATCTCGCCGAGTGACATTCCGACTTGTCTGCGCAATCCACGCGCATCACGGACGGGCAAGCTATGAGAAGAACTGCTCGATTTTTTTTCCCGGTCCATCGCAGCACGGCAGCTCCCACTCTTGAACTCCGACAAAATCTTTACCCGTCCCGTGGCGTGGCGGTTACTCGCTATCAGCCATCTTTCTTCCTGAAACACACTTGAGCGCCCACGACGGTTTTGACAGCTTTACAAATGTCGAAAATTACCTGCATGGCATGCTATGCGGGTTCGCTCATCGGTCTCCTTACACCCTCTGCCGAGAGTCCTGCTCTAGCTTTTCCATGCCCGCCCTTCACCGTCGCGTGGCCCCTTCACATCCTATCCCACACCCGTTCTGCAGGAACGATCGGACCACCCACGATTGATCTTGAGCCCACGCGCGCTCCCCGTCCTCCTCCTCACCGTGAACAAGTTGCACCGTGGGACAAGGAAACGTTATTGTGGTGCCGAGGCGCTGTCACCCTTCGAGCATGCACCATTCGCTTAAATTCATAAGTCAATCAATCGACTGAAGAATGTGTTTAATAGCTTCGACTGATTAAGCACTTTCCTTTCTTCTCTCCTTCCTTGCAGAAACGAGTAGTAATGTTCGAGGTCCTCTCCACGATGATGGTCTTCAAGGGAACAAAGTGACGTTCTTGTATTGTCTTCGTGATGGCGAAAAGGGACAGATTTCTGACAAGCTCGGAAAAAAAAAACAACACGCAATGGACCCACGTATTTTTTGACACGCCGCCGGCCGGTGACGTGCATCTCTGTGAAGGCGTCTTCGGAAAAAGTCGACAGGCTCCAAGACCGCCCACAAAGGGGGGACAGCACAGCACTCTCTCTCTCTTGGCTTGCTTGTGGTTCCTGGAATTGCGAACACCGAGATCCCCTTCGTCCACATGGTTCTGTACCTTGGTGTGAAGGAATGAAGGAAAAGCTTCCCGATCGCATGTGCTGGCCTTTTTTACCCGAGCTGTCCATGAACATCCGCTCCTCCCCGAGCCGTGCTTTATCTTGCGTCTGCCGTTCCGCAACCGCGGGCTATGGCCAACATGCGCCCTTGTCCCGATGGGCAACAGCATGCACCATGATACTCCGAGATTGCATATTCAATCTCGCAGGTGTCCACTCTGGAGATCATCGTTTTTTAGGCTATCAGTCTCACGCGCGGATGAAGGAGACGGCGTGAAAGGTGTATCGGAAAAACCCTGGTATGCCTTGGGTCGATGCCGCCGTGTGCCTTGTGTAGGACTCCGGAGAAATCAAGCCATCTATCCGGACTCACTTGCGGTGCCTGTCTTCTCAAAGGAGATTGCTTTCCATGCGATCCAGTGCAACGGGTGTCGCTTGTTCCATTGTGCTGTCGAGCGTTGACGTGACTAAGATAGACGCAAACCTCGGCACCATCAACGTGTTATTTGCAAAAGGTATAAGAACCGAAGACGTTGATGGTCATAGTCCATCCCCTCTTTCTTCACCTCAAGCCAAAGCCCGCTCCTCATACCTTCATCCTTTTATCCTTTTCAAGCGCAAGTCTTCCGGCCCTTAAGGAAAGGAATCTGTCCTGCATCTCATCAGCTTCTCCCAACGACTGAACTATCTTCACCATGTCAGAATACACTCTGCCATCAGCGGAGGCTCTCAAGCACCCCTCGTCCGCCTCCATTCTGCCATCAGCAGAGATCTTCAAACACCTCTCGCCCGCCTCGATCTCCGAGGTATCCAAAATCGTCTCCCAGAAAGTATCCGTCGAAACGGTGTATTTCTTCCCCATCGCCTTCATCACGCTCCTCTTCATTCTCTACTTCCTCGCCAACCTCCTGCACAACCTCGTCCTCCCGCGCTGCATCGGCTATCGAAAATGGTCCGCCGTCAAGCCGGAACATCGTCGAACCATGGTGATCTACATCCTGCAGATTCTGCTGACCACGGTTGCGCTCGTTCTGCAGCTGTGCGTATCTGCGCTTCTCAAGAACGAGTTTTCGGTGTGGAGGCTCAACGTGCTGCGAGCGTCCGCATGTCTCATCGCAGCGCTGTACCTGTACGAGCTGATCTACCGGTTTCGAATGACGTATCCGATGATCTCGCACCACATGATCACGTGCTTCGCCATGTCGCTTTCGCTCGTCATGCTCGAACGTCAGCAAGACCCGAGCTTCGCCCTCACCGGTCTGCTGTGGATCTTCCAGGCAACGACGGAACAGACCGTGTTCGTTGCGCTCTTCCTGTATCGACTCGAGGCACCGGTCAAGGTTCTCCGACCGCTGTTTCGTGCTAGTGCGGTGCAGAGTCTGGTGTTCAAGTTCGCCAGCATCGGCGGAACGGTCTGGGTGTGGGTCAAGTACCAGAGGCACTCGCAGGGCGAGCTGGCGAGGGCGTGGGATGGCCTGTACTGGGTCTGCACCATCGGCTTGGCTTTCTGCCAGGTGTGGGGTGCGTGGGTGGTATGGAGCATGGGCGACTCGTTGGAGAAGAGGTACGAGCAGAAGAGGGTGGCGCAGGAGGAGAAGGATCTCAAGCAGTTCACCGCTGTCCTTGCCAGCAAGATCGAGACACGCGGCGTATGCAGTGGCGAGACGAGCCAGGGTTCGAGCAGGACCCCGAGCAGTCAGTTTGAGGATCTGGAGAAGGCAGACTTCGAGGTCGAGGCGAGCAAGGTGCAAGTCCAAAACAGCCGTAGAGGCTACTACTAAGGGCGAAGGGCGATGCACAACTGGATACGATAGAGCTCCTTTTCAATCCTTGTTTACATATACAGTGTAGTTCATCGCATGTTTCATACTTCACTGTTGTTCATATTGCCACGGGTTTCAATGTCACCACATCTTCTTGCAACTTAACCCAGCAACCATCTCGACAGTCATCATCAACTGACCCCGAAGGACGACAGATGATGACGTCTAAAAAATTTCGTAATTGTTACACCTAGACAAAACCCATCGTACCGGAAAACCAAATTCCCTGATCGTACGAGATGTGACCGGCCCGCCGATAGTGGGACACACAGGTGGAATGCACGCGGGTTGTGGCATGCGGTGCATTTCTGTCCGAAAAATGGTTTGGGAGACACACGGGAGAGAGAGAGACAGGCACAGAGGCCCGTTCCACATGCAGCCGACCAAGGCACGAATGTGTCAATTCCACAAAGAGACACACATTCACACGCACGCTGATTCTTCAGGACCATCCATCATCCTTTTGCTTCCTCAATATCGCGCAATCATCCGTCATCCCTCGATAGCATTCAACGGTCAGGCACTGTCATCTGGCTTGGATATTTAAAGGCAGTATCGAAACATTATTGCTTCGTAGCGTCGAGCTCAACAGTTGCGAAACGGACAAGGCTTTCAGGGCAGACTTGAATTCAAGCGTCGATCCGCACCGTTCGCTGGACTTTGCTGGACGAGGCTTTCATCGGCGTTCACGTCTTCATATCCTACTCGAGGTTCTCAGGTATCGCTCCGCAGCACGATCCGCGCCCGTCCACACAACCACACCAAACCATGTCCAACGCACCAGGGGCCAGCACGGCCGAATTCGGCCAGCCGCTGCGGAAGTTCAAGCTCGTCTTCCTCGGCGAGCAGTCCGTCGGCAAAACCTCGCTCATCACACGCTTCATGTACGACACCTTTGACAACACATACCAGGCCACCATCGGCATCGACTTCCTCTCGAAAACCATGTACCTCGAAGACCGCACGGTACGATTGCAACTGTGGGATACAGCGGGACAGGAGCGATTCCGATCCTTGATCCCATCGTATATCCGCGATTCCTCGGTAGCGGTTGTGGTGTACGACATCACCAACAGGGCGTCGTTCCAGAACACGTCAAAGTGGGTCGACGACGTGAGGGCGGAGAGGGGCAACGATGTCATCATCGTGCTGGTGGGCAACAAGACGGATTTGAGCGACAAGAGGTAAGACCATACGGCACGACTTCTCCTCTCTACTTCGATCCGATCATGTACTAACTTTGAACTCACTTTGGCGATGGATGGCAGACAAGTGACAGCAGAAGAAGCGGAGAAAAAGGCGCAAGAGTTCAACGTCATGTTCATCGAGACTTCGGCAAAAGCGGGGCACAACGTCAAGGTGCTCTTCAAGAAGATCGCGCAGGCGTTGCCGGGTATGGACAAGGATGCGGATGCTGCCAACGGCGGCGCTGCCGCCAACAAGAGTGAGTATTTCGTCGCTCAAAGAAGGAAGCGATCTTGGGACCAGTTGCTAGTACGGGACATTTGGCTGACTAAGTGATGACTTGCTCTCGAAAACAGATATCGATGTGACTGCTGCGCCGGCGCAAACGACCATGGAGGACGGATCTTCTTGCAAGTGCTGAGGATGATCGACAGAGTGGTGTTATCCTCTGTTATACAGTTGAACAATGTCATCGTTTATCTTGTCACCTGCGTCGTGAGAGAGTATGGCAGCGTGAGCGACTGTTCTCCGCCATGCTGCCGGCTCACATCTCGGTGAAGCATCTTGCGTACAGCCCGTTGTTCAATTTTCGGTGAACACATGGATACAGCGACCCGCCATCATGTTTGATAGAGCTGCGTTGAGCTTGAAGGCTGCTGCTGCTGTGTCTCAGAGCAATAAGTTGTAGAAGACGCCCGCGCACAAAAAGCGTGGAGCTGTGAGAACTGAAGCGACTTTCACGCAACCGTGCGTGTGCGGCCGTGCGTGCTTTCACGCCTTTTTCCAATCTGAGAGTCCAAAAATACATGGCACCTCACCAGTCTCCGTGCTTGAGCCGCCGCCGGTTCTTCTCCACACAAATTCGCACTCAATCAACTTTAATCGTCATCGGCTGATCCGCAACGGCGCCTTGTGGTGTGTGTGAACTTACCCCGCATCGCTCTTTGCCTGTCCCTCCTTCCTCTTCTTCTCATCATCATCGATTGATCGCAGTCTAGCCTGATATCCATCACCATCAACACGCTCAGGCTGTGACGCATCTACCATCGAAGCATCGAACGCAGCACCGCATAGTCATTAGCACAGCGCTGCGTCGCTCAAATCGCCATCATGGACAGCCTCGATCTGCCCACCCACCAGCTCATCCTCGACGGCTTGGCCCTCAACCTCGCCGAGGACATCGCAAACGTTCCTTCGGCCAGATCCAAGGTGCGCTCCGTGTTTGCTCAGTCCGCAACCACGAGCAAGGTCACCACCGGTTCCAAGCTCTTCCTCTCCGCCTCGGCTGCTAGGACCCAGATCAGCCTGGCACTCTTTGCCTCCTCCATCTCCTCGGCCTCTCGATCCACCGAGCACACCACCGACATCAAGAACGATGAGCACCTCGGCCCCGTCCTCGACGATCTCGAGCACCTGCTTCGACAGCTCACCCTGGTCGACTTTGACCACGAGATGAGCTGGTCCGAGCACTCGCTGCCCGATCAGCTCGCCTTTGCTCTCGTCTCGAGCTTCCTCCGCGTCTCCATCAACGCTCCTCAGCACCGCGCTCGCTGTGTCGCTGCCATTCTTGACCTCACCGCCAAGCTCAGCGACGCACTCGGTGCCACCGCCGGCGATGCGCACACCGTCGTTGTCAAGCTCGTCCCTCTCTTCAATGGTCTCTACCGAGCCATCGCGTCCACTTCGTTCGCCTGGAAGCTGCAAGAGTTTGCTCGCCTCGCCGATATCCTCAATCCCATCATCGGCTCTGTCCAGACCGTCAGAAGGCTCAACGAGGTCCTGTTGCTGCTGGACGACCAGTTCGACATCCGCCAGCAGGCCGTGCGTGCAACTCGCCGAGCACCCAAAGTGGCCACCGTCAGACCCACCGACGACCAGTCGGAAGCTAGCGTCGACACTTTCTTCTCTGGTGACGAGGACGAGGATGCCGACATTGTCGGGCTCGAAGGCGGATTCACGTTCGCCGACAACGATCCCTCGGCTCAGGATGCGCAGGATTTCCGCATCTCTTTCCTCGCCAGGTACCGTCTGTCTGGCGTCCCTCTCTCCGGCCACTATGTGCTGCTGTCCTCGATCGATATCCTTGACACTACTCTGGCACAAGCGCTCGCTGTCAATGCGCGCCCCCCTATCAAGGACTTCTCCGACTTCCAAAAGACCGGCCTGGATCTCGATCGCATCGATCCAAGTCGCCAGTCGCAGGCTGACCGCTTCGACCTCGATGCCGACGATACGCACGACGATACCGAGCATACCACCAGCCGCGCCATTCTTGCTCCTGGCGCGACCAAGAAGGCCTGGAACTCGCTGCTCCGCTACTCGATCGACTCGAACTTCTCCAAGTCGACCTCGACAGCCTTGGCTGTCAATGGTCACGCCAAATCCGCCAGCAACGGCTCAGCTCCACAAGCTAACGGTAACGGCGGCATCCTTGCCTCTGTGCCTCTGATCGGATCGCTCGCTTCCAGCACCGACAAGTCGGCCGCTTTCGGCGAAGTCGTCTCTGCTCAACGCGAGAAAAACACGCTGCATGAGCTCGACGACACCCTCTACGCGGTCCTGCGAGCCAGCAACAAGAGCTTCCACGACATTCAGCGTTTCCTTCTCAGCGAAGGTCTCAAAAGCCTCGAGGTGCTTCCCGAGATTCACGTTCCCGAGATCCTCGCCGAGTCTCTCAAGCTCTCCGCCCTCTGCTCTGTTGCTCGTAGCCTCGCTGGCGGCGAGAACGTCGACAACAATGTCTTTGTTCGCATCCGCTCGCTGCTCAGCGAGAGCGCCCCGATCTACGACCCTCGTGTCCAGGGCGCTGCTCTTCAGAGTGTCGGCGTGCTTGTGCGCAACAACAGCGCGCTGGCTCTGCCCATGACCCGCGTCCTCCGCCACTTTGTCACTTCGCCGATTCCCATATTCCTGCCCAATGCTCACGGTGCCAGCTCTCCTGTGCTGCTCGCAGCAGCTCGCTGTCTCGCCTCGTGCGTCACCATCGCTCCAGGCGACGACCTGGTCGTCTCGACCATGTACAACTTGCTCAACTATCTTGGAAGAGACACTCCCGGTGGTCTCGGCGTCGGCGGTGTGGCTGGCAGCGGCGTGTCCGTTCGAAGTGGCGCTTCGCGTGCCGTCACTTCGCGAGACCAGGTCAACGGTATCTCCATGTCCGGCTCGCAGGCCAACATCTCGGCCCGCTCCGAGGACCAGAGGAGGCTCATCAACCTCAGCACCATCACCGTCATCTCGCGCCTCGCACTCGAGGTCGGCAAGCCCGACGTCACCACGCTCACCATCTCGATGCTCCTCCAGCGTCTTCGCAATGCCGACGTCTCGGCAGAAGCCGCCATCCTCGACAACGTTGTGCCTCTGGCACTCGCTGGTCCGCGCAGCGCCTACATTGATGTCGTCAGAGCCCTCTCTGCCGTCTCGAGGAGCGCGCTTACTGGTGGTGCCAACCGTCGTGCGGCTGTTGCTGTCGAGTCTGCTCAACTCAAGCTGGCTCGTGGTCTTGGTCGTCTCGACGAACGCGACGAGCGCGATTCGGCGTCGTCGGACGAGAACGAAGCCACCGGCGGCCGCAAGGAGATCTTCCTCGTCGAGCTGCTTCAGCTCTTCGCCGAGAAGGGCATGCAGCTGCAGACCGTCGCTTCTTCCGGCAAGAGCAGTGCAGAGGAGCTCGCCGAGCTCAACACGGATCTCGCCACTCTTCTGCCAGCCATCGCGGCGGTCCTCGAGCACAAGGACATCCAGCCCGAGGTGCAGCCCACCACCGAGATGGTGTCGCTCTTCCGCAACATGTGGTTCCTCTCGGTCTTGTTCGGCTTTGCCTCGCCGAACAACATTCGCTCCCACGTGACGGCTGACGGAAACGCCGTGTCGCGACCCTCGTCGGCTGCCGAGGCGCAGGCAGAGATCGTCGGCAAGGCGCTCAGCTCCATCTCGCTCAAGACGCCCACCTTGGTGCC
Source organism: Pseudozyma sp. F8B2 (assembly GCA_003004685.1). Taxonomy (NCBI): domain Eukaryota; kingdom Fungi; phylum Basidiomycota; class Ustilaginomycetes; order Ustilaginales; family Ustilaginaceae; genus Pseudozyma; species Pseudozyma sp. F8B2. Next base: position 112,913 of record NXFQ01000024.1, read on the forward strand.
CGAGTCTGCGCACAACTACCTCGAGAGTGATCTCGAGTACAACTCGGTGCTCAAGCGCGAGTTCTCCAACCAGACGCTCGACTCGCAGCGCAAGGCGCTCAGCGCGGTCATTCCTACACACGCCTCGGACGTGCGCTCGTTCAGCTATGCTCAGGTCACGTTCCTGTCCACCATCTACGACCTCGAATGCCTGCGCAGCCGGATGGGCCGCCCGTCGATGGTGCTTTCGTACTTCACCAACGAGGGTCTCAACAGCAGTGCGTTGGTGGGAGCTATGCAGGCCATCGCTGACAAGGTGATTGACTTCTTCATTCGCGATCTCGGTACGCAGGTCAATAGGCACCTGCTGGATCCACGCGTTGCCAACGAGGTCAAGAGCCTCATGCTGGGTTGTTGCCATCGCGTGGCAAAGGTGCGTCAGGTCTCGCAGAGCATCCTCAACAAGTTGATCTACGCGCTGCCGTCGCTGCTGTGCGATCAGGATGTGGTGACGACCATGCTCGAGATCCTTACGCTTCTTCGCGACGGCTGCGAGGCCGAATACAAGGACGAATTCGCTCCACAGTATCGGTACGTCTCGGAGCGCGCCAACATCGAGTTCGACCTATCCGACTCGTATACGCAGAGGAACGAGATCCTGTCGCAGTTCCTCGCCAAGTCGCGCGAGTACCTCTCGCTCATCCTGGCGCTGGCACCGTTGGAGCTGCAGGGTATCTTGGAGCGATACCTCGGCACGTTTGACGACTCGATCCTGCCGGACCGCAGCGAGCTCGGCAAGAGTGTTGCGCTCGAGTATGCGCGCAGCATGCCTGTTTCGGCTCGCAAGGAGCGTGCGCTGCCCAACTCGGGCGGTTGGCGATCCGACGCCAGCAGCTCGTTCATCGGCGAGCTTTCAGCCAAGAGCACGTACCTGGGTGAGATGACCGGTATCCACCTGGCGCTCACCAAGGGTCTGGTGGAGCTGTCGGAGGATCCTACCAACACCATGTCGCCTGCGAGCGTGGCCGAGTGCCGTGAACAGCTGGCAGCTCTGTCCAATGAGGTGGGGTCCAAACGCAAGGTGCTTCCGCTGGCCGAGCTTCGTCGACTGCTCTACCGCACCGCTGCGCTTGTGGTTGCGCTGCCGGAGCCGGACTACGAGCTGCTCCACTTTATCGTCTCGATCCCCTTCCTCGTCTTCACGCCCGAGGCCATCTCGACGGCGTGCTCGGTGTGGACGTGGGTGATCGGTGCTCGGCCCGAAGTCGAGACCAAGATCATGGTCGAGCTCACCATCGGCTGGGCCATGACGGCAAAAGCTCGCAAGGGTATCTTCTCGTCGGGTTTGACCACCAAGCATCCCTTCCTGCGAAAGACCGAGATGGGCGCGTTCAATCGCGAAGAGATCACCGCCGAGCAGGAGCAGGCGACGCGTCTGTTCACGCCGCACCTTTCGCTCATCCATCTGATCTCGAGCAGGTTCCAGGCGTTCCGGTACCGCGACCCTACCATGGTGCTCGCGCTGGTTCGACTGCTGCAGCACTCGGGAGCTGCTGTGGACCGCATGAGTACGCACCCTCTGTCGCGAGAAGCCAGGTTCACGCTGCTCAATTTTGGCTTTCGCCTGATCCAGACGAGCCAGCTCGAAGGCTTGGTCGAGCACCACCTGCGCGAGGCGCTGTACAGGCTCGGGTACGGCTGGTTCAGCAGCACGGCGCAGTGGTCGTTCGGTGGCAACCGTTTGCAGCTGAGCGCCGACATGCAGGTGCTGCAGGAGACGCTCGAGCTGCTGCAGCGCGATGTGGTGCGTGCCGATCAGCACGTGACGAGCTTCCCGCCGACGCTGTCTTCGGTCCGCATGCCAGGGGGGTTGACGCTGCAGGAGGCGACTAGGTCGTTTGCGGAGAAGAAGAGGCTGCTGCAGCTGCTGGTGGAGAACGAGGTGTCGAGGCTGTCCGTTTGGGCTAACCCGCTGAACAACAGCAGCAGGGGAAGCGACTTTGTGGGCGCGTTGAGCAAGTCGATGACCGAGACGAGCTGGGGCGGGTTCGTCGAGTCGGCTTGGCGCATCAGTCCGGTGGTTGCGGTTCAGCTGGGATCGAGGTTCCAGTCTAAGGCGCTCAAGGGTGCGCTGGGACGACTGATCCGAAGTCAGCCGTACAAGGTGGTGGAAGACCCGGCCGCGCTCAAGTATCTGCTGGAAGACCATCTCAAGTTGGCCAAGAAGGAGTCCTGCGATCTGAAGTGGCTGCAGTACTGGGCAGCCGTCTCGCCCGTGGAAGCGATCGACCTCTTCCAGCCGGAGTACGAGAACCACCCGCTGGTGCTGCAGTACGCCATGCGCTCGCTCGAACAGCACCCGGTCGAGCTCACCTTCTTCTACGTGCCCCAGGTGGTGCAAGCCCTCCGCACCGACGAGTACGGCTACGTGGAGCAGTTCATCTTCGAAACCTCGAAGATCTCGCAGCTCTTCTGCCACCAGATCATCTGGAACATGAAGGCCAACTCGTACAAGGACGACAACGCCGAAGAGGAGGACCCGATGAAGCCTACGCTCGACCGGATGGTGGACAACATTGTTTCGGCGCTCTCGGGCGAGGCGCAGGACTTCTACGAGCGCGAGTTTGGGTTCTTCAACGAGGTGACGTCGATCTCGGGCAAATTGAAGCCGTACATCAAGAAGAGCAAGCCGGAGAAGAAGGCCAAGATCGACGAGGAGATGGCCAAGATCAAGGTGGATCCGGGCGTGTACCTGCCGTCGAATGCGGATGGTGTGGTGGTGGATCTGGATAGGAAGTCGGGCAGGCCGTTGCAGAGTCATGCGAAAGCGCCGTTCATGGCGACGTTCAAGGTCCACCGCGAGATTGTTAAGCCCGGTGATGAGGGGGACGAGAACACGCCGGCCAAGAAGACGGGCGTGGATGTTTGGCAGGCGGCGATCTTCAAGGTCGGCGACGACTGTCGACAGGACGTGCTGGCGTTGCAGGTGATCGCCATGTTCAAGAACGTCTACACCACGGTGGGTATAGATCTGTACCTCAACCCGTATCGCGTAACGGCTACGGGTCCGGGATGCGGTGTGATCGACGTCGTGCCCAACGCCACCTCGCGTGACGAGATGGGTCGCGCCAAGATCAACCACCTGCTCACGTTCTTCATCGGCAAGTACGGCAATCCGGATTCGATCGCCTTCCAACGCGCCCGCATGAACTTCATCCAGTCCATGGCCGCCTACTCGGTCGTCTGCCACATCCTCCAGATCCGCGATCGACACAACGGCAACATGATGATCGACGGAGACGGACATCTGGTGCACATCGACTTTGGCTTCCTCTTCGACATCGGTCCCGGTGGAATGCGCTTCGAGCCGTACAGCTTCAAACTCAGCCACGAGATGATCGACGTCATGGGTGGACCGGGAAGTCAAGGGTTCCGGATGTTCGAGGAGTTGGTGGTGAAGGCGTTTTTGGCGTGCAGACCGTACTGCGCAGAGATTGTCGATACGTGCAAGCTGATGTTGGGTACCGAGTTGCCGAGCTTCAAGGGTATGCCGACGATCGATAGGTTGAAGGACAGGTTCAAACCGGAGTTGGGGGAGAGGGAGGCGGCGGAGCATGCAAGGTGGTTGGTCAAGGATGCGTATGGGAATAAGAGGGGGCAGCTGTACGATAAGCTGCAGGAAGTTACCAATGATATCCCCTTCGCCAAGTGAGGGGCAGGTGGATCCACTCCTTCACATTCCTACAGCTTTCACACATTTTCCGCAATCATGTCTTTTTTGTTGTCTCCCTCAGACCATTGTGTCGCACTTCGTGTCTGCAAAAAGCAAGCTGCTTGTGTTTGAAGTTCTGATCACCCAAGCACAACACTCGTACTTCACTGAAGATCCGACCTTCCACAACCCAGCTGTGCCTGTGCGACATTGTCCCCCTCGTTCCCCATCGATAGCTCTCATCCGCCAATCCAAGCCCCACCAGCGAACGCTCCTCTCCCCGCTCATCCCCACTCTGACATCCCCGCACACGCCATCAACTCACTCAAAACCGTCCGAACCGGCCCACTCTGACAAATCTCTCACGACCAGGACCTTGAAACATGATAATGCAATAAAACAATTCCGATTTTTGAACAAAAGACTCAAGCAATGTGAAAACGAAAGCAACGAAATGTCCTAGTGAGTGTTGAAGATTACTGTGCAGGGTTTGCCCAGCCGTAGGTCTGGAAGCCACCGCATGGGTTGGGGAGGTTGGTGTAAAAGTTGCGGACGTTGCCGCCCTTTCCTGGGTTAGGCATGGTGCCTGCCTGAAGCATGTCGACGTACGAGTAGAGCTGCATGAGGTTGTCAGACAAGGCGAGCACCTGCGTGGTGGACGAGTTGGCCTTGAAGTTCCAAAAGATGGAGCCTGCCGACCAACCGTAGGTGGCGAGCTGCATCTGGAGGTAGGTCTTCGCATAGCTCGCCGAGCCGACGTTCTGAATCGCCGAGAACTCGCCCATGAGGATGGGAATGCCAAGAGAGTTACCTGCAGAGCCGTACTCGCAAACCGAGGTCTGGATCTGGTCCGCACCGGGCTCAGGCGTGCTGAACCAGCCCGGGTACGGGTGGTCCTCGTAGATGAGCATGTTGGGGTTCTTTCCGCTGATGAAAGGTCTCCAGGTGTTCATCTTGTCCGTGACAGAGCCGGGCGCGAAACCGTTGTGGAAAGTCATGGGGATTCCGGCCTGGACGCAGGCCTGGTAGCTGCGTTCGTAGAAGCTCTGGGTGGTCTGGAAGCGAGTCTGATTGATCGTGTTCCAACCGTTGTCGATGAGGATGCGAGGCTCATTGACGACACCAATGGCGTTGATGATGGAGCTGAGGTTGCTGCCGGTAGCCCAAGAGAGGACGTTCTTGACAAAGGTATCGGAACGATCTTGGTTGGCTTGAGTGAACCACTGAATGTTGGTGGTGTTGTGGCCCGAGGACTGATCGCCGTTCTGAGAACCAGGCATGGCGTGGAGATCGAGCATGACGTACATTCCGCGGTCGTAGCACCACTGAAGCATCTTGTCCAGCTGGTTCTGATACACGGTCATGTCGTTGTAGTACGGCTCGCCAGAAACGGTGGGGATAAAGGCCCAGAAGGGGATGGGGATACGGACAATGTTGATACCGCTGTTTTGCAGAGTGTCCATGTCGGCCTCGGTGACCCAGGTATTTTGATGCTGCTGAAGGACGGAAGCGGCGTTGTTGCCAAGGTTCTGGGTGAGGCTCCACTCATCCCAGGCGTTTGCACCGCCCTGTTGAACCATCCAGTCCTCGAGTTGCCATCGCTCGAGAACGAGCCATGAGCCGAGACTGACACCGAAAGCTTTTGTGTTGACGTCTGTCCAGCTGTATTTGGGGAAGGGAGTGATCTTGGGAGGTGCGGGTGCGGTGGAAGTACCGCTGCCTTGGTTGTTGTTGTTGGAGGACGAGGAGGAGGATCCGGTGGAGGAGCCCGCGTTGTTGTTGCTGCCGCTAGTGGAGGAGAGGTTCTTATCGTTGGACTTGTGTGATTGAGAGACACCGACACCGGCACCTACACCCGCGGCAACGAGGAGGAGCAAGACGAGGAGACCGAACAGGATAGGTCTGCGTCGGATGAAACCGGCACGCTTCTTGGCTGGGAGGCCGCCCTCGAGAGTGGCGGCGTTGGCGGCGGGGTTGTAGCCCTGGCCGCGTCGACCGGTATATTGGTGGAGGGCCTCGGGGCCGGCAGTGCCAGCAGCGCCGTCCTTCTCAAAGTAGTAGGTGCTGGATCGATGGCCGGCGCCTGCTTCGTCCGGGGGCAGTAGCGCCTGTGCTTGAGGGGTGAGTGCCCCTTCGCGGTCGTACTTGTCAAGGTGGCTGCTGACGACCGAGTATCGACCCATGCTTCCTGGAGTATCGGGACGGAGGGTCTGAAACTCGGTGTACTCGCCAGGAGGAGAGAAGGTGGGAGTCATGGGGTCTGGACTGTAGTAGCCCGGGTTGGGCGTTGATTGTGATGATCGTTTGGGCATGGTGGCAATGGTTGGCCTGTTCCAAGCAAGGACTCTGTATTCCAAACTGGTGGTTCTTTCCTGTCTAGTGACGGGATGCGACTTGTGTGAGCGTATACGATAGAGAAAACGAAAGCAGTTCGAGTGGGTTGATGGTACCGAGGAAGATGCGAAGCAAAGTGGCGTGGTAGTTGGGAGAAGGCGCCTGAGGTCGTCAATGTAAAGGAAGAGAGAAGGTGCAAGGCAATGGAGTGGGGACGAATGCGATGGAGTTGAATGGCGGAGGGGTAAAGACGGAAAGGAGAGAAAGCGAATGAAGACGAGGATAGGAGGATAGATGAAGGAGGAATAAGGAAGGAGCAAGGAGGATATAGCACAAGCACAAACGAGCCCAGCTTGACTCTTTTGCTGTTGGCAGGTCACCTAGTGAGTGGCACTCGCACTCGAAACCGACGCAGGGACGGAGGTGAACCGTTGGTTGGGCGACGCAAGACAGGCTTGGCTGGGCGTCGAAGCACGAGGAGCGGCAGGCTTCTGTGCCGCTAGGGAGGCGCACTGTGACAGGGGCAAAGGTTTCTCCAAGTTTGCACACGCTCGCACAAAGCGGCAGCGTGGGGGGCCGTTTCAGAAAGAGCCAAACGGAAAAACAAAGCCGTAACCGTAACGGCGAATCCAACGGAGCCGGAGGAGCGGCGCCTCTCTCAAAACACCAGCAGGCCTAAGCGAGTCTGCCTGCCTCGTCTCGCAATTCCGATGAACTGAGCCGCCCAGCGATCGCACCGCGTGATTTGAGGAATCTTGCTGATTGTCTAAATATTCGAATTTCATTACACTTTTAGCAAACGAGGCGAGCCGGCTTGCATCAGAACGCCCCTATTAAGCGCCAACATCATACTGTAGTACTGTACATTGTACAGCACACTGCACAAGTGCTTGCGCGAACTCAAGCTTACAGCTTGACCGAGAGGTGTTACCTCGCACCAAGGGGGATGATCAGGACATGTGTCATGCCGGACCCGACTGGATGAAGAAAACAAACGCGCGATTCCCAAGCTGGCGGTAAGCGAGATCGTCTTGGGCGAGTCGAGCAGCGATCAGCGGAAAATCTTGTGTCGATCGAAGCGAATGGCCGCGACAGTCTCAGTCTCTGGTTGAAACAAGCACAGCTCGCGACCCTGTTTTTTTTTCTTCCCACGATGCCATCACGTTGACGGCGGCAAGTGCAGAGGAGAGGAACGCGGGATCTCGACATGAAGCTACTGCACTGCAGCCTGTACAGGCCTGCATCCTTCTGCAAGCCTCTCTGCCGTCGCCTTGCACTGCATCAATTACTGTACTGTAGGTGATGAGGACCACGACGACGACCTGATGAAATGCAGTCGGTGCCTGCATGGAGGCCAAGTTTCCGTTGGAGCAAGCATACCTTGCACTTGGTTCCGGCTTGGCTGCGGCTTGTTCTTTGGCAATGTTCCAGTCATGTTGGGGAATGGCGAGCTCGAATAGATCGGGTATGCAGGTCCAGATGGTGAGACGGGCCGATGATTCTTGTCAGCCTTCCCCCCGCCTCTCGCATGCAGAGCGAAGCCCTAAACAAAGCTCGATGGCAGAATGATGCACTCCTGCAGCGATTGGGTCAGCACAACAGCAAACACTGAAACAGTGAAATTGATGAAAAAGAAAAGGAACAAGAAAAAAGAAAAGCAAGGATCGAGGTCAGGGTCCCGCGCCGCCTGCCTAAGCCACATTTGCAGATCGCATCCCAACTACCAATGGCTGTAATTCTTCCCGGTCCCTTTTTTGTTTGAATGTCTGACACTTTGTAACCGGAACTCCGCGTCTCCGCTCAGCAGGTGCTTGCCTCTCGGCCCCGAATCTCCAACGTCGACCCTGTGCCTGCAACAATCACGCCTGCTGTTCAGTGTCGAGTGTCAGTGACTTATTGCTCACTCGCCTCGTGGCTAGCCTTCATGACAATTCTGTCTTGAAACTCTAACCGGTCTGCTCGGCAACCTTGACTAGGGTTGCGCACAAAACACTTGTGAGTTCTGCGGGGGTAAGGTGAGCCAAGCGCAAATGAAGGCACCAGATGAAACATGTGGTCGGGAATATTCTGCCAAGCTGTCAGTTGGCATGCCCGGTGGAATATTCCTCACGTTCCACAAAAGAAAAACTCGAAAACAACACAACACGCGAATTCGGTTACACACTAGTTCCAACGGCTGCTCGGCTCAGCTAGATTGCATTGCAGAGCGAGGATGCTTGTGGCTTCTGTCGCAGCTCTCCCTCTTCCGTACCTTGCTTGTGCCGCTAGCTTCAGTGTGAGCACGCGATGCAGTCGGAGCGGAAAGTACACCAGTAGGCTCTGCTTGGCTTCTAGACCGTTGACACGACGCAGCCCCGCCTCTTGGGATGCAGTGGTAAGCCTGCTGCCGAATGGCTCCCGCGCCAAGCTGCAAACATCTTTCACAGCAGCTTGAAATCGGCTCAACCAAAACAAAGCCCATGTTGCCGGCTGAACCTCTGCCATGAAGTGTTTTCTCGTCTGCCTGGATTGCATGCCAAGAACTCCGTGGACCATGTTGTGCGTCTCTAGCCGAAACACAGTCTCTTCGGCTTTGCCTGTCCCTCTCTCCATCGTGTGATCCGCGTCCCGACTCTTTAGCACATTCCCGTCCCAGCTGATCACGCATGGCTGCACCAACACGACGCTCGATGCCGACTCCGCACCAACTTTACTCGCCGCTTGCTGCGGACCGGGGCGCGTGATTGTCGGACTTACTCTGTTAGGCCGTCACCTCTTTCCCTGTATAATCAAAATTGAAACTGAGCTCGAGATGGCACGGACCGTTTGCAGCCGAGTCAAGCCTCCACTCGAACAGGGTTCAACGTCAACTTTTCCTCATCTTCCGAACGACATCCTCTATCATATCCAGCCTCGACTTTACTGCCACAGTCATGCTGCAGTGGCCACGCAGATACGATCATGTCGACAGGATCCTCGACAAACCAGGTCCGTCCACCGACGATGCCTTCCAGGCTGGCGCAGCTGTCAAGAACTTTCTCCGCACCCAATCCAAGATCCTCGTCATCGGCGCTGGCGGTCTCGGTTGCGAGATCCTCTCCAATCTCGCGCTCAGCGGCTTTCACAACATCCATATCATCGACATGGACACAATAGACGTCTCCAACCTCAACCGACAGTTCCTCTTCCGCGAAAAGGATGTGGGCCGCTCCAAAGCACAAGTCGCAGCAGAGTTCGTCCAGCGCCGCGTACCAGGCGTCCAGATCACTCCGTACCACGGCAAGATTCAGGACAAGGACGAAGCATACTACAAGCAATTCAACATCATCATCTGCGGTCTCGACTCGGTAGAAGCACGCAGATGGATCAATGCTACGCTCGTCAACATGGTCGACGACGACGATCCCGATTCCCTCAAACCGCTCATCGATGGCGGAACCGAAGGCTTCAAAGGCCAAGCGCGCGTCATCCTCCCCACCATCACCTCGTGCTATGAATGCAGTCTCGACATGCTCAACAAACAAACCACCTATCCCATCTGCACCATCGCAAACACACCACGCTTGCCCGAGCACTGCATCGAATGGGCCAGCGTTCTCGAATGGCCACGTGTCTTTGGAGACAAGAAGCTCGACAACGACAATCCGGATCACATCTCTTGGCTCTTCGAACAGGCATCCGCCCGAGCTGCTTCGTTCGGCATCACCGGAGTCACGTGGAACTTGACTCAAGGTGTGGTCAAAAACATCATTCCGGCTATCGCTTCCACCAACGCCATCATCGCTGCTGCTTGCGTCCTTGAAGCTTTCAAATTCGCAACCACCGCCGCACCTTTCCTCAACAACTACATGATGTTTACGGGAAACGACAGCGTGTACACGTACACTTTCGAGCACGAAAAGCGTCCCGATTGCCCCGTTTGCGGTGGCGAGGCTCGCAACATGTCTTTCAGCTCAGAAGACACTGTAGAGAGGCTCATCGAACAGCTGGGCGAGATGGCCGACTTGCAGATCAAAAAGCCTTCGTTGTCGCTGGCTGGCAAGCCGCTCTACTTTCAAGCACCACCGCAGCTCGAACAGGCGACAAGGCCGAATTTGGAAAAGAAGCTCGTCGACGTGTGTAAGGAGGGAGACGAGATCACTGTTACCGATGCTAGGTTGCCGTTCACCTTGGGTATCATTGTCAACTTTGCGTGAATGTAATGCGAAGGGTGCAAGGTTTTACAGGCTGCTGTTGGGGAAGATTCTGGCGATTGCAGCGTCTGAGGTGGCCCTGAGGTGAAGACAGAAATAAAGCCGGTCAGTGTGATCCGAAAGAGCGTTGCCTTGGGCATGCAAGAAACTTACATTGCTCTCCCGTCGTGTTTGACGCCTGGAGCCCAATCGATGGTCCACCTGCGAACTGATGGGAGTTGGTCGACTTTCGTCTCCATCTGGAACAGGTGAGCGTGGTAGTTTCGAGCTCGTTCAAGTCGATTCGCTCCTAGAGACATTATGAACGTGTCGATCGGTGTCAGTGCACCTCTCATTTCGATCTATGCTCGAATTAAGGACATACCTTGGGCCATGGCTTCCGGTCGATCGTCTCCGACACCGAGATCTGCTTCACCGTGGATCACGTGGATGTCCCGCTCACGAAGCATTCGAGCCAGGTAGAAGTGCGGGTCTTGACGTTCTTGGATGCCTGGATAGGAGGGGATCTTTGTGGAAAGTTCTTGAAACCCATCTGGTGACACGCATACGACAGAAAGACACGTTCAGCCTACAGGTCAGAACTGCGTTCTCCTACCCATGAGTCGGACCCACCTACATTTATATACGTTCATACCAGGAGCATGCGGTCCAGATCGATCAGAATCGAAATAGAGGTAGCTAGCGGGATTCATCACGACGAATCTCATGCTGACGTGCTCTCTTTGGTGAGGTGATAGGGGTGGTGAGCCGAGGATCGAGTATCGATGCACGAGTTGCGCACCCATGCTGTGTCCGGCTGCTCGTGCAAGTTCAATGTCAGTGTTTCTTCGTCGATGTCCAACACAGAAGACAAGGATGACGTACATAGGACAATCCGTTTCAGCAGCGGATACGATTGTCGATCGGCAAAGTGACACAGGATCCTATCTAGAACTTCGAAGGACGATACACCCTCCGATCCTTTTGGATGAACGGAGGGAGCTCCTTCTCCCCACTGATCTCAGACAAGAAAAGTTGCGCTCGCATCAGCTCCGAATCAATGGCAGCTGAGGCTTTTACCCGACAACACTTACACCATTAGCCTTCCAGACAAGCAATCCAGAAGAGCTCGAAGCTTGTATTTTTGCCTTGTCGAGACCGTTGAACTGTGTTTGCCGATCCGACGAGCTGTCAGTCACAGAACCGCTACTCAAGGGAGGGGACTGCAGCATCGACTTACAAATTGAGGCGCGACGAGGAGGATACTGCCTGGCGGGTGTCGCACACGGGATCGTGCTGCAGCCATGTCGGCCCAAGCAGCTGATGCGTCCCTCTCTGACGTGATGAATAGTTCAGCGTCAAGCACGATCAGCACCGTATCCCTACCGTTCCCAAAACTCTTTTGACGCACTCACCTTTGCCATGCAAGTGTACAACCACTTGCTCGATCGTAGCGCTACTACTCGGGTCGAGCCATTCGTCGACGCAGATCGGCAGTCCCAGCAGTACAGAAGTGCCCTGCGAGCGCCATTGCAGAAGATCTGTTCTTGCGCCTTTGAATAGAAATACCAACCAGAGAACAAACTCGTCAATTTGGGAATCGACCTTTACACAGCTGTTCGCTGCACGATGTTCGCAGTGATCTCACCCTTTTCTAGGCCGTTCCCGTCTGTCGAACGGGTGAGGGAGGACGACAGCGCAGGGCCTGTCATTTCGAGCCGCAAGAAGGTGGAGGATTGCACCATCGGTTCAGGCGCACCTCCGACACAGGTGATCGTGGTGCGGATGGAGGGAGATGTTACGGTGCAGCGGGTCCGTGCTTGATGTGCGTGTGAGTTTCCAGCGCGCAACTTGACGGGCCTGCTTCATTTTCACATACTCCATTCTCTTCGTTCTTGCACGGTCAATACATCGAAGCACAAACAGCAAACTTGGGTCAAATCTGAAGGTCAAAAGAAGGTGGATTGAAGACATCGAAGCCATCGGAATGCTGTTCGTCAGACATGCGATCAGAAGTGCGAGCCATTCAGCTTGGACTCGACAAACGTCGTGATCAGCGAGAACAGGTTGCCATCCGCGCCGGCAACCTCTTCGGCCGCTCTCAGCGCAGACACAAGGTCTCTGGAAAGACCCGAGTCGAGCTCTTGACGCGCCATGTGCTCCAACCTGGCCTGCTCTGCATGTTCCTTCGACTTGCCAGCCGCCCAGATGGCCGCTTGACTCGCTGCAAGGCCCAAGGCCTGCTCCAGCGTTGCTGAGCATCGCGCCTTGTCGTCGGTCGTCAATTTCTGCTTGTTGGTTCGGATGTAATCGGTCAAATGGCTGCCGAGATCCAGGAGCGTGCCCAGCGTGGCGATGCGTACAGTACTTGTGCGTGTCGTAGGCCGCACGATTGCGCATCCAGAATCCGTCGAGGGCCAGGCATCTGAGCCACGACACAGGACCAGTGTGCAAGCGGTGTGATTCCACAGGCTCGCGATCAGTACCGACACGATCGTGCGAATTTTGGCCGCAGCCGCTGCTTGCACGGCGCCGGACTCGTCCGATGCTGCTGAGTCCAGACCAAGCAGGCTCGTGAGCTCATTGGGATGCTGCAACAGATGCACAAGAGGCTGCAAAGTTCGAGCCGATGTTTCGGCGAGATGCTGCACGATCGAAGGGACAGCAGCATCACGGTCGGATCGGGCAGAGCGTTGGCGCGAGAAGTGATCGGCCTCGATCCGTGTCAAGCTGTACAGTAGACTCGAAATGAGCTCGATCTCTTCCAGCTGCTCCAGACTGACAACAGAGCCTGCGCTTTTAGCTTCACCAAGGCGATCATTCGCCGAAGACGAGTGAACCACAGCGCCGGACATCGAGGACAGTCGCACGTGCAGCTCGTGCACGTTCATCGCCCGATCGATCTGCTTATGGTAGACGCGGATGAAGCCAGAGACGTCGGTTTCGACGAATCTGGCACTGACGCCTCGCCAGTTCGGGTTGTCGGACCCCGCGCCGAGGTTGTCGATCAGATCGACGACGACACGCAGCATCAGCCTCCAGCACTCGTGAGATGGATTAGGGTCGCCAGAGAGCAACAGGGGCGATACTTTACCGTCCTCGAGGGAATCGGTGAGCATGTTGGACGCCAACGCATTGACTGCGCCCTGCAGGGCGACTTCTTCGCTCGAAGATGGCTGAGATGCGACGGCGACGAGCAGCGAAAGTAGAGGCTTCATGAAAGCGACATGGTGGGCGCTGTTGGGATTAGCGGGTGTGCCAGTACCGTTGGCGCTCTCTGGTCGCAGAACTGGTGCTCGTCCGAGAAGGCTGATGGTCGTCTGCAGCAGCTGCGTTTCTTGAACATGCGCCAACCATACCGCAGTCTCGGCGCCGAGATCGCGTCTGATCGTCATTTCGAAGATGCTGACCAGAATGTCAAGGTCGTCTTCCAGTACCTGCAGGTCCATGGGGTATCGCTGGGGAGTCTGCAGTATCCGCAATGCCGTTTCGATTTTGATACGTAGGGCGTCTGTGACATGACGGCAGAAAAGCTCGACGGAAACATGCAGCGCTTTATGACTCTCGATTGTCTTGTCGTTCGGACGCACCATCGCTCCCTCGGACGACAAAAGCGTTCGAATACGAGCGACGCACACTAGCACCATCTCGAAGACGTCGCGATGGAACTCGGGAGGGACAGCGGCTTTGAGACTGTCTTCGACGCGGAAGAAGGGGTGTGTCACAAGACGGCCGCAGAGTGTGGCAGCCTGGACGACCTGATCAGCCGTCGACGATTCTTTGCTGCCGCGATAACCCCATGCAAGCTCCATGAACTTCGTCAGAAGCGCAAGTCGGGTAGCGTGAACACCACGCATGAAGTCGCCTTCTCGGCCTTCGTCCGCAGCGAGCGTTGCGAGACGTGTCCATCCCGTGATGACGGCCGTTTCGAGCGCAGACGTGCTGTTTTTGCTGAGTGACTGCGCAACGATGCGGCCCATGCACATCTCGATGCACTGCGTCCATGCCTGAAGCACCGAGTTCTGCACATCGATGAGACTCCACTCCATGTTGATGGTATACACGGCAAGCAATCCTTCTTCGATCAGCGCTAGATCACCGCCGAACTCGCCGTCGAGCATGCGACCTTCGGCGTTGTTGCGGAAGGACGAGGCGCTGAAGTGGTAGTTGTCGCCGTAGCGTTTGTCGAGGTCAAAATCGTCTTTGCGTGATGGATGGCGCATGGCCTCGAGCGGGATGGTCGGGAAGAGTTCCGCCAGCTTGCGCTCCAGGGTCACGCGCATCGAAGGATCGCATGGCATCGCGAAACTCTTCTCGACTGATGTGAGCAATCGATGCGAGGACGTCATAATGTCGACCAAAGCCTCGAGACTGGCTTTGCTAGGTGAATCGCCCTTGGTCTGGTCCTTAAGGAAACCGCCCAACTGGATGTCGTGCTGGAGAAGCCGGAGGGAGCGCGCCTGGCACATCTTGCGGTAGCAGTAGGCAGATACCTCAAAGTCATTGCTGGCGTGTAAGGCGGACTCGGAATCGGCAAAGCCCTCGGCAAGAGTCGAAGGAGGTTCGGACGCTTCACAGATCACGTCCGCCAAAGCACGGAAGAAGGCCGAGTTTGTACGAATCGTGTCGAATGCAGCAACGTGCTCCGACGCGTGGATCCAAGCCACGTCGAGGAATCGCAGCACAGCCTCCAGCAGCTGCGGGACGCCGTTGTATGCGGCTTTCCAGGACAGGATGGCCTCGGAAGCAACATCGAGCGCGGTCTTTTCCAGTGCTCGGCCTGTGTTTGAGCTGGTCGACTCGCTAGCGCCAGCGCCTACCGCAGATGCAGACTTTTTGGAGGCTGAATCGCTCTCTGACCTATTGAGTCGGATCTCTGTCGTCATGGCAAGGTGGCGTCCGGTCAACAGGAGCGTGCCCAGAGCTGGTTGCGTATCCACGATGGCCGCAAGCATTGTCCAGACCTGTACCTTGAGAGCAAAGTCCTGATTTGGGTTGGCAACCAGGTCAACCAAGCCAGAGAGCGTCGCTTCGAGCTCTTCAAGCGTGCCCATGTGTCCGATGAGTCCGGGAACCGATTTGCCTGCTGAGGCAAGGTCAGCGGCCGTCCTGAGCACCGAGGTGACAAGATGAGCCGCCTCGGAGCTGACGGAAGTGGACGTGGGGAACAGCACATAGGCGAACGTCGCGCTGGCAAGCTCGACTCGATTTGACCTGCGTCCACTGACCAGTGAAGTCCGAGAGGCGACGATGGTATGATCGAAGAACAGACGTTCGAAGAGACCCATGTTGATCCGAGCGGACACGGCCTTTTTGGCCGTCTCCGCCGGCAGCGTCGAGAGATCGCGCAGAGCGTCCAGTGTGAGTTCGCGCCGGCGCGAGACGATGAGCGTTGCGAGGCGTAGAGCAGACAGAACCCAACACTCGGCCAGAATCGCGTCAGTCTGCCTACCAGCCCTGCTGAGAGCATCGAGCAGCTGCTGTCCCGCGCCGATGCAAGTGATTATAGGCGCCAGCCCGTTGATGCTGGGATGGCTCACCAAGCTCCTTTCTGCGGCCTCGACAAGGGCGGCGGCTGGTCCGGCTTCGTCGACGAGGTCGGGTGTGGGCATGGGCGAGAGGCGCCAACTACGCTCCTCGAGAGCCATGTGGAGGAGTCGAGTGCACTTGGTGCCGATTTCGAGTCTATCTGCCAAACGGATGTATCGCCAGCTCTGATACTCGGGCCAGACGCATTCGAAGAGCCAAGTGTAGGCTCTGAGGAGCACGCTGGTCTTGATCTCCAGCGCGTCTACGGAAGCGGTAGAATACGATCTACGAAGCTCTGAGAAGAGCGAGATGTGAAAGTCGAGCAACGAGATGAGGCCGCCGTACGACGCGCGTGCGGTCTCCTGGTTGAGAAGTGCCGATACTGAAGATGCACCAGCGCCAGCAGCGCCCTTGGAGAGATACGGTATGGCGCCGGGGCTTCCGATGAGAGCGTTGGAGGATCGCACCTCCTGCCATACAGCGTCGGGATCGTAAGGCAGGAGCACCGTGAGCAACCGCAAGGCGGATCGAACGAGACGAATGTTGATGGGGGCCGCCACGAGTGAGTGGGACAGAAGGGTGACAGCAATGGAGGAGAGGCTCTTTGCGTTCGCGAGCTCTTCCTTCTCCTTTTGGATTTGCTCGAGCTCCTCTGGTTCGTAATCGAGGGAAAGTTCGTCGGCATTGATGTCGCGACCGTCGAGATGGGCGAGCAGCGTCCATGCGAGATCTGCGCTAGCGGAAACGACGCTTGCGAAGAGGTCAAGCATGTCAGAAGCGAGCTCCTCCCACGCTTCATCGGCGGCGGCAGGGGCAAGCTGGGCAAAATTTACAGTCTGCTTGTGATCGCGAAACGGATCGGCATCGTTGTGACTGGTGTGGATCTCTGCGTAAGCCGGCGGGAAAGACGAGAGGACGTCGCGCATGAGCTTCCACGCGCTAATAGGGCGTGCAGGGCTCCACAGGACGATGACAGGCTCCTTTCCGAGCTCGGAGATGGTGGAGCCGGTCGTGCCGGGCGAGAGACGGATCTGCGTGCCTGGAATGCGCATGGTTCGCGTAATGCGATAGGTGACCGAAGTGTAGTCGCCACCTTCCATGGTCTCAAACGGCGCGTTGGGGGTGCTGGCCGCCATTGGAAGAACCTGAGCGAAGGTTGGAAGGTTGGCAAGGTAGTCAAAGACAGCCGCGCAGGCTCTCTCTTCAGCCTCTTGGCGAATGCGACCGTCGAGGAGAGAGGGCCAGATGGCTTGTGCGTCGACTCGGGCGTGTCCAGAGAGAGCTTTTGTGAGGAGGATCAACGGACGGAAGCTGATGGGCCATCTGCGTCTGGCGGTGTCCAAAGTGGTGCATCTTGACTCGTATCTGCTGTCGACTTGCCAGAACTGATCGCAGAGGGCCGCAACGCCATCGATGGCGGTCTGGCTCAGCTGAAGCGCGAGGCCGGAGCCAAAAGTGGCCTCCCAAAGAGCGACGAGAGCGCTGAAGTTGGGCAGGAATTCGGGCTTGACAAGCTCTGTGATGCTGAGCAAGAGACCCTTGAAGACGGCACGGTAGGCAAGAGCGGATGGGCCTGCGACAGCGGGAGTGCTTGCGCCGTTGCTGCTGGTGAGCAAGGGTGAGGCGAGCAAAGACATGAGTGTGTCGAACAATCGAAGCTCGGGAACGAAGGCAGCTTGGGCCAACCTTCTCCAGAGGGGCGGACCGCCATCGTCGGTCTTGATTACATTTGCAAGTTGAGCTGCAGAGTCGGCGACTGAATGGGAGGAGTCGAGTTCAGAGGCGTCGAAAAGAGCTGCTAAAGCATCTTCAAGACGGTGTAGAACGAGGGCCCAGGCGAGCAGGATAGGAGCCTGAAGGGGATCGGCCGAGGTGTTGCTGAGAAGGTCGAGGGCCTCTTCGAGACTTTGCGGGTGTTTGAAGATGTGCGAGTCGGAAGCGTCTTCCAAGTCGATGCCGTCCATGACCTCTTCTAGCGAGAGCAACTCGACGGCGATGAGGACGAGCAGATGGCTGACGCATTCCAGCGTCTCTGTGGCTTCATTGTCGAAGAATCCCAAATTGGCCTGGCGACGACCGACTTCGGTGTGGTGGACGACTCTAAGGAGAGCAAGCAGGGAAGAGGGAGATGGAGAGAGCCTACCGTAAAAAAGGAGAAAGACGATCTCGAGAAGGCCGAACTGCTCTCGCAAGATTTGCTTTGCCCAGAGGGAAGAGTAACGAGGCTGCTGACGTATGGACTCGGGTAGGGAGAGATCGACCAGAGTGGAGAAATGGCGGGTGCATTCGAGAGCAAAGGGTTCGTCGGCGAACAGATCGAGGACCGAGTTGGCGAGATCGATGTATTCGTGGTTGGGATCCTCTGTGATGCGGATCAATGACGAGATGGTGCGGAGGAGGTACATGCGCTCCTCAAAGTAGAAGATGTTGAAGGCGTCGAGCAGATCTGAATCGGAAGTTGCCGTGTGCGTGCTCTGTGCTGGTTTCGATCTTTGAGCCCTTGCTTTGACTGGAGTGGGTGGAGCGAGCTGGAGATGTGAGCGGACGACGTCATGTACACCTTCGGCGTGACGATGGTCGGAGGCGAGGAACGTCTGGAGAAGGACAAAGGCGTCCTGATGAGAGACGCGGTACTGTGCAGCGATGGCCTTGCAGAGTTGGCGCGTCTGCTCTGTAAGATTGTGTGTAGATCCATCGGAAAGCTTGAGAGTGGCAGGCGGCGTAGCGTCGTTGTTGGAGGAGCCAAAGTCGGGAGCCGAGGGAATGGGAAACGGCTGAAGACAAGATCTGAGCTGATCTCGGCGCTTCTCGAGGATGGAACGGATGTGGTGAGCGTCCCTTTGATGTCGCGCGAGCTCGAGGTGCTCGAAGATGTCCTGGTAGGAAATGAAGAGGTCGGATGAGGAGGCAGCGCCGGCTTTGGAAGTTGAAGCATGGCTCGACGAAGGGCCTGCTTGGGTATCTGTCTGCACCATGGCGAGAACAGCGAGGGGTAGTAGAGGTCCTTCTCTCTCTGCCTCGTCCCTCTTCGCCGTATGATGGTGTCGGTGACAAGGTGTCGGTCAGCTCGTCCTGATGTTGGAGTGGTGATGGTGGTGTGTGCGAGTGTGTTGATTTCGAGTCGCGAAGGAAAAGCGTCCAAATTCTCAGCCTGTGCGTTGCCGATCAGCTCCACACCGAAAATTCACAATCGGGACTTCGAATCGGTCCGATCCCCGTATGCAGAATCTCACAGCGGAAACAAATTTACGTTGAAAACAGATAGACACCAAACAGTGGTGAGGAAACCAAGCTGCAGCGTGGAGTTGGATGCGACTCCGCTCTCCCAAACTCGAACCGAATTTGGCGAAACTGTCTGCCCTTTGCTTGGCAACACATTCACACTGTCGCAATACATGGGATCAGAAGAGCGTAGCATCGCACAATGACATGGGGTCAAAGTAGGCGTGAATGATGCCATACAGTGTAGCTAGCTGCAAGCTGCAGTCTCGTTCATCCAAGCTCGTGCTTCGATTGTGTGTGTCTGTGCATTCACGGCAGAGCTGGCCAAGCAGTACTGTACAGGGCGACGCAGCAAAATGGCTTTTTAAGGGTCCGATGGAGCGGTAGGCTCGCTCGTCTGGGAGGGGCGCGCGCGCAACTGCCTCTTTCGGCTGGCCCCTTTTGCGGCTCAGTTTGAGTCTAAGCGAAATCGGCCCATCCGCCAGAGCTTGCAGGCGGTCACTCTCAGAGGAGACGGTCCCAGTGCCGCTACCGCTGCTCACTTATCAGCCGTGGACTGTAGATAACGGCATCAACCCCCTGCGTGACAGTCGCACACAAGCGATCCGGGCAACTCGACAGAGAACCCTGATCCAGCAGCGATCATCACAGCGCTTCACTGCCCTGAGCTGTGCAACTTGGGCCCAGTCGGACGATCCGGCTCGCTGACGACGTCCCATCCGCTGTGCTCCTCCGCATCCTCGTCGCCTTCTCTTCCGCCTTATCTCCAACACGCGTCCATCATCTTCACCGTCATCACTACCACCACCGCATACATCAATCGACATCGGCTTCGTTCACTCTCGCATCAAGACTAGCTGAGGGATCGATTTCATCCCTCAGCCGATCCGCTTCTTTTTCCACCTTCGCGCTCGTCAGCTAGACCGCGAGCTTACGCTTAATCTGACTATCACTACTCGCAGACTTGGCAACGTTGATCGTTTTCCCGTCTGCATTTGGTTTCCGAACATCGCATACAACGCACCGGCGCCAACAGGTCAATCGTCGACTGCGTGCGTCAATCTCTTGTCGTCGTCGTTTTCGTCTCATCATGGCGCGCTCACTCAACCAAGGCCACAAGCGCCTCTATGCGCTCGTCGCCCTCCTTCCCTTTTGGCTCAGCTTTGCCGCTCTCGCCGTTTCTCCAGTCGTGAATGCTCACATCGTCGACGGACTCGCTGCTCGTCCTCAGGATCCGTCTCGCAAATCGCTCGCTTGGGGCCCCGAACATGCACACAAAGTCTTTGCCGGCCTCGACGCCAACAACGACGCTGCTCTCTCCAAGCGAAGCGCTGACTCGTCCCGCAAGCATGCCTACGCAGCTGCTCTCCACTACGTCAACGCAGAGCAAGGTCCCAAGAACCCCTACTCGGTCGCCACCCGCCTCGCAAAGCACCTCCTCGGCTATGCCAACGGCCTCGCTCCCTCGGGTCACGATTTCTACGTCCGTCCCGATTCTTACACTGATCCTTCTAGCGGCATCTCGCACTACTTCATTCGTCAGCTCGTCAATGGTCTAGAGGTCGCTGATGGTGACCTCAACATCAACATCTCGCCCGAGGGCAAGATCCTCTCGTTCGGCTCCACCCTCTTTGCCGGCCAGGCTCCTCCTCCGTTCACCAACCAGGGTGTCGCTGCCCCCGAAGCAGCTACCGATGGTCAGATCGAGCACAGATGCGATCAGCTTCGCTCCAAGCTCGAATCTCTCCTCTTCCCTCGGGTTTCCTCCGCAGATTACGCCGAATCTCGCGGTGCCAGCAACGAAGCTTACGTCCGCGGCGGTGTCCATCAATTCGTCTTTGACAGTCTTTCCAGTCCCGCACCCGAGCACGCTGTGCACCGTGCTGACGTAGATCCGGCCACCGTGCTGCCTCTTCAGGAGGAGCTCCACGAGCTCTGCAGCGTCCCCTCTGACGACTCCCTTCTCCAAGGTGCCGACCTCCACTCTCGCATCGCTGGCTCCTTTTCGCACGTCCACGCGAAGCGCGATGTCCACGGTCCCGAGACCATTGTCGACCCTCGTCTGGCTCTGGTCTACTTCCTCAAGCAGGCCACTCCCGACGAGGGCCTCGCAGCACGCCTCTCCGATCCGCGCGCCGCTGAGAGCGAGGCCGCTCAGATCTTCACCACATTCGAGCACAAACTCCAGCCCCACGCAGGAAAGACCGACTCGGGTGCTCAGGCGTCCCACACTCAGATCGAATACCTCCACAACGTCCCCACTGCCAAGGGGCCCGTGCCTGCTCAGCTCGCTTATGTGCAGTCCGAGGGTGAGGGTCTCAACCTCGTATGGAAGTTCCAGATCCCCCTGGAAGACAACGCCTACGAGGCCTACGCTGACGCACACCGTCCCGGTAGTATCAGCACCGTCGTCGACTGGGTGCACAGCATGCCCCGTCCTCGCGCAAACAAGGCCGTCAAGCCTGCCAAGATTGCTTCGCTCGGTCGTCCCCAATTCGACGCTCCAGAGCTGCCCGAGCTTGGACGTCCCGACTTTTCCGGCTACGCCCCCGCCAAGGCGTCCAAGCCCTCCGTGGTCGATGCTCCGGTGCCCATGAGCCACGAGCCTGTGTACCGTGTCTTCAAATGGGGTCTGAACGATCCCACTGAGGGCAAGCGATCCAACGAAAAGGGTGAGCGCTATGAAGAGGCTTCTCCCGTCGGCTGGCACACCGTGCCCGGCAAACAGTCGCCTTTCTCGCTGCTCGACGCTGACGACGCCCGCTCGGTCGTCGGCAACAACACCGTCTACACCGACACGCGAGGCAACAACGTCTTTGCTCAAGCTGACCCGACGGGCAGCGGCGAATGGAAGTCGAGCTCGCTCAAGCGCCCCAAGGGCCGCGTCAGCGATGACAAGACGACCGACATGATGTTCAACTACCCTTACAAGTGGCGCAAGTCAGAGAAGAAGCACTCGGAACTGCCTCCTGCTGACTACGTCGCTGCTGCTACGGTTCAGCTCTTTGTCACGATCAACGAGTACCACGACTTGCTCTACGCCTACGGCTTCGATGAGGCCTCGGGCAACTTCCAGGAGCACAACTTTGGCCGCGGCGGCGAAGCCAACGACGGCGTCATCGCTTTTGCCCAGGACGGTGCTGGCACAGACAACGCTGACTTTATGACGCCTCCTGACGGCCAGCGCGGCAGGATGCGCATGTATGTGTGGGACCAATCGACGCCGTACCGCGATGGCGACTTTGAGGCCGGCATCGTCATTCACGAGTACAGCCACGGTCTGTCGACGCGTCTGACGGGAGGACCTGCCAACAGCGGCTGCCTCGGATGGGGCGAGTCGGGAGGTATGGGTGAAGGATGGGGTGACGCACTGGCCTCGATCATCCGTCGAACCGGAGCTGCGCCGCACGACTGGCCTATGGGATCGTGGGCTTCGAACCGCGCCAAGGGCATTCGAAACTATCCTTACTCGACCAACAAGACGATCAACCCAGAGACCTACTCGTACCTGGACCACGCCGGATACTGGGGCGTGCACGCAATCGGCGAGGTGTGGGCCACCATGTTAAACGAGGTGGAGGAAGCGCTGGTGCTTGAGCACGGCTTCACCAAGCAACTGTTCCCTCCTGCCACCAACGCGACTGCCGAGGCGCAACGAGCCTTTTTCCTCGACGAAGGCGAGGTGGCTTCGCTGAGCAAGCACCGAGTGAGCAAGCGACGTGTGCCTCGACACGGCAACTCGCTGTTGGTGCAGCTCATCTTGGACGGCATGAAGCTTCAACCGTGTCGTCCGAGCTTCTTTGATGCACGCGATGCGATCGTGCAGGCGGATAAGCATCTGACGGGTGGACAGAACAAGTGTCTGCTCTGGAAGGCGTTTGCCAAGCGCGGTCTAGGCGCCGATGCCAGCGTGATCGGGCGCACGCCTTGGGGTGGAGGAAAGCGTTCGGATGGCTACGCCGTGCCGAGCGACTGCAAGTCTACCTCGGAGTAGAGTACTAAATCAGACTGCACGCCCAATCCATCTCGCACCCCGCTCACAGTCGTCGTCCCGCTTCATGATCGCCATTAGTTTCTCGTTCCGTTCGCACGCAAGATCCCAAGTAGAACCATCGTCCATCAGTAAACCATCGTCCATCAGTATTCAGCCTTGTCTCGCCGCTACTCGTCCGCACTTCCATAAGATCCCGCATCGTCCCGACCCATGTTTCAGCTGCCCGTTTCATTTTATGTTTCCGACTCTTTCGCTTGGCAATTCACGATCAGACCCAAACACGTCCGAACGCAATCGTATGTTTGTGCCAACGACGACGTGCTGTTCGTGCTTGCAGGTGATTGAGTGTAGAGTATCGCGCAGGTGCGGGGATGACAAGCTTGGCCCCATTGGCGAGAAGAGGGATTGGACGGGACTGCCGGCGTGGCCAGAAGGTCTACCGATGGTGTAAATGCCAAGATTCTTAGCTTGAGCAGCTCAAAATCGCAATAACGTTACGGTTGAATCGAGAAAGGCCGCCGTCGTTCCTGAGCCAAGCTTACGGCGCCAATTTTTGCGTCGCTCCCACGCGGTTGCTGTAAAGAGTGCACTGCACAGTATGCAGGTTCAGCTGATATTAATAACTTATCATTCAAGCGGCTACGGTGCTGCCTGTTACTGGGATTCGAATTCAGTCCCGCTTTTGCCAATGAATATTTGCGCCGGCGATTCGCGGTAAGCAGCAGCAGCAGCAGCAGCGACAGCACAGTGCGTTGGCGCGCAGATTTCTGCAGCAAACCCGCTGCAGTCGTACTGACCGTTGCTTTTTGCATTTGCGGAGAATAATGCGCCACTCTACTGCCACCACCATCACCTTGCCCATCTTGCACGTCTCCCATTTCGTACCAACCATCATCGCGCGCATTTACAAATCACACTCTCTCTTATCGCCGACGTCGGCGTCACTTTGCCAAAGTACGCTCCTCTATCGAGCTCTCTCAAGCATGAACGAGACCAGCGGAGTATACGGCGCACCAGGCGGTGGATCGTCCGCTTCGACCAGCTCGGTAGCAGCACATTCGAGCGTACCCGCTCAGTATTCGTCATCCGTCTCCAACGACTCAGACGATTCCAATGGCGTGGTATCAACTGCTTCTATGACGCCCGATGTCGTCGCAAATCCGTGGAACACTTCACTGCTTTGGTCATCTGGCATCGTTGACAACAGAGATCCACGCTCCTCCTTCTGGCCAGCTTCCAATTGGCATAACATCAGCGTCCCACAGAACGTCGACACTGCTCCCATCGGCTATTACTACTCTTCGTCAACCGCAGGCGACTCGGTCAACTTCTACTTTACCGGCCATGGTCTCTCCGTGCTTGACTATCGTGGACCCACGCGAGGCAAGTACAACGTCACCATCGACAACGTGACCTCCGTCATCGTCGATGCCTACTCAAATGTAGATGAGCTCGCGAAATCGTCTGGCACCGAGCTACCGCCTGCCATCTGGACCTCCGAGACCTTCGACGAGGGTACTCACTACGTCGTGATGAGCAACCTCAACAATATCACAGACATGAACTTCTGGGGTGTCGTCATCAACCCAAACAATTACAGGCCTGGAAAGTCGTTCAAGGCACCCGCTTCCAACACAAAAGTCATCGTGATCGCTTCCACCGTCACTGCAGTGGTCATGATCGGCATCTTCCTCCTGGTCGGCTCACTCGTGTACTACTACAAGCTCCTCCGTCCACGACGCCTACTCCAGCAACAGCTGGACGCCGAACGCAAGGAAGCCTTGCTGCCTCCCAGCTCATCCTCAACCAATCTTGAGGTGCCAGCTTCACCCACGTCACCACGCTTGCGACTCGACACCAACTTCCTTGCCAGCCAGGGTGACCTTGGCAGAGTACCAAGCAGGGTCACTGCCACAACGAACGAGTCTCAGTACTGGGTTCGTTCCGAGACCGAGTTGGCTCACTTCCAAGACACCAGACAGTCCAGCAGAACGCCCGCCCTTTTTCAAGAGATTCGTCTCGAGTCCGCACAAGACTCTCCGCTCTACTCTCCCGTAGATTGCAGCCCGGTCTGCGAGATGGGCATGGCCTCCCCCATCTACTCGACCGAATTCGGTCGGCCGCTTTCGCCTCTATCTCCAACAAATCCTGCGTATGCCACCGCCCAGACACCGGCATACCAGCTTCCCTTCTCGCAATCAAGACCTGTGCCGCACACATGCGAGACTACGAACCAGCCGCCGTCCCACCAGCACTTGGGCTCGCTCAATCTCAACTCGTCGGTCAACAGCCCCACCGTTCCTGGTGAACATGCCAGCCTGAGCCACTTGCATCATCATCGCGCCGCTTCTGTACCAATGGCCTATACATCCAGAGATCCGTCCGCGCCGGCAACCGTAACCAATCTTGTGAGGACAGGCTCGCGACGTCCATTGCCAACACCCCCGACAACAGTCTCGCCCATCAGTCCAATGACCACCTTCCCACCCTCAGCCCAGCCGTCAACAGTAGCAACCGCAACTCCACCATCATCCGTCTCGGTCGGTCGCAGTGCGTCCCAGCGCTATCGCGTCGAACAAGACGCGTGCTCCTTCCGTCTTTCCGACGATGGCATCTTCGATGACCACACTGGCGAGGCCTTGCTGCCTCCACCGTATGCGCCCAGAGACATGGGCCGCCGTTTTGCTTAGCATTCCCCCACAGCATGTATTGTATTTTTATTCACTGTATTCCAATCTGCTTGGCCTTCCAACAGGGACATGGCCGCGATCCGTCTGTTCTTGCCCAAGTCCGCTTGACGGATCCGCGACATGGACTCCGTTCAATGAGTGACAGTCCCGTCGTGAGTTATGGCAACTTTTGAGAGAGTGTGACATCGCCATGCCTCGGTGCACCTGTCATGATGCCCCCTACCAGACCTGGTTCGCATCAGTTGTTGCGTTAGGAGAGCGCCAAAAGTGTGAAGGCGACAGAGAACCGGCCCTCTCTCTCTGCGATTAACTTTTTTTTTGTTACCAATGAGACCAAATGTTGCGACTATGATCTTCACAAACACAGTGGTTGCTGACTGGCGTGTATGCTGACATTTTGAATGGTTCCGCGCGAAAAACATGCTCGTGGGCGACAATCTTGTTCATCGCGACAAAATCACATCGAATATTCTGTCAAGTGGGGACTGATTAATGTGTTAGTCGACTTCTTTCGTAGGACTTCTTTTTGTTTCGTTTAGTTTTTTTCTTTCATCTTCTCCCTTTAATCATCCTTATACATCTTTGTGTCTAACCAGCGTAATTTTCACGTGATCCGTTACGATATAATGTGAAGGCAAGTTGCTTATTACGCTTGTTTTACGCTGTTAATATTCTTCAGCGCGAATCGCAAATATTGTCGTGCTCTCTTGTCATACTTTAGTTTTTGAGATTGGCTTTTCATGCCATGTGATGATGCAACAGATCGTCATGATAAAGTATTGCATTTTTGCCTGTGTGTTTTTGTACAACGTGGAGACTATCTGTTCTTGTGTTTGTAAGCGAATTCCTGTCATTGACAAGACTTCATTGCGATTGTCAGTAAAGAGAACTTACATCGCGCCGACGTGAAATACTTTCGCCGCGTCAAAGTAGGGTTTTTGCAGGCAGATATCGGATTTGCAGCGACGGGATCCGTGAACAAGGTGAGCGACAAGATGGGTAGACAATACACGCCGCGATACGCTTCGATCGCCAAGAAGACATTTCCCTGCCAGTTGCACGCTGCACTCAGCATTTTCTATTTGATCGCGCTATACGAACTAGACGTTATTCATTACTCTTCATCAATTCAGCCCTTTGCTAGCCTTAATTGTTTGCCAAAACTTTATCACCCATACAAAACCCCGACCCGGAGCATATTGCTGTACATGTGTTATAAAAATGAGCTCAAAATCATCTTTACCTTCGGACAAATTGACGTGCTTTATTGCAAAAAAAACAAACTGCATAGTGAGCAAAGGGTGCTGCTGATTTGTCAGCATTACGCGTGGACGTAGTCCTTCGCAAGTTCAGGGTCCTTGGGTCACCGAGTGGAGCTGCCATCTTCGCAGACGTTCGCCGCTTGGAGTCTCCCTCTCACCACCATCATAGGTCCGACCGCCCATCTCAACATTCGCCTGAAGGGAAAGTTGACGATGGCCAAGAAGAAGAGAAAAGCGCCGCAGCTCGAGGCGTGGTGCTGGTACTGCGAGTAAGTCGACCGTCTTGTTGGATCTTACTCGACTGTATTGTTCACTGACCAGATCCCTTCCCATCTGACATCTGCTATAATACCGGTTGCAGTCGAGAATTCGAGGACGAGAAAGGTGAGACTCGTTGCTACTATTCCCGCTTTGCCCGGCTCACTCGCTGACCCCGTCGCACCGCCGTGCCTTCAAACAGTTCTTCTACAGCATCAAAAGTCCAAGCACTACAGATGCCCACAATGCCCCCGAAGGCTCAACACTGCCGGGGGCCTCTCAGTACATCTCACCCAAGTGCACAAAGCGGAGCCGGATAAGTGAGTCACACTGCGGGAGGAGGCTCTTCCATGAACGACGTGAGGATTGCTGACATTCTGCGCACTGCTTGGTCTCACAGGATCGAGAACACATTACCTGGTCGAGATTCGTTCGAAATCGAGATCTACGGTATGGCAGGAATCCCCGAGGAGGACTTGGCAGAATGGAAGGCACGTCGCGCGGCGCAAAAGGCAGACGGAAGCTTGCCAACGCAGAACAAACGCCCACGAATCGAGAAGCTGGTGCTATCGAAGGAACAACTGCGAATCCAACTAGAGGCCCACAAGGCGCTCATGAGCGGGAAGGCGCCTGCTCCTGGTATAATGCCAGGGATGCTAGGTGGCTTCGGAGCAGTAGGCCCGTACTCAGTGCCGCCCCCAGCGCTACCACCAGGCTTCGGCGTGCCACCGCCAAACTTTGCGAGACCACCTCTGAGGCAGCCACCGCCCGGATACAGCCCGGCGCCACAAGGACCACCACCAGGCGGCATCGCAGGTCACAACTCCGGTTCCATCGAAGCGACGGGACCACAGCCAAAAGGAGA
The DNA here is from genome assembly GCA_003004685.1 of Pseudozyma sp. F8B2. Lineage (NCBI taxonomy): Eukaryota > Fungi > Basidiomycota > Ustilaginomycetes > Ustilaginales > Ustilaginaceae > Pseudozyma > Pseudozyma sp. F8B2. The sequence continues at coordinate 140,909 of NXFQ01000024.1, forward strand.
CGGACGAGAATCTCACAAGGTGAGGGCCGCGGACCTCTTTTAAGCTCAGACAGCAGCTCAAAAGCGCAAACAGAGACGCTTTGTCGGACTGTAATACCATCAATGCGTTTTGGCCGACCGAGGGCAGGGGCAGACACCAGAATCTCAAGATGGTTCGAGATGAGGATCGACAGACATGCCAAGATTGAATGTGTGTCAGACTTGCCAACCTGCGCAGCGTGCTGCCGGTCACACTTGCACAGACAGGAAGGTGAGACACGCGATGAGACGCACGAGTGCGACAACGGGATCAATGCTGATGACGATGGTATTAGATGTGCTAGATCAGTCTCTGAGGAGCCTTGCCTTGTCGCGGAAGGAAGAGGTCGTAGAAGACGAAGCCGCGTCTGCAACGGCGTTCCAAGTGGACGACGCTTTTGTAAGTGATTTCGCGGGTCCGCGGGAATAGGAGAGGGTACTCAGGATGACCAATGCGACGCCTGCGGCGAACGGAGCGGTGAATGGGAAGTTGAAAAATGCGACGCTGAAGCCAAAGCTGAGAACGATACTGAAGCTGACAGCGAAGCCCTTCAAGATGTTGTCTGCATGTTTGATGACCATGGCGACTGCTAAGCCACCTGTGACTTGCAGCGCTACGGTGGCCCAGGCGCTGACGCCGAAATGCAGGAAAGGCGACTGTACGCCGTGGCGAGCCATCTCAAGGAGGACGGGAAGCGCTGCAGGGAGCAAAGACCAGCCGGAAAGCTGGACGTTTCTGGCCCAAAGGTTGGCGCTCGATGTCTTGAGGACCATTTCGAAGTAGACGCCTGCGAGGCCTGATGTGAAGCATGCAGCAATGACGGCGAGAAATCCCTGGATGGGCTGCATCGGCTTGTCCGCTCTGGCGCTCTCCTCCATGCTCATGGATATACGTGAGCCATCAAAGGAAGGCGATGATGGGGGCAAGTTGTCGTAATCCTTCTTTTCGGATCCAGAGAGGAAGGAACCGATGCTGGGTAGGCGTTCTGGAGGTGGTGCGCGATGCGAATCGAATGGAGGAGGGGGTGGAGGAGGGGGCAGGTCGGCCGTGGGACCAGCCGAGACGTGGCCGTAGCCGTGAGAGTGGACTTCGAAGGGAACGAGACCAGAGACGGATTTGCTCTGAATTTGGACGATGGCGACGCCTATGGCCAGCATGCCAAGCGAGAACCACTGCCACATGCCGATCTTTTTGCGAAGGAGGACGATGCTGAAGAAGGCGGTGGTGAGGATCTTCATCTGGTAGGCGCAAATGAAGACGGGCGGTTCCAGGTTGGAGACAGCAATGTACTGAAGATTGTTCTGAAGGACATAGAGGAAGGCGGGAATGGAGAGCCTCCAATAGTCTTCGGCTACGACCTCATCCAATACGAGTTTAAGCTTGGAGCTGGGAGTGAGTGCGGGTGAAGCGCCGTCGGATCCGAGTGGTTGTATTGCGTCGTGCTCCGGAGTGGAGTATTTACGTTTGGAGGAAGCTGACGTCTTGATCGAACCTGACGGGAGGGGGAGCGAGTCGGTCCGGTTGGGTATAGAGACGGCGGCAATGGCGAATGATGTGGTGCATTTGAGCAGCTCCGTGAGGAGAACAGCGGTGGGAAAGAAGTAGGCTTTTCCGGCTGGGGCAGATACGCGGCTGTGGTGCATCACGACGCCGAGAGCTGTGTTTTGGATGGTGAGCACAGCAAGCGAGACCTGCTTGAGAGGCAGGCCAAAGAAGGTGTTGACCATGGCGAGACAATCGCTGGATTTACACGACCGCGGGCGAATCGCAAGCTCGGCGTGCGAGATAGCTGCAAGGCAAGAGTCAAGACATGCGGAACCTGCCGATCACGCCGAGTTGAGCTGGGAGCAGGGACGAAGGTGGGGTGTGCCGATAGCAGCTAGCAATGTCGATGGGTGCCGATATGAAAGTGGGCGAATGTCTCGCTTGCGCCCGTTGAGCAGCAGCAGCGGGCTTGTCGGCTGCTCCGTCGATCACGTTATGCAGGGTGCGACTGGATATAGAGCGCTTTCGGAGGATCGTGAGTGAGAGGCGTCGATGGTGGTAAGCAGGCGAATGTTGTCGGATTTGCCAGGACCGCTGAACGGCAAAAACGATCTGGGTTGGAAGGATTGTGACTATGATGCGTGTCGGAGAGTAAAGCGTTGCCGAAAAAGAAGTCACCCTCGCACCTGCCGCAATTTCACACCTTTGGCCCTGTCGCGTCGATCTTGACCCTGTTGTTCTCTCCACGCATACACAGCGCAATACTTTCCGCACAAATCACATTTCACGCACGCACGCTTGCCGTCGCTCAGCATGAGGCGCCAATGTCGGTACCCAGACCTGAGGTCAAGACTCGGTGTGGCTGTGACGGGTTCGATCTTTCCCTTTTGACATGTACTGTAGCTGCGCTCAGAGAGGGTTCAACTTTGTAGCTCATCGACAGCACAATGGGTTCGCGGCACGGCAAACTTCAGGGTCTGGTCTGTTAATTTTGCGTCCCACAGCGGTGGGGTCGAGGGTCACAGTTTACACTCTCCTACCACGTTTCTGGTCCGTGTGTCATTTCGGCCCTCAACCTCCACTTTTTCCAATCCAAGGTTCGCTGCTGCTGCTCGCTGCTACCGTGCAGCGCGAGCGCAGAACACGTTGTGGGAGGACAGCGCGCATGCTGGCGTCATTTCGAGTGTCGGCCATTGCGATCCCCCGCACCTCACCACAGAGAGGCCGGGCGGAACATCACGATATTGTATGTGACGAGCGTAGAAACAATGGCACCAGGCTCTTACCATCATCTTCAACTCTGGTCTCAAGGCCGATTGTCCGGTCGGTCGCTGTGTTTCGGCAGCCTCACAGCAAAGAAGACCCTCCATCCTCTTTTAAACTTGCTTGGCACATCGGTTCTCGCGCCGTGTCCAGTGCACCAACTCCAGCATGGCACCCAAGTCGTCCGCCTCAGCAGCATCGGCTGCCAATCATAGCCAGGACAGCGAGCGGCAGCCTCTGCTAGGTTCAGCATCGGCTGCACCCGACTATAGCGCTATTCCTCACGAGTCGGCGCCGCCCGCACATCGATCGAGGGGATCGCCGTACTTGACGCTGTTCCTGCGATTCTACTTTGCTGTGGGCGTGCTGCTGTTGCTACCCGTCACAATCCTGCTCATTTTGCTGCTCATCAACCTCTTCGAGCCCATCCCGCTGCTCCTCCCGCCTCATCGCTCGCCAGCGGTGTTGCCGCTATGGTTCTGCCTCATCTCGGTATCCATGCTAGGTCCTGGCCTGCTCTTCTTCGAGCTGGCAACCCACGCCACCAACGTTTTCCATCTCTTCGTTCTTTGCTGCACGGTCCTCGACGTCGTGCTGCTCCTCGCCGTACCCGAGTTCCGCATCACTCACTCCTATCTGGGCTTCACTTCGGTCGGCCTCTGCTTCCTCTCCACGCTCTGGGCGTTCCTCTCCTCGCACCATCTTCAAAAACAAAGGATCCCTTTCACCATCAATCCGGATGTCGGCGCGCCCATCGTCACCGAGGTTCCCCTCGCTCGAGCTCAGGCAAAGTGGAAGAGGCGTTTCAAGCTGATCTGGGCCGTGCTTGGCTGCCTAACTGTCGCTCTCGCATCCGCTTTAGTCACCTTTGACTTGGTGCTCGACGCCGCCGACTCTGGCTTCAGGCCGCTCGGAAACCTCACCATGGTACATCCTACCTCACTCACAAAGCAACCGGTATACCCGCAAGACCCCGCCGACGTTAATCCGTACCCTGTCTCCTTCCGCCTTCATCTCGCCTGCGAATCCGCTCCCGCTCGCCCAGGCACCTCCAAGTCCCCCAACTCATCGACTATCGCGCCCACCGCTCTGGTAATGTCGGAGCGTGGCGTATCTGGCGTCGTCGCCGCACAATTCCTTCGCGAGATGGTGGCCAGATCCAATTCGAATCTTGGCGGAGGGGACGACGACGGCCACCTCGCTCTCACTCGCGTGTGCTTTTGGGATCGCATCGGCTACGGACATTCGGATTTCGTCTATCAGCCAACGTCGGTGCGATTGCAAACCGAGGCACTCTACCATGCCCTCCGCAAGCACGACCAGATCGACCTCGACACTGCGTCCAAGCGTTCGACACTCAAGAAGAAGAAGGGCGACGGCGAATCGCTCGGCAAATTTATGCTTGTTTCCACAGGTTATGGTAACCTTTTCGCGCAAGACTTTGCCGTAGAGCACCCCGAGCTCGTCCACTCGTTCCTCCACATAGATGCAGAGACTCCAGCATCATGGTATACCAACGTCGTCACACGCGACTCGGAAGCACGTGCTGGCTATCTCGCCAAACGTCACGGACCGTTTGGCTCCCTTTTCTACGATCTTCTGCCTGCTCTTGCAGAGCCAACCGGAATCACACGCATCATCGGAATGCTCAAGGGAAAGACAGTCGTCGACCGCATTCTGGCTCCAGGACAGCGATCACGCGCCGCACGTCAGCACGACATGGGTGGCGGAGGCTGGCGAATCTACGGCGCCGGAGGCGCCAACCCCAGGCTGCTCATGTCGTCCTGGCTGGAGCGTTTAGACGCAAATCTCGGAACTTTCAGCCCCAACTATGCTCGTCTCAGCAAGTCAGCCTCCGACTACCAGTCTCTGCTGACCAAACGGCCTGTTGCGGTGCTGTCCAGCTTCTGGAGGATACATGCCGATGTCGACGGATGGGGCGAGCAGCAGCGCGAGTCGTTGGTGGCACCAGCCAAGAATAGCTCGACCTTGATCGGCTGGTGGCGCGTAGGAGATCGTAAAAAGAGATCGGGCGGTGGAGACGAAGGCGGTCCCGCCGGAATCTGCTCGACAAAGATGGGCGTCATCTTTTGCGAAGAGGCTGTTCGCAAATTGATCGCTGCCGGTCAGATGTGGAATTCGACAGCTGTATGAAAAGACATTGGATGGCTTCCTCGGAGGCTCTCTGGCAAGACCCTTTTCACATGTAACTTATCACTGTCCAGGAATCTCAGCTTCGACGGCAAATGTAAACGTAGACAGCCACTGCATCTTCCATCTCAATTCAACTGCCTTGCCGCGATAAGCTTTTGCCGCTGACCACGACTCAAGCGCTTCACGATTGAAATTCAAGACGAATGCCGCGAGCCCACGGCCGGGGGAACATGTTATTGACACGGAGAAGGAACGAGAATGGAAGAGCTGTAAATTACAGAGATCAAGACAAGAAAGAGGAGCTTGACTCAAAGGATGCGTGAGGTGCGCGTCGCGAACGGGCGTGGTAGCAGTGCTCTCCACCTTCGACGAGAGAGGAATGGGAGGGGTATCCGGAAAGTGGACAGCCTCTGGAAACTGACGACCGTACGCGATGGCGGGAGGGTTGCTGGGAAGCAGCAGGCTGAAGGTCTACAGGATGATCTGAAGTGCGCTTCTTTTGGTTGGATGAAGAGAGACGGCAGAGAGGACTACAGGTCTCAGTAGAGCCCTGTTATTGGGCTGCATTTTGAGTTCTGCATCGTACGAAGCTTCAAGCCTCAAGCTTGGTCTCCTGGACCTTTTCAGCCACCTCGTCAACCTGAGCTTCGGTGGTCTCCTGGCCGTTGGCATCCGATGCATCAGCTTCGTCCTGCTCACCGCCAACGAGCGCACCAGAGGGCTTGCGTCCTCCACCCCAGGCGCCGGTGGGTGCCGCGGCACGGGGTGCCTTTGCAGCTGCAGGAGAAGTCGACGCTGCAGCTGGCGAAGCAGCCTCTGCAGCCTCAGGCTTTGAGCTGTCGGTGGCAGTGGCGGCAGTAGCCTTTTCCTTTGCCTCCTTTTCAGCCTTTGCCTTCTCCTTCTTGGCCTTGAGTTCCTCTTGCCTCTCCTTTTCGCGCTGTGAAAGCTTCTCTTCGATTTGCCTTTCGCGCTCGGATGCGTCGATGGGCTTGGCGTTGCCGAATGGGCTCGGCTTGGAGCTGTTAGTGGAAGCGGCGGCAGTGGCGGCGCTCTCAGCGGAGCGGGGTTTCAGGTCGAGCTTCTTGCGCTCTGCAGGAGCGGCAGCCGAAGGAGCGGGGCTGGAGGAGCCAGAGCTGGGCTTCTTGGCGGTGCGCCAGTTTTCGGTGGAGTCTGAAGCGGCGCCAGGACCAGAACCAGATTGGGCGCCGGTGCGTCGTTCTGCGGCGCCAAAGCCAAAGCCCTTCTTGGCATTGGCGGGGCTCTCGGGGGGAGTCTGGTCCGGGGTGAACTTGGAGCCAAAGCCCATTCGTTCTTGGGAAGCGAAGCGGTCGTCGACGTCGTTGGCGTCGTTGCGCTGACGGAAGGAAGATCGGCGCGAGTCCGAGTCGGCCATGCCGGAAGGGCGACGCGAGCTGGCAGGAGATCGGCCCTCGACAGGCTTGCCGGTCCTCCACTGGCTGGCGAGGTCGCCCTGGCTGGGCTCGACGGGAGCAAGATCGCGTGGAGGGCGGGCGGAAGGAGGGGCGGACTGAAACTTTGCGCCGAAACCGCTTCGGACACCTGCGCTGACGTCCATGTTGTCGAAGCCAGAGCCTTCGGTGCGGGGCACACCGGATCGCTCGGGACGAGGAGCAAAGCCACCGCGAGGCTCTGAGGGGGGCAGGGGACCAGCGCGGCGCCACTGGGAGGCATCGTCTGCCTGGCTGGCCTGGAAGGAGCGGTCACCGCCGAAAGCGCTCTTGGGGGGCTCTGCGACGCTGATGCGTACGGTCCTGCCGGCGATTTGAGCGCCGCTTCTGTCGAGAGCGGCTCTGAGGTCGTCCTGGGATTGGAACTCGACGTATCCGAAACCCTTGGGCTTGCCATCGTGACCGGTGACGATGCGGACGCTGACGGTCTTTGAAGGAGCGAAGAAGTCCTCAACGTCGGCCTCCATGACGTCGAAGGAGAGGTTGCCGACGAAGGCGGTGAAGGGAGGCTTGTCGGGGAGAGGAAGTTCCTCGCGAGGAGGGTAGCTGCGCTCGGGACGGTCGAAGCCACGGTCTGCGGCGTAAGCTCGATCACGGTCGACGCGGTCGGGGACGCTGGAGAGGAAGTCGCCGCCGCGACGGTAGCTGGAGTCGCGAGGGGCAGAGGAGATGGGAAGGTCGTCCATCTCGTCTGCCCACGAAGTCTTGCCGGTGGTCTCGTCGGCCAAGAAGTCGTTGAGAGCCATCTTTTGTCCTCGTTTAGGCGCTGTGATGGCGTGGCATGGAGAATGTGGGGTAGGAAGGCAACTATCAGCAAAGGACCTAGATGAGCCAAGAGGAGGGCGTACGAGTGCTAGGGAGAGACTTACGCATGATGGGCAAGCTGATTTGTGGACAAAAGTAGACAGAGATGCGGGAGTTGCGAGAAGCAGTGGTCCTGACGAGCTGGAAAGAACCGTGTGCGAGTGAGTGGACCTTGCGAACGATGAGGCAAGGACTTGGTGATGGTGAGGGAGAAGGGGGATGAGATCTGTGACACGAGAGGCCAAAAAGATGAAATCCAGCTTCGGATCACGGCTGCCAATCAGTTTGACTGACCGACGATTGATGGATCTTCGCAAGAGCAAGCCGACTGAATGTGGTGCAGCAACGGACGGCGAATCTCCAAGTTGAAGTCCCTTTGAGTGGCTTGCAGACACAGCGCCGCCGAGCAAAAAAAAGAAAGAATTGGCCAAATCTCAAGAAGATTCGTCGCCGATTTTTTCTTCGCGCTCCTCAAGGAAGAGCGTCTTTTGACTGCTCTGGAGCTGCAGAAGTCCAGAATCGATTCTGCCTTCGTCGCACGAAGTGGGCTTAACAATGGAACAGCATAAAGACACTAGGAATGTTGACCGGGAGAGCGTAACATTCCAATGAAATCGTCGTTTGGAAGCGAGAGTCTTCCACGTAGCGTTCGTTGCAGCCCAGCCGAGAGACGCACGACCGCAACCCTCTTTCTTCATTTGCTTGTCTGCTGCGATTCACTCGACGTTGGCTAAGGGCCATTCATGATCGCTTCTTGACATCAAACAGCCACCTGCCGACAGACACGCTCCTCCGTCAAAATGGTCGAGACGACAACCGAACCCAAAGCAAGCTCCGACAAGATCGTCGTGGATACCTCAAATCTGACCGAGCTCAAAGCTACCTGCGACGAAGCAGTGGAACGTATCCTGTCGCGCCAACCTGATCCACATGCAACCTCGACGCAACCGCCAGCGTTCGCTCCGTTCAAGGTCAGCCATTTTCACACCGATCTGCGCCTCGTGCTCGGCTTTGCAGCCTCAGCCATCATGATCGGCACTTCGATCTGGGCGTACTTTGTAGAAAAGGAGTGGAAGAACAACAAGCACGCCTGCGCCATCGCCGTGGTAGTCTACACCATCTTGTCAGGCATACAGATGGCCGACTCATACCTCCAAGGCAACAACATCTTCATCGGCACACGCAAAGCTCAGTCCGACCGCACACCGACCGAACATCTCACCGTCGCGTCGCCGCCGCTCCCCAAAGCCACAAAGAAAGGTACAAAGACGACCGATGGCAAGTCCATCCTCACGCCGCCAGCATACTCGCTTGACATCACATACAGGCGCACGAGCACAAAGGATAGCTCGCACGCCGTACAAAAGAGCACCCCTTTGCCACTCGGTCATTTAGGTAGGTGTCAGTGCAGTCGTACATTCATCATGAGGGCTACATTCAACTGACTTTCACACGATGTCCGACACTCACAGGCGAATGGTTCACCCAAGAAGGAGAGTTTATCGAGCGCGTCTTTGAGCAGAGATTGCTTTCAGGTCTCGAAAAGATTTTTGGCCAGTAGACATGGCAACTTCGACTTCTTCTCGCCGACCTGCGATACCCATGCATCCAATCGATTCATAAGTTGCACTTGAGCTCAGAGCTGATCAGACTGTCGTGAGCATGTGGCGCACCTTCGATCGATCCATGTTGACAGACGCAATGCCATGCTGATCGCGGTCTTAAGCCGATAGCTCGATCGCCGACCAATCCACTGGCTCCCCTTGCTGCCATTATTCCTTGGCGTCAGAGACCAACACTCTCTCTAACGAGAACGGAAGATCCGAAGACGCGCAAAGCCGAGCTCTAATTTGCTGTCTGTGCGGTAATTATTTTGCTTTTGGAGTCCTGTTCTGTGCATGCGTTCCGCTTTCTTCTCGTCCAACACTCGACCGGCGCTTTCTTTTGCCGCACCATCATTGCAGCCTGATCTCGCTCTGTAGCGCGCACGCGGGTGATCCGACAATCATGGCTTCGCCACCGCACATTCCCAAGTCGCAAGGCTTGCGCTTCCAGAAGCAGGGCGACGCTACATACGCAAAAGCGTCCGCTGCCAAGGATGCGGCTGCCGCCGATGCTCTCCTCTCTCGTCGCAACGCGCTGTTCCAGGACCACGGCAGAATGCACCAGAAGCCTGCTTGGTCACCATCCATATCGGCCGCCTTCCGCTTCCTCATCATCATTCGCGTCTCTTCCGCCATGTACTCGGTCATCAAGGACTGCGACGAGTCTTTTGGCTACTGGGAGCCCCTCCATCTGCTCGTCTTTGCACGCGGCAAGCACCACGCTTCGGTCGCATTCCAGACATGGGAGTATTCGCCCCAATTCGCCATCCGATCTTGGGCCTTCATCGCTCACTTCCTACCTCTCGCCAAGCTGCTCGCCTACTTGGGCGTCGGAAAGCGCCAGGTGTTTTTCGCCGTTCGCTTGCTCCTCGCCTTTGTCTCGTCGTTCGTAGACGCGAGGTTCTACAAGGCCGTCGCCGATGTATTCAGTCCCAGGGTCGGTCGCTACTGTCTCATGGCTCTCGCCACTAGCGCCGGTATCTACGAGGCTTCGACTGCCCTTCTGCCCTCCAGTTTCGTCATGCATGCCACCACCCTCGCCTTCTCCTCATGCCTCTACCCAGCACGCCTGCCATCCTCGGACCCATCCGTGCTCTCCGTTCCATCGCAGCGACCTTTCCGATCAGAGCGCCTTTTGCTTTCGGTACTCTCGTTTGCTGCGGGCGACATCGTTGGCTGGCCATTTGCCATTGTCCTCGCTCTACCCTTTGTCGTCGAGCAGCTCCTCCTTCGAGGCGAGGATGTCGTCGCGAATGGCAAGTATGCCAACTGGGTCACGTCCAGGTGGTCTACCGCCATCGGTGCTGCCATCCTTTCTGCTGCGATCGCATTGCCGGCTCTCGCCATCGACACGCTCGCTTACGGCAAGCTCGCCTTTGCGCCGCTCAACATCGTCCTCTACAACCTCTTTTCTCGATCAAGAGGTGCTGGTCCAGAGCTCTACGGCACCGAGCCTCTCACTTACTACTTTTCCAACTTGTTCCTCAACTTTAACATCTTCTTCCCTCTGGCGCTCATGTCGCTTCCACTCATGCTCGTCACCGCACGACTCGACCCCAGGCGCTTTCAGAGACCGGCTCTCGAAGCCAAGAAAGGCCACGCCTCTACCGAGAAGCCATCTAGCCTCTTTGCCCTCGCTCTTCTCCGTGTCGCCCCCTTTTACCTCTGGTTCCTTGTCCTCACGCTTCAAGCGCACAAGGAAGAGCGCTTCATGTACCCGGCCTACACGCTCCTCTGCCTCAACGCCGCCGTCTCCCTCTACCTCATCCGTACGCTTGCCGAGGTCGTCTTTGTTCAGGTCACACAGTCGCCTTACCGCGCTTCCAAGTCGAGCCTTTTCACTACCATTACCTCCTCAGTGCTGGCTCTAGGCCTGCTGCTCGGCGTATTGCGATCCGTCGGTCAGCTCAACAACTACCATGCGCCCTTTGACGTCCTCTTCCATTTTGAAGGATACGAGCTGCCTCGCGTCGTCGCCGACGTTTTCCCTGATACGCTGAGCCCAGCCATCCAGCAGAGGATCGCGCGCGGCCTCTCACCGGTTGCGACCGAGCAAGAGAAGGAGTACAATGACCGAGGCTACGGAGCCGAGAACAAGGGTGTCAGCGTCGATCTCTCCATCAACCTCGCACCGTTGGCCACGCTCGACAAGCCCATCAGGCTGTGCTACGGCAAAGAGTGGCATCGCTTCCCCACCCACTTTCTCGTCCCTGCTGGCGTCGAGGTCGAGTGGATTAAGAGCGAGTTTGACGGCATCCTCCCCAAGCACTTTGACGTAGACGCTGCGTCCACCGTCCAACCTGCCGACGCTTTCGCCGGCACTCTCGATACCGCCCTCGGCTGGGCCTGGCCATGGTCCTCCATCACGCGCCGCCTCCAACCCGGATTCAACGAGCTCAACCGGGAAGAGGTTGATCGCTATGTCGACGTCTCGACCTGCGACTATCTCGTCGATCTCGACCTTCCCCACCGAAGTCTGGCTGCCAACGGCCAACAGTCGCGTTACGAGCCTCGCTACGCCACCATGGCCGACGAGTGGGATCGCGTCTTCTGCGGGGCATTCCTCGATGCCGAGTTCAGCCGTCCTGTTGTAGAGCCACGCGACTCGCTGCTGAGCAAGGTTGTGAGGAAGGTCGGCGCTGCACTGCATCGCGCCTTTTGGTTGCCCAAATCGTGGCCGGGTAACACCAACGTGTATGGCGACTACTGTCTTCTTCGCAATCGCGATAGCAGATTCAGCCCCGGTACAGCCAGAACCACAGCATGAGGAAAGCCCACTTTCCGTCGAAACGCATCTGTAAATACCATGCACGTCCCACTCCCGCGATGAAATTGTCAAGCACCGCAAACATCAATCAACCAAGCCCTTGTGGCCTTCTTTCCAATCTCACTCGCGCAGCACTCACTGCTTTGAGCTGACCTCATGCTTTGACTTTGAGCACACACCGCGTTGCCTGTTCTTTCTCGAAGGGGGAAAGTCGTATGAATTGCAACGATCGACGCGCTGTTGGTCAGAGCATCTTCCTCAACCTCTCGTCGGGATCGTGTTCGTACGCCAGCCGTACTTCATCCTCCTGACAAGCCAACATCAACCTCGCGAACCCACCCGCTCTTCCCGTACCCGCACCCTGACCTACGCAGACGACCAATCCGAGAGCGGAGAGGGTAGCCAGGGGAGAGGTGAGGGAGAAATCCTGAGCAGCGACCGGGGCGAAGGTGGAAGTGGTGAAGTTGATGGCGTACATTCTGCAGATGGCGTGGTGATGAGTTTCGACGTCGGCGAGCTGTGCTTCTGCCAAACCGCTTCTTCGGAGGCAGGAGAGGAGGGAGAGGAGGAGGATCTTGGCGTGCAGAGGTAGCGAGAGGATGTGCGATACTTTGCCTGATTTCACCATGGAGTCGAGGACGGATTTCATGTCGAGGATGGTGACCGGTTTGGGGATCGTGAGACCGGACGTCTTGGCTTTGAGTTCTACCAGTTCGATCGAACGTCGACAGACGTCCAACATGCGACGAGCATCACCGCTGACGTTGGAGACGCGTTTGCTGACGTACGTGATCGCATCCAGACTCAGCACTCCAGCGCATCCACCACCCACCTCCTCCTGCTCCGCTGTCTCACCAACCGTCGTCGTCTGCTGCTCGGCGCCGATCCCCAACCTCGACTTGACAATCTCCACCAACTGCCTGTCGGTGTACGGCATGAACGTGATCCTCGTCATACCCAACCTACTTGCCACTTTGGCATTCAACGTCCTCTCCGGCAAATCCATCGTGTTGGCGACTGCGATTACCACCAACCTGCTACCGCGCGTGTTGGGCCAATTGAACATGTTGTACATCACATCCTGCCTTGCCGTCACCAGCTGATCCAACTCGTCCATCAGTACGACGGTCGCTGCTCTGCCTGGACCTGCACCGCCGGCGGCACCGGACATCTTGGCGCCCACACGCGCAAAGTGAGAACTGAGCAGACCGAGCGCAGTCTTGGGCGAAGTTCTTTGACCACCCGATATGGCGGACCAGAGCAAGGTGTACGCCTGCGAGGCATCCGCCAGCTTCATACCGTTGATCTCGACGAACGAGAAGGGGTTCATCTCGTTCCGCTCGGCTCGCGCCGTCAGCGCTCGAATCACTTCGCGGACCGTAGCGGTCTTGCCCGTCCCCGGAACACCCGAGACGTACACACATCCTCCGATGCCCTCCTCCACGGCATCTTCGACGCAAGCCATGATTTCCTCGTACTGATCTTCTCGACAGGGGAGGTGGTCGGGTGTGGCGCCGACGTGGAGCAGACGTTTGGCGCGATCGTGCGCGCTCAGCGTCTGCGCCTGGTCGCTCGGCAGGAGCGAGATCTTGGGTGGCCGTGCAGGTAGGGTGGGATGCGGCAGACTGCGCGCTTTGAGACCCATGAGTCGCGCTTTGGATCGCGGCGTCGCTTGAGCTTTGGCAGGACTCGCCAGCCCCAAGGCCATCTTCTGCGGCGTCGAAAGCATGCGTCGCTTGGTGGGTGTCATGGGTGGAGCATCTTTGGCGAGCTTGGCACGTTTACGTGGTGTGAGGTTGAACGTCTTGCCGCCGAAATCATCGTCGTCATCATCATCGTCGTCGTCATCGACTTCGGCATTACTGAACTGAGAGCCTTCGTTCTCGGAGGATTCGGGCGTGTCGAGGTGCCTCGCCTTGACGAGCAGGTTGTCCTCGACCTCGAACTCGTCACCGCTCTGGAACGAGTCGTCGGAAGCGGCGTCGGAGTCGGTGTCGACACCGTTGGTCTTTCTGCGGTTGTACGTTCGTTTACGTGCGGCGACGCCGGCGGAGAGCGAGTCTTCCTTGCGTGGGCGCCCTGGTCGTCGTTTGGGTGCGGGATCGTTGATTTCGGCGATGGAGGATGGAGTACCGGTGGCGCGAGTGCGGTTCGGTTTGGTGGAGGCGAGATCGGACGCGGAAGCTACGGTGGACGGCGTGGACGCTCGTGTCGGTCTTCGAGGTGTCGATGTCAGGGCTGGCGCCTCGCCCGAATCTCTTTGCACTTGCTCTACGAGGTCTTTGACACCTTGACCCTGTGAAGTAGCAACGTCGGAAGAGTCATCCTTGAGATCCCAGCCAGCGCCCAGCTTGCCCTTGTCGATCACTTTGGCCCAATCGATGCGCCAGAAGAGCTCCCTGTTGGGATCGACCGCACGCTCGCAGAACAAGTGCGTCGGGAAAGACTTGTTCTTGTACAGCGTATGCGTCTTTACAGGTTTCTTCTTTACGTTTGCATCCGATGTTGGTGGCTGTTCGGCGGGTTGATTGACCTGAATAGCTGACAGCGCCGCCGACGACTCTTTTATGGCTTTCGAGCACTCTGCTTGGCTGGAGTGGATGTGCACCTTTGCAATGATCTCATCTACGTCGAAGGAATAGTCATGGAGAGAAGGACCTGCTTCGAAGGTGTCACCTTCTTTGCCCGACCTTGCGCTGGTCTTTGTTCTGCGCTTTGTGAGCGAAGTAGCCTTATGTGTGTAATAGATCTCGTGTCGACTGGTGATGCCAGCCATACGCTTCTTTGCCATCGTCGACATCCATTCCGGCCAGTGGAGGAGTCGACATACACCAAAGATCTTGCCCTCTTCTGATGCGTCTGTCCAGAGGTGGGTGAGCACTCCGGCGAGGGGAGCCTGATAGGAAGAGGGAAGGTAGACGACATCGCCGATGCGAAAGTCTTCTGGCTCCAGAGTAGTTTTGGACGATGATGGAGATGGTCTGCGAGACCGTGGATCGTGGTTCTCATCCTGGTCGTCGGACGAGACTTCTTCGCCTTCCGAGTCTGGTACGGATTCGATGGGTCGTGCGACACGGGTGAAGGCGCGAAAGTGGCTCGTAGATGCAGCAGGATCCGACGACTCGACAGGGTCGAGCGGCTGGAAGGAGTAGGTTGGTGCGACTGCTGACGGCATTGTGGAAGAAGTCGCTACGGCAGCGAGGTGAGGAAGTGATGGTGGAAGAAGTGGTTGACAGTGTATGTGACACACAGACCAAGACGTCAGAAACCAACACTTGCAGACACAGGGAGAGACACGCATTTGTCGCTTCAATCGCAAATTGTCGGGATTTGGAAGAGGAATTTACGCGTGGCGTTAATTGAGGCTCCAATATTCGAGACGCGCCTGTTTTTTTTTTTTGGAAATGAGTCGCACGAGAAGGCGCACGTACCATTCATTGGCCTGTCAATTACATGGCATCACTCCTCCTCCTCCTCGACATCTTCTCATTCGACGCTGCTATCGACATCATCGGCAGCAGGAGCATCGATCGCAATAGCAGCACAATCTTCTACCCGCTAGGTGGTGCCGTATTCACCATGATTGCCTCTCGCTCCGGGCCGCATTTGCTTCGGAGAGCGCTCACCCATTTCCCCAAAACACACCTTCGAACCCTCACCTCGACATCAAATATCCGCGAGAAACGCTACTATCCACCACCAGAACCCTTCGGCACCGGTGCTGCCGTCGGCGGCGCCATCTCCTTCGAGCCTTCTCCCTTCTCCACATTCGGCGCATCCCCCGACCTGCTCACCCACTACCTCTCGCTCCAACCTGCCCCGCTCACCCTCCGCCAGCTCATGGCACAAGGCGGAAAGCCAGGCCAGGCTCTCACTCCCGAACAGCTCCTCCTCTCCGCCCAACACACGCATCGAGAGCTGCCCATCCGTCTAGCCCGCAGAGTAGGCGGTTTCCGCGCGCTGCCGTTCATCGTGGGCAGCAATCCGTTCATCTCGAGGATCGCCCGATTGTACGCCTCCAGTTTCGAAACGCTGGTCAAGTTCGGTCAGATCCAGACGCAGGAGGACAACCAGAGGTTCACGGCTGTCATCGAGGATCTCGTCTCCGCACACGCGCAGAACATCCCGACGCTGGCGAGGGGATTTCAGGAGGCGAGAAAGTACATGGATGCTCGGCAGATTTCGGCGTTTTTGGATGCGGCGATTCATTCGAGGATCGCGATCCGCATGATTGCTGAGCAGCATCTGGCGCTTTCCGCCACCTCGAACGAATCGACACAGCTTCGAAGCGAAACGAGCAGGAAAGAGGATAGCTTCGAAGATCACTCCCACCACCATCTCGATCCGGACCTTCCACCGGAGGGGACGAGCAGTCAAGGGCATCACGACTACGGCAGCCCCACCGCCGTGGGGATCATCGAAACCCAACTCTCGCCCGCACGCATGACCCGAATGTGCGCCGCGTTCGTCCGCGATCTCTGCGAAGGAACGCTCGGCGCCGCACCCGAACTCATCCTCGAAGGCGACCTCGACGTCACCTACACCGGTGTCCCCGTCCACCTCGAGTACGTCATGACCGAACTGCTCAAGAACTCCTACCGCGCAACCACGGAGAACTTTTTCAAATCGCAGTCCACGGGCAAGATGCCGCCGGTGATCGTGACGATCGCACAGTCGGCGAACCACGTTTCGCTGAGGATCCGCGATCAGGGCGCCGGGATATCGCCGTTGAATCTACCGCATGTTTTCAGCTATGCGTTCACGACGGCCGGGGGTGGGAGCGAGTTGGAGGATGCAGAGGAGTCCGGCGGTGGTCCGTACGCGATGCAGGCCGTGGGCGGGACGGGAGGCGATGCGTTGGCAGAGATGGGTAAGATGGGACTGGCGAGCGGACTGGGTACGTTGGCAGGGTTGGGATACGGCTTGCCCATGGCGAGGATCTATGCAGAGTACTGGAAGAACGGCTCGGCGTTGGATTTGGTTTCGTTGTATGGCCATGGATGTGATACGTTTGTCAAGTTGCCGAGGCATATCGAGTTGTCGAATACGGTCATTTAAAAGCGACGACGAGTTGAAGGGGGAGAACGCACATAGCATCATCATCATCATCATCATCATCATCAACGAACTGTATTTGTATCACTTTCATCGCAATGCATCGCCGAGTCTCATCGGTGTCACCGAAACCGCAAAAGCTTGTGACACTTTGCACACACAGAATCACAGAGCATACTTGGTTCGAATTCCGATTCAACCTCGGGCAATCGAATCTTCGTACAAAAAGCTATTACACGATTCAAGTTAGTCACGACCTTTGATCACACAACCCGTTCGTCTTCGCCATACGACAGTTGCAGCCTGCCCGCTTCCTCCTTCCTTCCTCTTTACTCCTTCTTGCCGAGGGGAATGACGGGGAGGGTGAAGAAGGAGTTGTAAGGGCTGAGGAAGCTGGCAGTGCCGAGGTAGTAACCGGCGAAGCCGGTGGCGATACCGAAGGCGCCACCTGCGGTTTGAAGGTGAGCGTTGCCCGTGTAAGCGTGGGCACCGAGGAAGATGAACGTGACCCAAAGGAGGAAGATCAGCACGAAGAGCGAGACGGAACCTCGAGTGGAGGCGATCTGTTGGTTGGCGGAAGAAAAAAGACAAACTCAATCAGTATCTCGTGTTCTCGGTTTCAAAGTGTGAGGGTTTTTGGTGGGGGAAGAGGGGAAAAAAGACTTACGAGGTAGATGGTAGTGATACCGAACCAAATCCAAAGGTACAAGCCGATGGCAGCATCAGCCTCTGCCGCATAAGGCGAGCCGGTGGCGTAAATTCCCGGTTGACCAGCGTACGACCCCATGAAACCGAAGAAGGGGATCAAAAGCACCGAGTAGCCCCACCAGAACATGCCGAACGAGCAGAACACGGTGGCACCAAAGGTGTTTCCCGTCGCAAACTCCCACAGACCGGCGAGGAACTGGGCCAGACCACCGTAGGAGAGAGCGAAGCCGAGCACAGCGTTCGGAATGGCGATTCCCTGAATCTGAATGTTGTACAGAGACAGCAGAAGGGTGGTTGTCGAGAAGCCAAAGACTGTATGCAGTAAAGAGGAAACGAGGCGAACAGGGTGTTATTTCAGTCATTCTGAGCAGTCATTCTGAGGATCGTTTATCAAGCAAAATGCTAGCCCGAAGAACTTACCACCAAGAGGAAGAGGATTAGCGATCCTCCTGTGACTGTTGGCGATGGCGATCAGGTCGTCGTCGGCAAAGTGTCCTCCGGGAGTCAAGGTGCGGCTCAGGTGGGCTGCGTGTCCACCACCGCCGTTGTACGTGGGCGCCTGGTGAGCCATGGCCGACTTTTCGTGGTCGAAGCTGCTGTGGTGACCGTTGCCGTTGCCGTTGCCGTAGCCGTTGTTGTGGGCATCACCGTTGGTGTTGATGGGCGCGGCGGTGGCGGTGGTGCCAGTCGCGGCGCCGGTCATTGCGTGACCGTTGGCAGACATTGTGCGTGATCGAGGAAGGGTTTAGGATGGAGATGGTCTTGCTGAACAGATGGGATGTGATGGATGGGTTGGAGGGAGGAGGGAGGATGAGGATGGCGATGAAAGGATGGGGGCTTAGCAAAGTTGTGCTGACTGCCAGAGACTTGATCAACGCAACGACACAACAGATGATTGGACTTCAACACGAGAGAGGGGGGGAGCGTCTACAGCGAGTACATCGACCACCACTTTCATCCACAGTAGGCGGACCAAGAACCCAAGACATTGATGCGCATTGAAAACTTGGCCCATGCCTCGCATCGTCTTTCCCCACACCGCGGACTGATGCATTCGGCTAAAGGAGCATAAGCAGGAGCATCTGCAGAACTCAAGATGCGGGCACGTTGTTTGTGTAGCGAGGGTGGCATAGCGAGCTACGACACGAGTGACACACACACACACACAAGCCAAAGAGCTCGGCAAGACCCGACGCTAGTCTGGCAGCGGACCCGCCATCAAACAACACCGCGCCTCTTGCCCTTGCCATTCTACCCCAATCTTTTTTGCAGATGCGGAAAAACGCACAACTCAAGGCGATGGCTGATGCCGTACAAAATGCATACAGTGACGAGTGGAGGGAAATTGCTGTTGCATTCCGCCGTCATGTTTCGCGCACCGCTGCTGCAGCCGCGGAGAGAATCCGTGCGGGGATTGCGTCCTTGTGCATAATTCAAATCTACGCGCGGCGGAAAGTGACAGCGCAGAGAGAGCGAGGAAAAAAACAAAATGCGGGGTAACGTCCCGACTTGCCACGGAATTGTCGGATTCGATTACTGCACCACCGGAACGAGAGCCATCAAGCTAGTTTCAGTAATATACTCACTATCGATGTTCTCCCATTCCGCGCGCGCGCCTGCTCGGACTGTTGGATTGTTCTCCGACGGCATGAAGCTTATCAAACTCCGCCAAGAGCCTTGTCCGATGCGATATGCCTTGGTCTAATGGCTGTATTCGGTCGGTCGACGATAACAAGCTTTGCTGGCCATTTGGCGAGTGTGACACGGCACCTATCGGTCGCAAAATGATACGAGGCTAACAACGCACACCATGTGACCTTGCACCATCGTCGAACTCACTTTGCTGACTTGACCCTTTCGCTTTGATTACGGATCGTCTGCCGTAAACCACGTTGACTGCTTTGGCACACCGTGTAGGATGCGATGCAGTCATTTGTTGATTTCCTGTCGATCGGTGTGGCTTTTCTTTCCGCCCCAGCCTAGTGCATACATGAATGGCTTCGAGGCACAAGGCACAACCGATGTGTTGTTGCCAAGAGAGAGAGAGAGAGATAGCGCGCATGATGACACCGAATTGGGTTCGAGCAAGCCACAGAAAGCCGCGTGCTCTCGGATGTGGGTGCTCGAGGGGGGAATGCTGCTCGTGGGAACAAAGGTGCGACAAGCGAAATGATGACCTCGTCGTCCAACTCAAGCGAGAGTGGAGTTCGGAATTGTCTGCCAGATGCGATCAGACTCCGCACTGCAGCCGCGGCCTTTTTTCTCTCTCTTTTTCTGCCAAACACTGGTACGTCGCCCCGACAGCCGCGGCGACTGTTGGCATACCCCGCATTTTCTCCAGAGTGACACAACATTGCGGTCGCCGTCGCCAACGCTCTACGCTGCTTGTGGATCGTGTTGACCCGAGAGAAGAGGGAGAGACCAAGGGCGTCGCACCTCTCGCATACGTTCGAGCCTAAGAGCATTTCTCTGCCGAGTTGAGACATGTGCTGCGTATGTGCGCACGGGCAACGACCCAAATGTTTCCACTCTGGCTCGCTGGTCGCAGAACTGAATGCTACTCCGCTTTGAGCTAGGCCAAGTTGCTCTTGCTCTTGCTCGTCCGTAGCGGCCTGTTGGATCGCTTTCCCACAACCTCGTCCCTTTACAGAGCCATCCATCCTCCCATCCATCTCCATCACAACAACCCCCATCCCAACGTCCATATCCTTTCCTCCCCGGCGCCACCACCATCATCACTTCTTCCTTTCTCTTTTCCTCATCGGTCCTCCTCTGATCTTCGATTAGCAAAGATGGCGACACCCAACTACAAGCACCCCAACATGAAGGAGCAGTGGGGGCTCTCCGCTGACCCCAACGACAACGACCACGTCGTCACCTCCAAGGGTCACAAACTGACTCGTACCGTCACTGCTGGCGGCCACGACGTCGATTCTTCCCAGCCCGGTTTCCCCATCTACCACCGAAGGATTGCAAAGTGAGTCTTTTCCCCAACCCCTTTTTGCCCCTTGATCGAGCGAGTGCTGACCAATTGAATCTCCTTTTAACCGCAAACGCAGCCCATTCCCGCTGGTGGCTATCGCAACCGGAGCGTTCGCGATCATGCTCGGACTCGTCTGCATCGGCTACCGCGGTATCACGAACCCTCGCATCGTCATCACGCTCGGTCTTCCGCTCGGTATGATCGGAAACTTTGCCGCGTGCATGTTCGCCTTCGCCTCCGGTTCGACGTTCATCGCCACGCTCGCCGGCTCTCTTGCCGGTCTCATCGGCGGTGCTTCGTTCCTCTTCCTCCCCTGGACCGGAATCCAGGCCACCTACATCGGCGGCGCTGCCAATCAGGCCGCTGGCGTCGAGGAGTTCTACAAGGCCGCCGGCATGGTCTTCTTCATCGCTCTGATCCCCATCTTCTTGGTCTTCTTGGCTAGTTTGAGGACGAGCGGACCGAGCGCCGGTGCTGCGCTGATGATCGTGGTTGCGCTGGGCTGCTTGGGTGGCGGCTACATTGGTGGTGCTCCCAATGTGGCGGTGCTCAAGGCGAGCGGTGCGTTCTTTATTATTGTCGGCGTGCTGCTGTTCTACTCGGCGTTGAGCGTCATGTTGGCCGAGGAAGGGCTCAAGATTCTGCCCGTCTTCCCTCTGCCCAGGCTCGAGTAGAGAGGTCGCGCATGGTGACCGCCCCCGTACGCTCGACCTTCATCCACACACGTTATTTGCTCGCGCTATAGGCCCCTTCCTTTGCTCTGCTGCCTGTAATCTCCAATCCTTCCCTTCGTAACAAAGACCATTACAAACACATCTCGATCGCTGTGCGGCTAGTTCACAAACGGGGTGTGGTTGTGTTGTATCGTTGGCAATGAGTCGATGCGAGTATCACTGTTACGTTTCAACAAACTGGGCAAAGGCACGAAACCGGCGTTTTTGTCGGCTGTAACGCGTTTTTTCCCGTCCGACCTTCGAGAACTTCTCGACAACCGCCGCCAAAAGCAGCATACATAGCCGGACATAAAGTCTCGCCATCTCTCTCTCTTCCTCACCATCCCTACTATAACTTCTCTTCTCTCCTCGTCAATACCCACTTTCTTCTCTCCGGATTTTCTTTTCGAATCAAGCTGGCCCAAGATGGACATTGAGGAGTTTCGTCGCGCCGGTTACCTCGCCGTGGATCGGATCTGCGACTACTACGCTTCCCTCTCCAACCTCCCCGTTTCGGCCCAAGTATCGCCCGGATTCCTCTCCCGCTCCATCCCCGCCTCTCCACCCGCCTCACCCGAACCATGGTCTTCGATAGATTCCGACTACCACTCGGTCATCATCCCCGGTATCACCCACTGGCAGCACCCCAACTTTTACGGCTACTTTCCGTGCAACGCGAGCTTCCCCGGTATGATCGCGGATCTGTACTGCGCGAGCATCAGCAACCCGGGGTTCAACTGGAGCGTGTCTCCGAGCGTTACCGAGCTGGAGATCAGTATGATGGATTGGGTGGGGAGGATGTTAGGTTTGGGGGAGCAGTGGTTGAGCGAGGGAGGGGAGGAGAAGGCAGGGGGTGGGGTGATTTTGGGTAGTGCAAGCGAGGTGGCCTTGACCGTGGCGATTGCGGCGAGAGAGAGATGTATCGGGATCCTTGCGGAAGAACATCCTATGCCGAAAGATGTTCGCGAAGAGACAAAAAGCAGTGGAGGACAAGAGGAGAGTTTGGATGCAGATCAGGATGTCGCCTCGGAAGGAAAAACTGCTGCTCAGGTAGGACAGGACTCAACGCTATCTGCAAACACAACCGTGGCGCAATGGAGAGCAAACTTGACATCCAAGCTCGTGATCTACGGCACGACCCAGACGCACAGTATCGCCGCCAAAGCAGCCCTCATCCTCGGGCTCGACTTCCGCGCCCTCCCCGTCTCCGCACCGCACTACTCCCTCGACGCAGAAACCCTCTCCTCAGCGATCGAGGAAGATAAATCCCACGGACGCATCCCGTTCCTGCTCATCGCCACCATCGGTACCACCTCCTCCGGCGCCACGGACGACCTCAGCTCGCTCATCACCGTCACCCGGTCCCACCCCACGCTCTGGCTGCACATCGATGCCGCCTACGCCGGAGTCTGTCTCTCCCTACCCGAATTCCGCGGATCCATGCACCTGGATGCGATCAACGCTCCCCACGGGGTGGATAGCTTCAGCACCAACCTCCACAAATGGGGTCTCGTTCAGTTCGACTGTTCCCCGCTCTTCGTCCGCGATCGCGGTGATCTCTCTCGAGCCCTCACCATCACCCCCACCTACCTCCGAACAAAGCACGGCGACGCAGGAAACGTCCTCGACCTCCGAAACCTCCAGATCTCGCTCGGAAGACGTTTTCGAAGTCTCAAAGTTTGGTTCGTGCTGCGAGCCTACGGCGTAAGCGGTTTCCAACACCACCTGAGATCGACGATGAAGTTGGCAAATCATTTTGAAGCGTTGGTGAGGAAGGAAGGCGAGGAAGGGATGTTTGAGATCGTCGCACCGCCAAGGTGGGCATTGGTGGTGTTCAGGATTACGCCACCGGGAAGCAAAAGAGGAGGAGAGAGCGAGGAATTGGACCGGTTGAACAGGATGTTCTGGGACGACCTGCAGGAGCTGTCGGCCGAATTTGTGCTGACGCAGACGAGTTTACCAGAAGTCGGCTTCTGCATCAGGTTCGTGGTCGGAAGCCCACAGACGAGGACAGAGCACGTAGAGGCGACGTGGAGGAGGATCAAGGAGACCGCCGGCAAGACTTGGTCCAGGTTCAACCAAAGCTCGCACTAGACATAATTCTCTCACATAGAAGCGCATACACACAACTCACACTTCCTCTCGAACTCTGGAGCAGAATATTGAAAAATGCTTTTCATTGCTCGCCCTCCGAAACCGCCCATTCACTTGAGCGGACTGAACGGCAAGGGCCTCATGATCTGCGCATGCATCTTGTCGATCAACTTGACCGTCTGACTGACGGTATCGTTCCACGTCTCGACCTGCCACGCCATATCCCTCGTCTTCTTCCTCTCCTCCAAGCTGGGATACTCCCAGATGTGGAACACGGTATGCAACCCGCCGATCTGGGTGAACCACGCACCGATGGGTTCTACGAACTTCCTCCTCGCTTCGAGGCCTCTCCTCCAGTGCTGCTCCCACTCGAGAAGGTGACCGGGTTTGAGGTGGTAGGTCCTCAGCTCGTACAGACCGTTGGTGGTGCGGGGTGGGGAGGAAGGCCAGAAGGAGAACTCCTGGGTGAGCCAGTTGGAGCGGTTGGAGAGCAGCGGTTGGATGCGTTTGGTGAGCTCTTGGAAGTCGGGATCGGAACGGAGCTCGGAAATGGCCTTGTCGTAGCCAGCGTAGCCGTCATACTCCCAGATGTGGTAGAAGGTCTCGAGGTCTCCGACGATGACTTCCCAGCTTCCGGTGAGACGCATGGGAAGGCCCTTTTCGGCGAGTTTGGGGAAGTATTCGGCGATGAGCGAGCGGTACTCGTCGGCGTGGGCGGGGGAGACGGATTGACGCTGGATCTCGTGGATGAACTTGCCGCGGGCGACCTGCATCGAGTGGGATTGGGCGGTGACACCTTCGGCTTTGGCCTTGTCGGAGCCGTGAAGGAGGGATTTGAGCAGGCTCTGCTTGGGTTCGGAGTCGGACTCGTTTTGCGACTTTTGGTTTGCGGAAGAGGAGGAGGCGCGATCGGCCAATGCGGGGCGTGAGGGGGTGATGAGCGAGCGAGATTGGACGATAGGGTGTGCGAGGGCTCTGGCGGACCAGCCTCGAGTGGCCGGTCGTAGACCTCGTGCAGCAACAGAGGCGGTCATTTCGTGATGCGACCTTGACGATAAAGACTGATGCTCTTGGGCTGTGCTGTTCCGTGTGATATGGTGGATCTGATGAGATGCGAGAGGATGGTGGATGTAGAGAGGAAGAGAGAAAGGAGGAACCGATGTGGGGAACCGGTTGGACAAGCAACGCTCGAGCCAGCCCAGTACGGTTCAGACTGCGCTGCGTTGCCGCACTTGTCGGCTGAGCCGAGACCTCCGTCTTCATGCAAGAGGCTGCAGCACGTGACGTCAGACCTGTTTCTACAAGAAGAGAAAACATGGTCTAACATTGTCAAACCAATCGCCCAGAAGGGCAAGCGACTCAGGCACGAGCGGAGTTGTGCCAAAGTGCCGTCATCGCAGTCTCGGCAGCTTTTGAGCTTTTGAGTGAGAAAATGCGATTCATGCTGTTCTCAGCTACACTCGACTGTGGCTTGAACTCCACTTCCTCTGCTTGCAGCCAACTGTCTCAAGCACAGCCAGAAATTCGGACAAGCACAGCCTCGCATCGTCCTACCAACCTCATCACCAGTACAGATCGCACAACCATCCATCTGCACTTCCAAACGCATCACCACCATCACAAGCTGCATCCATCTAGCCGCAAAGAGGAGACCCCGCATATACCCCTCCTTTTACACGGCTCAAACCCTTACTTTCAGCGCCTTACAGCGAGACCCACACCTGCTCTCGTGTTGGCACCCTTTGAAACGCAAACCATGTCGTTCCTCAAGAAGGCGCAACAGCAAGTCGCGCACACGTCCAAGCTTCCATCACTCGGCAACCAGGATCTAAGGCAGCTTCAGGACGTCATCACCTCCGAAAAGAGCTTCATCCAATCCAACACCAGGGCCGCAGCTGACTTCAAAAAGAACGCCGAGGCCATCAAGGCTTGGTCTGCAGAGGAAGGCGCCGATCTCAACGATGTAGCCGGCAAAGTATCGCTCCTATACGATCACTATGCAGCCTCTCAGAACCGTCTCAACTCGCACCTTGCCACGGTGCGTTTGCATTTCAAATCCATCCGCACCCGCGAAGAGGCGCTCGCAAATCTCAAGTCTCGCAAACGCTCCCTCGGTGCAGACATCGAAAAGGTCGAGCGCAAACTCGCAAAGATGGGTCCCGAGAACAAGGAGCTCATGAAGGTCACCGCTCAGCTCAAGGAAATGCGAGCAGAGATGCAGGGTCTTCACATCGAGGTCATGAACGAGGACGCTGCCATTGGCGACTTCAAGAGGCGCACCGTCAAAGAAGCCTTGGGCATCAAGTCCGGTGCACTCCTCGAAATGGCGGAAAAGTTGACCATCCTGGCTGAAGTCTCGAAGCTCATGTTGGACGAGATCCCGCTGCAGCCTACCCGACCGGGCATGCCTCGCGCCGAATACTTTGGATTTGCCAAGACCGAATCGCTGCTTCAGGAAGCCACCCGATCCATCGCAGACGTTGGATTCAACCCCACCGGTCCATCGGCAGGCATCCCACGATTTGGTGACATGACCCTCGCCGATACCACCGCCAATGGTTCCTACGCCAACAATCCAGACAACGAGGTCTACTACGATTCCGCGGCTCATGGCGTCGTTGGCGATGCGGATCCAGATGCCGGGTACAGCCCCTCCACCAACCGCGTGCTCAGCAACGACCAAGATGTCGCACGCACTCCCATCTATGCCCAGCACGCCTCTCGATCCCAGTGGGCGCAAGAAGGTGCCGACAGTGCTGCTGACCATCCCATTCCGGATGCTTCCACCAACGAGTGGGCGCAGTCTAGCTACGAGCGTGGGGATACCTCTACTAACTCTGCTGCCGCTGCTGCTGCTGCCATGGCCGCCACGGCAGGTGCCGACTTGAACGCCGTACCTGGACACGATACTCGCAACCAGCCCGATGGCGGCTTCCTCATGCAGAACAGCCAGTCTTACAATGGCTCTGCCGGTGGTCTCGCCTCGGCGGCAGGTCACCAGCATCAATTTGGATCCAACAGGAACAGCGCCGACTACCAGAGCGCACAAGGAGGTGGTCACGGGAACACATCCGGAGCACCCACAGTTGTTCGTACCACTTCCACCGAGGGTGAACACCAGACCGATGCTGCCTACGATGGATACACTGCGGGTGGCAATGGATCTCAGGCTCAACATGACAGCGGCACGCTTGGAGCTCCCTTGCTGCCTCCGCTTCGCACAGCCACGCCACTTGACGGTTCCGCCGGCGCACCAGCGCATCCGCCGACGACGATGGCATCGCCGACGACGGATGATTCTGCCTACTTCCAATCCATCGGCAGCACTCGCGCCATGCAAGAAGCCGTGCGACAACCCATTTCTCCGCATCAGAATACCAATCGAGCTTCGTCGTACGGTGCCTTGGGAGCGGCTATCCCACGACCATCGTCGACAACCGGTGAAGGTAAAAAAGTGACGGCAGCAGCATTCCGACGTGGATTCTCTCGAAATCCTTCATCGCAGGCCAACATGTCCATCCCAGCTTCGGGTACGGGTCATTCGATCTACGATGACGCTCAACAGCAGCAGGCGTGGTCGTCGAACCCTCTACCTCAACCGCCCATCATGTCGTCTACACCGGTTCCGCCGGGAGCGTACCTTTCGGCAGGGGGTACGCCCGATGAGGGGTCGGAACATTCGTCGGTTCCTCCGCTGCATATTCAGAAGAGGTTGTCGGGTGGACCGCAGAATCCGTTGGGTGTAGCTGCTGCGGCGGGCACGCCCAGGGAGATGCAGGGAAGAAGGTACAGTGGGGAATTAGAGGGGGTCGGGGGGAGCGAGTACCCGGCGCCCCCGTATGGTGGGGCAGCACAGGGGGAAGGTCTGGTCAACCCGTATGATCAGCAGGGTCAGAGAGCCGCGAGCAGCAGGTATGCAGAGTATGCGGCGCCACCGCCCCCTGGGTACGGGTATGCGTGATGTGCGGGAATCGCAGACGTGCGCAATTGAACCGTTTGAGCGACTTGTTAAGGGCTGTGAGGTTTGTGCGAATGAGACTGGATGCACTTTGATGAGGAGATACTGTAAGGCGGCCTCTTTCGTCTGTGCTCAAGTGGCTCGGCTGGTTCATGTTCCTGCAAGCCAATGTCGATGATCATCGACTACCCTAAGCTCGGCAGTTCCCTTTCCGTCCACCGGGATTGCATGGTGCGCAACTCATTTTTTTCCTGCCTTCACTAGCAAAAACCTCTCTGCTCCGCTATCCTCTCTCTCTCTCTCTCACACACACACGCACACACATTTGTTACCAAAAATGACCTGAAATTCAACCACCCACACCCGCCCCTTATACATGCCTTCTCAACGGACTCGGCGTGAACCTCGATTCGCTCGCCTTTGGCGTCTCCAACACCTCGCCCACGACGGTTGCGTCTGCATCGCCTTTCGACGGGGGGAGGGCGTGTTTCTGTTCGGCAAAGTAGTTGGCAGCAGCGGGTGGATCAGGCAGCGTATACGGGCTGGGGGGGAAGTGCCTGCTCTGCGAGGGGGAGACGCCTCTGCTGTGCGGTTTCGAGTCCAACCCGCTGATGGAGAGACCACCGGTGGTGGTGGGGGTGGCGGTGCTGGCGAGGATCTCGTCGTCGTGCTCGTGCCTGTACGGCTGAGGCGTATCGTACGGGATCTGGTTGAACAGCACCGACACGGATTCACCGTAGTGACTCCTGCGAATCGTCTCGGCCAGCACGTGCGAGATGTCGATCTCCTCGATCTTGCTACACCGCGAACGGTTGTGACTCTGCGGCAGGGTGTTGGTGACGATGAGCTTTTCGAGCCTCGAGTTGGTGATGCGGTCCAGCGCCGGTCCCGAAAGAATGCCGTGGGTGACGATGGCGAGCACGCGTTCGGCGCCGTACTCGATGAGCTGGGATGCGGCGAGGTCGAGTGTCCCGCACGTGTCGGCCATATCGTCGACGAGGATGGCCACCTTGCCCTCGACGTTTCCGACGAGCACCATGCGGGAGACCTCGTTGGCGCGTTTGCGTTCCTTGTGGAAGAGCGCAAAGTCAAGCTCGAGTCGATCGGCCAAGCTGGTAGCTCTCTTGGCACCACCTGCATCGGGTGAGACGATGACGGCTTTGTTGACGTCGACCATCTCCCGGATGTACTGCAACGCCGCGGGTTCCGCATACAGATTGTCCACCGGAACATCAAAGAAACCCTGGATCTGACTAGCGTGCAGGTCCATCGTGATGACGTGATCGCACCCGGCATTCTCCAACATGTTGGCGATGAGTTTCGCCGTGATGGGAGCACGACTCTTGTCCTTCTTGTCCTGACGTGCGTAGAAGAAGTGGGGGATGACGGCGGTGATCCTCTTCGCAGATGCGGTCTTGCAGGCGTGGATCATGATGAGCAGCTCCATGAGCGAGGTGTTGGGGGAAGCGGCGGCGCCGGTCGGGGTTGGAGAGACGCACGAGGTGTTGATGATGTAGACATCGTGCTCTCTTACGGATTCGGCGATGCGGACGATGGATTCGCCGGATTCGTTGCGGGTGACGGTGGCTTTGCCGAGCGGTTGACCGAGACGTCTGGCGATGAGCTGTGCGAGCTCAGGGTGGGAGGTGCCTGAGAAGACTTTGATGCTGCCTGCGGTGGTCGTCATGGTTGCAGATGAGGGGAGGAGAGAGGTGACCAAGAAGAGGTGAAGAGTCAAGGATGAGCAGCGATTGCTCGAACGACCAAATTTGAGCTTTCTTCTCACTATCTCGACAATCGCTAGCTCCAAGCAGCTCGCTTCTCGCTTCATTTAGGCTTTTCGGTGTGACTTTGTGCAAAGTGGGGAAGTGAAATCAAATTTGTGATTTTGGAAAAAAAGGTTCATCATCACTCGGACGAATTGCGCACTAAATCTCATCGGGCGATAATTAAGAGCATAAACAGATCGGTCGATGTCGATCCAAGCCTCCACATTTCGAAGATGCAGGCACGAGACGCATTGTTGGACAGCTCCGTGTCCAAATGCCGTTCCAGCGTCACGATTACCCAAGCCGATCGACAGGGTCTATCTGGCTCGGTCCTTTCACCGTCGTCATGGATGCTTGTCGTACCACAAAACAGACCACTTGATCTTCGACTTTTGGCCATTGTCCATCCACTCCATCAACTTCCAGCTCTCTCCCCGCATCGAGCTCGCATGCCACTCAGAGCATCGTTCTTCCGTCCCTTGCTACGTTCCGTCTCGACCACCAACTTCATCACTGCAACTTATCGTATAACCACTACACCACCGCTCCTTCTGCCTCGCACCTACTCAACATCTCCTCCAACGATGGCACCCAAACGCAAGCCAGCATCCCCGCCTCACGACGAGGACGAAAAGGCGCTCGACCCCAAACTCGCCGAACACCCCGACGAAGACGAATCCGAAACATCCAAGCCTCCCTCGCAAAAGCGACAGAAAAAGTCGTCCTCTTCTTCCAAACGATCAGCAGTCGTGACCGGCGGGCCCAAAGTTGAATCCCAATACGGTTCCTCCGCCTACGCCAAGTCGGGCGACGACTGGCATCGTTCCGACTTCAACCCTTCCCCCCGCGGTCGCACCGACTCCAAGACCCCGCTTCAGGAGCTCGAAGCTGCGCTCAAGACGCACGCTCCCAGCAAACACAACGATGCGGGAGACGGGAAAAACGTCGTGTACTGGATGCGTATGCACGATCTTCGAATCCACGACAACCGTGCGCTGGCACACGCCTCTGCTCTCGCGCAGGAGAGACGCAAGAAGAAGAAAGGTGGCAATCTGATCGCCTTGTTCGTCATCACCCCCGCCGACTACAAGGCGCACGATCGAGGCGCACGACGCATCGATTTCGTCCTCCGAACGCTCGCCTCGCTCAAAAAGGAGTTGGACAAACTCAACATCCCCTTCGTCGTATACACCCACACCGACAAACCTCGAACGTCGATCGGCGAAAAGGTCTTCTCCCTCTGCCAGCAGTGGAACGCCTCGCAACTCACAGCCAACATCGAGTACGAAGTCGACGAGCTCTGGAGGGATCTAGCTATGCTCGAGCAGAAGGACAAAGGTGGGGTGAGCTTCAGCTTGTTCCACGACTGCTACGTTGTTCCGCCGGGGAGGGTGGTGACGAACGATGGGAGGCCGTACAGTGTTTTCAGTCCGTGGAATCGGAGGTGGACGGACTGCATTGCCAAGGATGCGTCGTTGATCGAGGAGAGTCCGGATCCGGAGGCGAATGATGCAGGTGCGAGAAAGGATTCCACCGTGGGCAAACTTTTCGATCTGGGCAAACTGGGTGGAGGGTTTGGCATTCCGGAGGAGCTGGAAGGGTTCGAATGCAAGGATCGCGAGTACATGGCCAAGCTGTGGCCCGTTTCCGATGGTGCACCGAAGCAGGTGCTCGACAACTTCATGTCCGGAAAGGGTGGGGAGACGGCACTCGATCGACCTGCCAACGAGCCTTCCACCAAAGACGTCGGAGGCAACACGAAGGAATCGCGTCTAGCACGGTACGCCGAAGGACGAAATCTGATGAACGAAAACGGCACTTCGCGGATCAGCCCTTACCTCGCTGCTGGACTCGTCTCCCCGCGCGAATGTCTCCGTCGAACGCGCGCGCTCACCAAAGGAAAACTCCAAGTCGGACGGGACAGCGGTGCAGCTATGTGGAACACCGAGATTTCCTTCCGCGATTTCTACGGTCACGTCCTCGCCGCGTGGCCCAAAGTGTGCATGGGACACGCGTTCATCACCAAGTACGAAAACGTCAAGTGGGAGACCTCCTCCTCCACCCTCGAGGCGTGGAAAGCCGGTCTCACCGGCTACCCGATCGTCGACGCCGCCCAACGCCAATGCATCCAACAGGGGTACATCCACAACCGCGGTCGAATGATCACCGCCATGTTCCTCACCAAACACCTCCTCCACGACTGGCGCGAGGGAGAACGCTTCTTCTCGCTCAATTTCATCGACCAGGATTTCGCCTCCAACAACGGAGGTTGGCAGTGGAGCGCCAGTACGGGAACCGATCCTCAGCCGTACTTTAGGATCTTCAACCCGCTGAGTCAGAGCGAGAAGAGCGATCCGATGGGAGAGTACATACGACACTTTGTGCCCGAGTTGAAGGGTGTTAAGGGGAGTGCGATTCATGATCCGTACCATAGGTTGGGAAAGGCAGAGTTTGAGAAGCTGGGATATCCGAAGCCCATTGTGGAGCATGCGGAGGCGAGGCAGAGGGCGTTGAGGAGGTACAAGAATCCCGGTGACGAGTAGAATATCGGCAGACCGGTTGCACTACATATAGTTAGACTTCGCACCCCCACTTAATGCCCGCGTCGAGTTACACTTGTGCGATTGATTCCGACTTGAGGGGAATGTTTGGGAGCGCGTTGTCACCAAGCAACGAGCCGCTGAGATGACCACGCCTGGGAACCTCCAACTCACCTCCACAGACTGCGAGACGCAGCTGCGGCCACCCTTTCCCAAGATCAGCCATCTCCATCGAATTCGCTGACAGTCAATCGTCATCCACACACTCTCTTCACACACTCTTCACACCCCTTCTTCCATTTCAAACATTGCATTGTCCATCATTCAAGAAAAATCATGAACGTATATACCTGCATAGCAATACAAATGCGTCCCATCCTAGTTGTGACTGCAATTGGGAATGGTAATCTGCTTCAACTTCTTATTCTGATCAAACAAACCCCAATGAGCCTCGACCCCGCCATACAACGCATCCTTCCACTGCTCATCGTACAGCTCGAACCAAAAGTATCCCGTACCGTTCTTGTTGGCGTCACACACATACCCGTCCAGGAAAGTCTGGAGTTCCGTGACGCCTGCTTTTGCACCTGTGACTTGACCTTGTTCGTTGACGTAGGTGGCAGCGGCTGTGGAGTTGGCGCCGGAAGGCCAGCCTGTTTCGGCGATGTAGGCGGCAGGGGTGTTGGGGGCGGCGGCGGCGATGTTGGCGTCGTTGTCCTCGAAGTACTGGTAGGTCCAGGCGGGGCCGTCGGAGACCAAGGTGCCGGCGAACCAGGCGTGTACATTGGCCATGAAGTAGTCGACACCTGCAGCGACGGTGGCAGTGAACATGCTACCCGCATCGGCTGTTCCGATGGGGAAAGTCCAGCTCTTGCTCGTAGCGAGCGTACGGAACTGCTGCACATACGCCAAAAGGTTGGTTGCCGAACCACCGTTCAAGAGGTACTCGTTGCCGACGGAAATGCCACCGATGTGGTTGGTGCCGAAGTTGTCCAGCGCGAAAGTGATGTTGTTCACCTGACGGGTCCAGGCAACGTCGCCAGGGTCGGAGGAATCGAGGTAGATGGCAGGGTAGATGGTGAGATTGACCTTGGTGCGTTGGATGGCATCGAGCATGAGCGCGGTGACGTTGCAGTCTGCGCCGTAGAGACGCACCCTGGTGGTGAGCTGGGACAAGGTTTGAACATCCTCGACGACGGAAGCGAGGTCGACACCGCAGCCGTACTGGTACTGCGACTTGAAGGGAGTGTAGCACATTCCCCAGAAGCTGTTGTGAAGCGCCGAGTTCTTCTTGAACTTGGAAGGATCGCCAGACAGCGCTTTCGAGTTGGTGCTTGCGTTGCTGGAAGAGGAGGATCTGTTGCTGTCGTCCCTATGCCTAGCGACAACGATGCCAGCAACGGTGCCGATGATGAGAACGAGAGCCAGGACAGCACCGCCGATGTACAGCATCATCTTCTTGCGGCTGCGAACGGGAGGCGCAGGAGTGAATTGATCGAACTGAGTGCCCGATTGACGCTTTTCGGTCCAGCCTGCGTCAGGATCGGCAAAGTCGCGAGGGTACGACGCAATCGAAAAGCGGTGCGAGCCTGGCGTGGTGGGTTTGCGCATGTCTTCCATGCTGTACTCTGGTGCGTAGCTGTCGGCAGCAAGCGCTGGTGTGGGAGCATCGTAGTCGGGCTCCTGAGCGTATGGCTGCTGCTGCTGGTACTGCTGACCATACTGCTGGTGTTGATAGTACTGTGGTTGCTGCGGATACGCCGGGTTGCGGTCGTCTGTGTTGGCTGATGCAACGCGGGCATAACCTCCACCACCACCTTGGAGTCTGGGACTGTATGGCGAAGGCATTCTTGGATTGAGAAATGGCGTTTGTGCTTGTTTGTGAAAAAGAATGTAGCGTTCGGAAGGAAGCAGTGGCGATTTTAAAAGAGTGTTGGAGGGTCGGTATATGGGCAGATGATATCGTGCACAGCACTGATACGGAAGCGAGATATGAAAAGGGGTCGAAGCGTTGAAAGAGATGGAAGGGCGAGGACAAGCGAGAGGCTTTTGAAGCGAATGGCTCGACTGTGCCGGACTGGCTCGATTCGGCAGGTGTGCAGTCGAACCCTCCCGCCAGCAGAAGGGGTGGCCTTCCCAGGAACAAGCACGGCTATGCGCAGAGACGCCTCTTGACAGGACGATGACGGCGAACAGAAGCAGAAACAGGGGCTTTCAAAGCCGTGCCACCAAGAGGATGCCGCGGGTGAGCAGATAGAGTTTGCTGCATCCAAGCTGCTGCAACATCCACCTGCCAGAGCAAACAGGCACAGCAGCAGAGCGGCGATTTTCGACCAAAGTGTTGGTCTCGCGCTTAGAGCTGCATCGGAGTTCCTGGAACCGCGTCACACAGCCGCGAAAAAAAAAAGAATCCATCTTGAACCCTGAAAACCAATTTCTGAAACCATTTTTACCCCTTTTTTCCTCTTTGCCTTGCTTCCCGGCACGCTG
The DNA here is from genome assembly GCA_003004685.1 of Pseudozyma sp. F8B2. Classification (NCBI taxonomy): domain Eukaryota; kingdom Fungi; phylum Basidiomycota; class Ustilaginomycetes; order Ustilaginales; family Ustilaginaceae; genus Pseudozyma; species Pseudozyma sp. F8B2. The sequence goes on from NXFQ01000024.1 coordinate 174,784, forward strand.
TGCGACGCTCTGACAGGGATCATCATCGAGGAAAAAGCATGCTCGACTGCAATGCAATGCGATGCAGGCGACTCGTTCCGCGCGGTCGTTCCTCGATCGTGCGTACCAACGTTCTGGGCGTACTCTGCAAGGCGAGCATTACTTGGACCGCGAGGTCAGATCTACACATTGCTCCCGACGGCTCCTCTCGAAAAGCCAAGACCTGCACGTCTCGTCTCCTGGCACAAAGTACGTCACACCAATCGAGTGATCCAGTCTCACGGACGCATCTGCAGTCATTCGACTCAATCTAACGTTCACACCAGATCGACATTGATCCTTCTACGAGTGACATTGCGATACCTGACAGCGGACCTACTACAGAGCAGCCACGAGCAGACTGACAGCCGATCCTTGCGTGCCCACATTCGCCTGTCCCACAGGACCGGTCCACTGCACACCGTAGAAGTCCGTACCATTCCTTGCACTGCCATACGCAGCCAGCGCCTGCTTCTGAATGTACCTCGCATACTTTCCACCGGGCACCACCTGATCCAGCTTGGCCAAGTTCCGCACAAAGATGCCCTTGAAAGCATCCTCGTCCGTGTTGCACGTGCCCGGTGCCTCGCACTTGTCGATCAAGACACCGGCAGCGCTGTTGAACGAGCTGCTTGCGATCACAGCATCGGCGATCTTCTGCGCCAGGTCGAGGTACTCCTTCTTGCCTTTGTCCGCCTTGTACAACTCCGTCAGACCGCCCAGGATCACCCCTTGGTTGTACGACCATTCGTCACCGGCGTTGTTGACGCAACCATCGGTGAGTCCGTCGTTGATCAGGTTCTGAGAGTTGATCATGCCGCTCTTGACGAACCAGCTGTACTGCTTCGTCGCGACATCCAACCATTTTTGCGCCTGTTTCTTGTCCTCCAATCGATTGGCTAGTCCAGCGGAGAGCGAGAGGTACAGCTCGTTGCTGATGGCATTCTTGTAACTGCGAGAAGGGATGTCCCAGATGATGCCACCTCCGCACTTGTCGCTTCCGAAACTCTGGAGGTACTCGGCATCCAACAAGGCGTAGTGCAGGTACTTGGTGTCGCGCGTGATGTCGAACATGCGAAGCATGGCGAGCGCGTACCAGCCCGTATCGTCGGTCGAGTCGGCACGGAAGATCCCCCCGCCGGAGGGCCACCATGGTAGAGGCTTCTTTTGCTGCTCGATCGTCTTGAGGATCTGAGGCATGAAGCGATAGTTCCCGGTCTTGGCGGTGTACTCGATCACTCCAGTTAGGGCATTTCCGGTGAGCCACCACGAGGCCGCAGTGTCGAAGCGCCCATCGGTGGTGTTGTAGTAGGAGAAGAGAGAATGCAGTGCCGAGTCGACTTGAAGAATGTTGATGTGAGAGGGGGGTGGCGGAACGGGTTTGGCGCTGGTCGAGGTAGACAGCAGGCCCAAAAGGGCGATGGGGTAGAGGCAGGACCACAACATCGTTGCGCAGGTGTATAGTCAAAGGCAGCAGAACGATCTTTGGAGGGGATCCTGATGTTGCAGCCATGGCAACCTGACTATAAGTACCTTCTCAGCTCCAAGTCGGCTGTTATCGTCCACCACCTGAACCTTGACACCAGCACACACGTGGCCAGATCAATACTCCCTGCAATCAATGCCACGGTTCCCCCAACACCGTAGGTCGTGATTGTCTCACCTCGCTCGGCTACGTTTTCACTAGTGCACCTGCACAGATTCGTCGCCGTCCAGTGCAGATCCAACCTCGGCAAAGCCTGGTCCGAAGCCGCCGCCGCTCCGATCTCGGTCCTTGCCTTTCCTGCGTTCCGGTCCCTATCTCTGTCCTCGTGACTGTGCTGACTCGAATGTGGGGTATGGCGCAGGGTCTTCGGTCTGCATCTTCGCCGAGAACAAAGAGCAACACGCAACACTTTGCCTCCGTTATCATGCCTCGACGTCGGTCCGGCGACCGGAAAGTCGGAAGAGGAAAATGGCATGACCGTCGGCGTGGTATCAATAGCTTTCGCCGAGGGAAGGAGCGGAGGAGGGGAGAAGAATCACTGGAGGGGACCTTCGGCTCGAGGCGCGGAGAAGAAATGCAGGGTCCATCTGGTTTCACCGTCGGTCCGACGCTCGCCGATGGTTTGGTTTATCGCGTCCGTTCACTGCTTTCCTCACCCTTATCCATTAGGTGGCGGGGTCGCCTGCTCATCGCACGCCATGTTCAGATCCTCTAACAAACTTTCTTCTTTATCATTTGCAAAGGGACAGACAATTGGAAAAACATGTACAAACACGATGGTTCTTTTGTGTGCGAGCGTCGGCTTCTACGAGCTCATGCCAACGACCTGGCCGTTCTTCATCGTAATTGAGCCCTTGAGCGTCAGATCCTTGACACGCGAGCTCTTACCCACCCAGATCTTGTACTCTCCGTCCACCACCTCGAACTTCTGCTTGACCACATCCCACACCGTAAAGTCTCGCTTGGTCAGCTTGAACGTCGCCGTCTTTGCCTCTCCCTTGGGCTGCAACCCTTGCACCTTGTCGAACCCTCTCAGCTGTCGGATCGGTGCATTGGCTGCCTCTGGGTAGCCGACGTACAGCTGAGCGACTTCGTCACCTTGCATACCACCGACGTTTTGGACCGAGGCGGTGACTTCGACGAGGTACTGGAAGAGCGAACCGGATCCACCGGGTTGCTTGTCCTTGTTCGACTTGAACGCGCTGGGTGCATAGCAGTTTTCGGCCGACTTCTGGATCTGCAGGTTGGAGTAGCTGTAGTTGGTGTACGAGATACCGTGACCGAAGGGGATGAGAGGGGTGAGACCCATCTTGTCCCAGGCGCGGTAGTCGATGTACAGTCCCTCGGTGAAGTCCACTTGCGGATCGCTGGCGGGGGTACCGACGATCTTGGGGTAGTGGTCCGCATCCTTATCGGCGAGAATGGAGTAAGGCATCTTGCCGGATGGGTTGACATCACCGTACAAGACGCTGGCGAGAGAGTTTCCGGATTCCTGACCAGGCAAGTGCGGGAGGACGAGAGCGGTGATGTTGGGGTGGTCGAACCAGTCTCCCATGAGAACCGGTCCGACGGTGTGCATGACGACGATGGTGTTGTTGTTCGTGGAGGCGACGAGCTTGATCAGCTCATCACCGTCGGCGTCGAGACGGAGCGATTGACGATCGCTGTTCTCGCCGGAACGTGCCTGGACGAAGACGAGCGCGGCGTCCGTGAGACTGGCGGCCTGCGTGATGAGCACCTGGTTCTGAGCATCACCGACGTCGTTGAGGTTGTCGAGGACAGCACCGTGGTTCTCCTTGGCAACCTGCGAGATACCGGCGAGAGGGTCGATGAGGTAAGGGAAGAATCCTGCACCCGAACCCCACCCAATAGCCTGAGTACCGTTCGAGGTAGCGTTGGCAGGGCAGAGCAGCGATCCGAGACCAATCCACGACTGGCACGAGTTGATGCCGTATGGGTTGGAGCCAGCATCGCTACCAAACACACCGACACGGGCCTTCTTGTTAAGGGGCAGACCGAGACCGAACTCGGTGCTGCCCTGGGGACCAGCCTCGTTGGACCTCTTGTTGTAGATCAGAGTCACCGCCTCCTCACCGATCTCCTTGACGATCTTCCAGTGGTCGCCTTGGACGTTTCGGTGCTCGTTGACGACGCTGCCGTTGAAGATGGTATTCTGGTAGCCGTCCTTGTAGCTGACCGTGGGGTAGCCCTCGTTCTGACCACGAAGGTACCACTGAGCCAAGAGACGCGTGATACCGTCGTTGATACGCTCGATCTTGACTTCGCCAGCGTCGAGGGCACGAACGAGGTCGGAGCCACCGACGAGGTTCTTGTAACCACCAGTAGTCATTCCACCGGGCATGATGACATCTGAACCGCCGTTGTAGGTGTTGCTCGTGTTGAAAGCAGCCGACCAGTCGGTGACGACGAAGCCTTGGAAGTCGAGCTCGTCCTTGAGGATGGTGTTGAGCACAGCGCTGTTCTCACAGCCCTGCGTTGAGTTGATCCTGTTGTAAACGCACATCAATGCACCGGAACCAGCACGAACGGCGTTCATGAAGGGCCAGAGGTAGAGCTCGTGCATTGTACGGTCGTCGACATTCGAGCTGTAGGTGAGGTAGGTGTTGTTGTTGGGGTTGAGCGTGTAAGGATCCGAAGCAGCGTAGAGCTGACGGTAGGTCTCCTGCTCGTATGCGAGGAAGTGCTTGGCGGTGGAGATGACACCGGCCGACTGGGTACCAGAGACGGTGTAGTAGGCAGCCTCACCGTGCAGGTAAGGGTCAGGACCGAAGCCTTCCCAGTTACGACCCTGGAAGGGGCTTCGTCCAAGAGGACCACCAGTGACGGGGCCGAGGTGGACGTTGACACCCTTTGCGACGAACTCGGAGCCAAGAGCAGCGGCACGCTTGTAGATCAGGTCACGGTTCCATGTGGCAGCAGTGGTGACACCGGCGGGGAAGACGGTGACAAAGTCGGAGGCACGGAAACCGGCGGGACCATCCTGGAAGCAAAGCTCTGGGATTCCGAAGCGGTCGACACGACCGAGCGTACCTTCACAGCGGCCACCAGTGATACCGGCGGTAAGGTTGACCTTCTCGGCGAGCGTCAACTGATCGACAACGCTGCGAGCCTTCTCGACCGCCCACTCCCAACCACCGTTGCCAGTGACAGGGTGGAAGGGGCTGTTGATGTCTGAGAATTCGGGTCCACCTCGGTAGAAGGTACCAGCAAGAGGTGCGGTGGCGAGGGCAGAGTTGGCTGATGAGCTGATGTTCCAGTTGGGGAAGGAGGCATCTGTCTGGTTCGAGGTATCGGCCTGGCGGGCATTGAGGAAAAGGTTGAGGTGCTCTAGCGAGGCGGCCTGTGCGCTGAGCACGTTGGCCGCGTAGATGCTGAGCACCAGCAAGGACTTGACGGCGGCCTTCATCTTGATGACTTCTTGATCCACTTGAGGCGTCGCAACTATGCGGAGATGCTTTCAGAAGACCGAGAGTGTGGGCAAGAGGGAGAGGTTGGAAAAGAGGGGGGGAGGAAGAAGAGGGCTTGACGATCCGGCGATCCCGTGTCTGATTGTCGGAGTCACGAACGTTACTTATACAAAGTCGGAGATCCTGACGGAGGCGAACCCTGTGCTTCCCCATACCTCCTCGTGCAACCGCTCTGCGGGGTATGGGGAGCGTTGCTTCGCCGTATTAGCCACCGATGTGCTTTCCAAAGGAAGTGAGACATGCAACCGCTGAGCAGAAGAAGTCTCGGCATGCAGTTCATCAGCGGCTGCCGGACTCGATGGTCCGTGAGTCTTGAGGAAGAGATGTTCGAGCATCGAGTTCACCGGCTGCTTGTCTTGGCATCATCATGACCCTGGATTCCTCCATATACTCTCAGTCGCATGCATATCACTCTGAGCATGTCTGTGGGAAAAAAGGGCACCGGCATGGCAATGCATCACCAGATTTGGCTCGACGAGGGGGACCTGCCTCTTTTGGAACGACATCGCGAAGTCAAACGAAGAAGGTAACTGCAGATGCGATACGAACCCTGAGAAATGGCTCTGGGTGGCCGGCCATGTCTCACCCAGAGGGTCTCGCAAAGCACATCGCTTGGCACACAAACAAAAAACCACTCCTTTGTTGTAGGGGCCTGCCAACCTCTGTATTGCGTGTGGCGTGTGGCGAACGACCTGGTTGAAGAGGCGCTACCGGTGACCTCTGATTCGCATCCCCGGTTGTAGAAGAAGCGCACAGATGCAGGATCAAGGCAGATGCAAGCTTTGCAGACACGATCTAAGCGAGGAGGACGAATACGGTGGAGGTGGGAGTCGCAAGAGTTTGCCGAAGCGGCAGAAGTGAAAATGCCGGCTAGGTTGGTGATGGTGAACCGAGCGAAAGAGCTCAAGACCCCTCGGTCATTCCTTGTTCTTCCAACTGTCGAACAGGTCGAAGAAGTTCTTGTCACACGTCCAACGCTCATTCGCTCGAACGCAGCGTGCTAGATGGGTAGGCCAAACGCTGCCATTGCTGTAGCGGTGAAGGAATGCAATCCCAGCTGTCAGGGAAGAAAGGCGGGTAATGCTCGGCGGGGTTTGAGATGTTTCTGTGCGGTGACAGGCTTCTGTGGTTCTCGATCGGCGGCGGCGGCGGCGGCACAGAGCGACGTGCTGTCGCATGACTGCAGAGCGATGCGGGGGCCCAACCTGACCCCACCGTGGACGGTCCGAGCGAAAATCATCTTGACCGGTGAGGCTCAAAAATCAGTTCATGGAGCAGAGACTCAGTTTTCGGAGCTGGAGACCTAAGCGAGCTAGAGAGATTTGCAGCTGGTTGCAGCTCGTCTAAGCTAAGCGACGTACTCCGGCTCTGCACTGCACTCGCTGTTCACCGCATCGGATGTTTAGTCTTCCGCAGTTGAGATGTTCTCATTGCTCGTACGAGTACAATGCAGTTTGCTGATTGCCCTCTTTGGGCGGCTGGCACAATCATCGTCTCCCGGAAATGGAGTCCTATGGCTCTGCCTCCTCGAATTGAAAACAATCGAATGCCAGGGTGTGCATGCCAGCCTCAATGATGACGAAGAATGCAGAGTCCTCGTCTCGCAACAGACGAAAATGGTGTGAGCGCCTTGACCATCCTACAAGCAAGCGCAAAGCATCGATACATCCATTGTCCGAAGAGAATACAAGCAGGAAAGCCATCATTGCGCATGCCGGTTCGGCTTCAAAGTGTTTCTTACTTTTCAAGTCTTGTCAAAAAAAGGTCATCAAATAATGATGGCCAACATATTCGCTTCGTGCTGCTGCTGGCAATGCAGCATCGTCTGCGGCTCTCCCAACCCCTGAAGAGCAGACGAGACCGCGCAGATCAACGACGCGGTGCTCAGTCGTGACCCTGAGCCAATCTTCTCTTGCCACGCGAGCGATCAGCTGACATGCTAGTCCACAAAGCCAAATTCGCGGCGTCTATCATACGTACAGCAAGACATGCCGAGCGAGGCGGGCCGTAGCCTTTTCTCGTAGCCATAGGGGAGACGAGCGCGCTTGACCAACAAAAGGCGTTGTGAGGCACTCAGGCCCATTAGCCAGGACGGACGAGCCGGACGTGTCCAACACGAGCTGCGAGGGTCTCGGGGTAACGACCGGCGACATGGACCCTGAAGCTTTGCACCAATCTTGTGCCCTCACAGGTACTGCGCGGCCGCTCCAATTTTGCCGTCCTAGTCGTGGGGCGCAAACAGCCGAGTGATGCTCAGAACGATCCTCGTGATAGAACATGATGATAAAGCTGCGAACTCAATGACTTAGCCGGACGCGAGAGCAGTCATGGCTCAGGAACGGACGATGGTGCCTGAAGGCAAGATTGCCGGTCAGCGTCGTCCTTATAGAGGTCGGGCGCGCGGAAGTATGCATGGAAGAGCCTCGACCGCGTCGACGAGCAGAATGGTCAACCTCGGAGATCTCAGTCTGACTTGTACTTGTTTCTCCGTCGGAGACGGAAGTGGTCGATGTGGCTTGCGATGGCAAGCTGGGGATGTCTTCGCAAGCAGACGGGACCGCGGAATACGGGTTGCGAGCTGCAGCCACCCATGAGGCGCGGCTTGCTTCTGCGGACTGCGCGATTCCGAATTGTTACGTCGGTCTGCTGAAACTCAGTCACAATATCAACAAAGCCCGTGATCATGAGCACCCTTGTGTGCGCGCAAGTAGAAAGGGCGACCGGCGACGTTGGAACAGCGTCCCCATACTCACGATGCTTACTCACGATGCCAGAAGCTCGTTGCTCCGTACGCGTTGCTCACCGGCGACGTCCATGTGATGCGGGGTTTGCGTGAGTGTGTGCTTGATCTCGCTATACTCTTGACCGGCGTTTGGGTCGAATCGCAGCAAACCGATGCCGACGAGTTTTGGCAGGGTAAACCCGTGATCTGCGCACAGGCCGAACCGAGGTGACCCTGCAGCAAGCCACTGCGCAGCACGATGTTCCGGGTGATCGCGACCGGCGCAAAGCTGAGTCGACGGCAGTGCCTGTGTAATGGTAGCACTGAGGTCGATGGCACCAAGCACGGTGAAGCTGGTGGCGTTGTGGCCGCGGTGGTGTTCCGCCGGAACGCACAAGGTAAACGACCGTCCCAGCGTCAAGGTTGAGGTGACCGTTTGCTGTATACGATCCATTGCTGTCTTGTCTTCTACCGAGGTTAGGACTAAAAGGAACAAGTTGTGCTTGTACCTGCATCGCCCAAGCGAGGTCTCTCAGCTGATCAGAGCTAGGGATGTAGCTAGTACGAAGTGTCGGCTTCCAGAAGGGTTCATTCGTTTCAGCACTATGAGGATTATGGCAGGGTATTTTATACTTCCGAGAAGCATCCGTGGCTCGTTCAGCCTAATGCACACTGTGACGAGGCCTTCGCGCCAGTAGAAGACCAAGAGAGGGAGGCAGACAGTGTGAAGCCATGACCTCGAAAAGCAGACACCGCCGCGTTGGTGTTGTATCACCCGATCAGAGTTGTATACGGCACGTTGAACAATCTCGATGAGCTTGTCAATCCTCACGCGGCATTCCCCCGTATGATCAGTCCGAATACGCCGCACACCTCCGTATGAACCACTCCAACATACCCGCTTGGTCCGCAGTTGTCTCCAGCACCGTCATCGAGGATCGACTCGGCCTTTTCTGACGCAGAGCAACCCATTTGCCGTCGGGAAATAAGTCGTAGCAAATCGGCGCTTTACCACCGTCAACAGCTCGGCGACAAATATTGCCGGGAGCCGACGCGTTGACCTTGTGTTTGGAGATCCACAGCAAGCTTAACTCTAGCATTAGACTTGCCTGACAACATCGCGGGATCGGTCAACTTGTCATCGGCCCCCGTCAGCATCAAGTTGCCGAGCTGATCGCACCAGTCTCATTTTAGGATCGGAGGAACGGCATAGCGAGGGAGCTTTGCACCGACAGGCGTTGGACGATGTCGTACAGTGTCCTACGTTCCAGGGAAGTGACGAAGGGTGAAGAGGTGGCAGCCGTGTTGCTGGTGTGAGGGTCCTCGAATACGCTCGACCGGAACATACTCGCACGACCTCCAAGCATGCCCGCCGATGCGAGCGCGTCTCTCTCGGACGGCAATAGCGATGCTTTGAGTCTCGCTCCCGAAGCGTTGGTGTACCTGTACCTGCATGCGTGCGTAGAGTGTAGGGAGAAGCGACGCGAAGGAAGTCGAAGCGACTCAACCTCGCCGGTCGTGGCAACGCACCCAGGCCAGGGAGGTTGAACGAGCCCGCGGCCTTCATGACCGTTTCCGATCACGCGAGGTTTTGCATCAAGTGTGGCTGGTTTCGCTTCGATCTGGCGCGCAAAGACGACATCGAAACCCAGTGCGGAAGCAGAAATGGCCGTCGTGCCAACTTGTCATGAGGCGTCAAAGGCGGGACAAAGAAGAACAGGGACAGTCAAGCTCCGAGGCGAGCAGCATGCGGGGTAAGACGGGGCACCACAAACAACCTCATGCACGGTGGAGGAAGCAGCCGCGCTGACAGGCAGCAGAGCATGGGGATTGACAACCGGCCTATGACAGTCGCGGCACCTGCCTCCATCGGCTTACGACCACAAGGCCAAGCTCGACTGTAGAGCACGCAGGGAGAATTGAGGCAAGTTGAGAGCCAGCTTGACCGAACGTCAACTAATTTGGAACCTCCCCGGTCTTGGCTGCTGTGTCGAGGCTGCTCGGCCAGTAGGTTGCCGATCTGGGGTTGACCGGTGACGTTGCATGAGTCGTACACAGGAAGCGAGCGGCACAATGAGAACGGACCCTGACGATGCGAGGGTGGCCAGCACGCCAACCAATGCGTTGCGCGCACTCACCGCAGCAGCAGGCCATTGTGCAATCCTTCTCGGTACGGAATTTAGCGTTTTAAAAAATATTCTAGAGCCATTTTATGTGTCGACGTTCAAACTCCGCAGAGCTGTCTGTCTCCCCATGACCTGCAGCAGGTCCTTGCTTCGACGTAGAGTCGAAAAGAACCTTGCCTCAGCCATTCCTTTCCGAGGTCAAGGGTCGCGTTGTCATTCGAGATCTGTCTTCTGACCACGAGGAAAGGGCTCAGCTTTTGCTCCACCTCAAGGTTCGCCGGTCGCCCTCCTGCTCGCCGATGGGCATTGCTGTTAAGCATCCTGGCCATCGCAACCAACTTGGCCGGTCGGTATTTCCCGTGGACGGTCGTGCTGACCAGGCTAATTGAGTACGCAGCGCTAGAAGAGGTGTGATGATTTCCGAAGCCAGCCTTCATCCGCTGCCCTCGCTCTCGCGCGCGCGTCGAGAAAGTAGCTGCTGGGGGATTATCGCTTCATTTGATGTTGTACGCCGGGTGTATCGGTGAGGCTGGTTGTCTGGCAATTGCCGCGCTCATTTGGTCCTTGTGGATTCCCACAATGTCCATTGCAGCTTCTCCATTGATTGGATCGAAAGCGATCCTCAATGGTGAGTAGGCGGAAGATGTGCGGCGATGCAGGGGAAGGGAATCACATTTGAAACAGGTTGAGAGACCTAGTAGGGAAAAAAAGCGCTAATAGTGAGTTGCTCTCTCCCGACACCGACCATCCCAAGAATGGCGTTGCGCAGAGAAAGCCGCTAGTCAATTCTGCAGATTGGCTCTGGTGGATCTACCTGGCTTGGCCTTGCCGTTCCATTCGCTTTCCGCCGCCCCTCTGTCCAGGTGCTTGGTTCGGCTGTCACGCCGCTCCAAAATGCCTGCGACCCGCCTCTCGCTCAGGAACCGATCAAGAGTCTCACCCATCCACGCCTGACTTCTACCTCAACACCCGTCCCTCCCTTTCGCCCATTCTCCCCGGTCAGGCTCCATCTCTTGCTCGGCACAGGCTGTCCTGCTGCGCCGCCATCCTTGCTCTACAGGGCCTCTGCATTGTCACGCAACACGCGACCTCATCTCGAGGCCACAGCGACAGTGCATCACAGCGTTCGACCCGACCCGAAAAGTAGAAATAGCTGCCCGTCCTCCCCGCCATCCCAAGATCCTTTCCTCCCCACAAACCTTCCCCGGCACGACTTCTCCACCTTTCTTCCTCCACACCTCCTCCTATCCTTCCTACTTCAAGACCAGGAAAGCATCGTCACTATGGTTGTCTCGGCTACCACCGGTGGCCAGTCCGAGGTCGCCCAGGCCCTCGCCGACCACCGTCTTTCGATGGTCGGCGCTACTGGTGCCAAGGGTCTCGTCAAGAACGCCCGTACCTTTGCCATCGCCGTCTTTGCCTCGATGGGTGGTCTCATCTATGGATACAACCAGGGTATGTTCGGTCAGATCCTGAGCATGTACTCGTTCAGCCAGGCGAGTGGTGTCAAGGGTATCTCCAACCCTACCCTCGCCGGTTTCATCACCGCCATTCTCGAGCTCGGTGCTTGGGCTGGTGTGCTGATGAACGGCTACGTTTCGGATGCCTTTGGTCGTAGGAAGTGTGTCGTGTTCGGTGTCGCTTGGTTCATCCTCGGTGCCATCATCCAGGCCTTCACCCGCGACGGCTCCTACGACTACATTCTCGCCGGCCGCGCCATCACTGGTGTCGGTATCGGGTCGCTCTCGATGATTGTACCCCTCTACAACGCCGAGCTCGCTCCCCCTGAGATCCGTGGTTCGCTCGTCGCCCTCCAGCAGCAGGCCATCGTCGCCGGTGTCATGATCAGCTACTGGTTCACCTACGGCACCAACTACATTGGCGGCATCGGCGAGACCCAGAGCAAGGCCGCCTGGCTCATTCCTGTCACCGTCCAGATCCTCCCCGCCCTCATCCTCGCCATCGGTATCTTCTGGCTGCCCGAGTCGCCCCGTTGGCTCATCAACCAAGGTGCCGAGCAGGAGTCGCTCAAGGTCATCGCCGGTCTCCGCCGTCTCCCCGAGAACGACCTGCTCGTCCAGATGGAGTTCCTCGAGGTCAAGGCTCAGAAGCTCTTCGAGGACCGCATTTCGGCTCACGACTATCCCACCCTTCAGGATGGCTCTCGCAGTAGCAACTTCAAGCTCGGAGTTGCCGGCTACAAGTCGCTGGTCACCAACCCTGCCAACTTGCGCCGAACACTCGTCGCTGTTCTTGTCATGCTCTTCCAACAGTGGACCGGTAAGTATTGGCCTCCATCTCGATTATTCATGACCTTCCCTTAGATCCTTGCTGAGCAGTAGGCTGACCATTTGCCCTCTTCTTTGACCTCGCTCTACATTCTGCCCCATTTACTATGCCCCTTACACCCCCTCCATCCCCCCCACCCCGGCGAGACTCTTTTTACAGGTATCAACTTTATCCTATATTATGCGCCCTTTATCTTCAAACAAATCGGTCTCGAGGGCAACACCATCTCGCTGCTCGCCTCGGGTGTCGTCGGAATTGTCTTGTTCCTTGCCACCATTCCCGCGGTGCTGTACATCGACTCGTGGGGACGCAAGCCCACCATGATTGCCGGTGCTGCTATTATGGGAGCTTGCCACCTTGTCGTTGCCATCATTATCGCCACATGCAGTAGCAACTGGCCTGCGCACCGTGCCGCTGGTTGGGTTGCCTGCGCCTTCGTCTGGATCTTCGCCGCTGGTTTCGGATTCTCCTGGGGCCCATGTGGTTGGATCGTTGTCGCCGAAGTATTCCCTCTCGGTCTCCGCGCTAAGGGTGTCTCGATCGGTGCTGCTTCCAACTGGCTCAACAACTTTGCCGTCGCCATGTCCACCCCCGACTTCATCCATGCCGCTCCTTACGGTGTGTTCATCTTCCTCGGCCTCATGTGCTTCGTTGCCATCGGCTACGTCGTGTTCTTCGTCCCCGAGACCAAGCTCAAGTCGCTCGATGAGCTCGATGCCGTCTTCGGTGACAACTCGGGACGATCGCAGTGGGAGGCGGGTATGATGCTTCAGGCTCAGCGCGACGTCGGTCTGCTTCGCCTCGCCGGTATCGAGGAGCCCAAGGGTCTTCCCACCTCCGACAACGCCTCGGGTGATCTCGACGAGAAGCACTCGGACATCCACGAGGACAAGACCAACACCGTCGTCACTCACACCGCTTAAGGTTGATACCCCCCTCTCTTCTCCGCTGTCCACCTTGACCCTGCTTCTTCGGTCGCCCTTTGCTCCATGTCGCCTAGGGACCTCATTTCATCTTTTCTTGCTGTATCGGTCTTGGTATTGAATGTAACCGCAAGTGTAAACCACATCGCTTTGCCTGCTCGTGCCTGAATTGTTTGCAACTTCTCTCGTCTGACCTCTTCGTGACTTCGTTCATCTGGCTCGTCTTGTAGACGTGGTCGAACGGGACCTGATAAAGCAGCGCGGTTGCACAGAGGAGCACGTGGAAAAATCAAGCCGGTGTTGGGCGTAAATGAAGTTTCATGCAGGGACGCGTCAGTGTGCGCAATCTGTACGGGAAATAGGTTTGACGTCGGATGCTTCCGACGAAACTGTCAAGCACGGCCCCTCTTGTACGATCTCCACCATTGTTCTTCGCCACGACTCTGCTCATCGCTAACATGATTCGCATACGTCACCCACAGGGCACTTCGTCGTTCAAGGTTGATGATAGCACAACCACGCTAGGTCAGCTTCAAGGCTACATCGCTGAGCAATGTGGAATAGCGGCGTCGGAGCAGGAGCTTAAGATCGGCTATCCGCCCAAGACCTTGCGTCTCAGCTCGGTGGGTGATGGTGCGCTGCTGAGCTCGGAGGGTGTTGGGATCAAGAGAGGAGAGCAGGTGATTGTGGCTCGAAAGGCAGGCAGCGCTGCTTCGACGTCAAGTGGTGCTGCACAGGCTGTTGCGACACCGTCATTATCAGCTCAAGGTGCGACTTCTTCGTTCGGCGCCATGGGTGGACCCAAACCAAACATCTCCACTGCGACAGGTCCCCGTACATCATATGGACTGGGTGCGAGAACGCTTCAAGACGGACTCACTGCACGAGCTGCTCCTCCCACCTCCGGCCCATCAACACCTGGCAGCGTCACCGATGGCAGCGTATCAGTAGCCATCCCATCCTCCCCTTCATCACGACTTACACTCAAAGTGGTGCCAGACGACAACTCCTGCCTGTTCAACTCTGTTGGCTACCTCTTCAACCAACGACTTGGTTCCGATGTTTGTCAAAACCTTCGTCAGACAGTCGCAACATCCATCCGTGTAAATCCGGACGAGTATCCGGACATCGTACTCGGGCAACCACGCGACAGCTACATCTCCAAGATCCTCTCACCGACGACATGGGGTGGGGCGATCGAGCTCTCGATCCTCTCGGAACATTTCGGCGTTGAAATCGACTCGATCGACGTAGCTACCGGAACCGTGCATCGATTCGGAGAAGATAAGGCACACGAGAATCGCGCGATTGTGGTGTACTCGGGTATCCATTACGATGCTCTCACGCTGAAAGAGGGAAAGGACGAGACTACGGTGTTTCCAAATTTGACAGCGATCGGGATAGCGGAGGATGAGGACGAGGTGCTGAGTGCGGCGAAGCAGCTGTGTCAGGAGCTGAAGAGGAGGAAGTACTACACGGATACAGCGAGCTTCAGCTTGAAGTGCAAGACGTGCGGGACAAAGTTGACGGGCGAAAAGCAGGCGGTGCAGCACGCCAAGGAAACTGGACATGGGGACTTCGGCGAGGTCTGACGTGGGTTTGCAAGTAGGTGCGGTTCAGCTGCTTGTCCTCCTAATGGGACTAGACCGGGTCTGACTGACACAAGGCAATAATTCAGGCGCTCGTGGGTGATTGCGGAAGGACTTCGATCACAGTCCGATCGACCGAGCAGGATCATACGAACGCGCGCCCTCTTCTTCGACCCTTTGTGTCGTTGGCTCGCAAACACAATGCTCACTTTTGCGGTACACGGTACTCCGGTGAGGACCGGACAAGGACTTACGGTATCTGCCCTCGATTCCATAGCAACTTTGCTGCTGCGTGCAAAATCGAGACAGACTCTTCGAAAGATGCTGTTCAGCCCGACTCGTCTCGTTCGTGTCGTATGCCTCGTCAACATGTTGTTCCCTTTGTCTCCGTCTAAATATATCGACGGACAACCACTTTCTTGCCTAGCTCTGACCGAGCTTCTTTACACGAAGGTTCTCGCGTCATTAGTATCGTGAGTGTGCCAAAAGGTCAGATACTGACAATATTCAGACGGCTAGCAGAGTCCGACATACAGTTCAAAGTCAGAGTGTACAGCTACTCCGTCCGTCCCTTTGTTTGCTGCGAGTCTGTGCATGCAATCGTCACACACGACGTCGATTGGCGGGTTCCGGTCGACATCAATCAGCACAATGATACCACGCCGATAGTGCATTAAGAGTGAGCCACGCGTGCCTCGGCGCGACTCTGGAATTTCTTCTTGCATTGCAGCATTTGCCACGTGAGCCTCATCCCCTTTGTCTCGGCCACCCTTAGCCCCACCAACTCATTTTTCGCTCGGAGAAGCATCGACGTCAGCGCAAAAATACTAACGAAGGGCTGCATCGAGACACAGGGCATCAGTCGATCGGCCGGACCTCGGCATCGACTGCATGTAATGGTGCCGGTCGTAGCGGTGATCCGGACGAGGGGACAAAGGGAAGTGGCTGCTCGTAGGGACTATTGGCGGTGGCGCTTGGATGCAAGGCTCGGCAAGGTTGTCAAATGTTGTCAAACACTGCTTCCACAGAAGCGAGGCTCCTCATGGGCGCAAGATTTGCTCGGCAAAGCACACTGCGGAGATTCGCGCCGACATTTGGTGGGGATCGCTACACGTCGTGGTCATGTTCCCTTTGTTCTCCACCTCGAATTCCCTTTGTTGTTCGTTGATGTTGTTGTTTTATGTTCATGCGGTGCAAATTTCATATTCTCCAAAAGCATAAAAGGGCAGCAAGACATGTCTCAGTGTTTTTTCCAACTTGTCTTCACCATCGTCTCCAACTCAGCCAGGATGAGGATGCCGATTCTTCACTCAATTGTCTGCCTGGTATGCAGCTTTGTCACCTGTATCAACAGCTGCAAAGGCAGGCCCATCCCAGCATGTCCTGGAGATGACTGCGTCGTCACTTCGTACCCTTCATCCAACCCGCTCCAAGTCGATCTCCCTCTGGGCACCGTGCTCGGTACCAACGTCGACTATTCGGCACAACGATTCACTTTACCGTACGCACAACCGCCGATCGGTCAGCTGCGTTTCGCGTCACCTCAGCCACTCACTTCGTTCAATGCTTCGGTGTACGATGCTACCAAACTTCCTAGCGCATGCATGCAACAGCCTGATGGACGATACAACATGGCAGCTGTCAGCGAAGACTGCCTGTACCTCAACATCTACCGACCAACTCTGTCGAGCAGTCCAAGCAACGAGAAGATGCCGGTGATGGTGTGGATCCATGGCGGAAGCTTCATCTCGGGTTCATCGACAGCACCAGGACTGGATGGATCGTGGCTGGCAAGTCAGAACAATGTGATTGTCGTCACGATCCAGTATCGTCTTGGCATGTTCGGCTTCTTTTCTCCCAGTGCATTCACGGATGAGTCGGTAACGACGTCTTCCGGCGACAAGGTTCAAGGCAATCAAGGCGGACGTGATGCGGTCCAAGCGCTTCGGTTCTTGCAAGACAACATCGGGGCTCTCGGTGGCGACTCCAACAGGATCACGGTCGCTGGACAGAGCAGCGGTTCTCACCTCATTCGTTCTCTACTCAACGCTCCTTCCGCCTCCCCACTCTTTCAACGAGCGATCCTCCACTCGGATCCAGCCAACTTTGGCACGCAAACCCAAACAACAAGTCAGCATGTGAGCAACTTTGCGCTGGGGCAAACGAGCTGTTCGGATCTCAGCTGCTTGCGATCCATGTCGGCAGGCGATCTTCTCGATGCAAGCACAGCAGCAGTACAAGCCGGACAGAGCATCGATGCGTCGGTGGCCGTCACTGAAGTGTGGCGTCCCTTCGTCGGCTCCTTCACTGGGTCTGCTTTCGAAGACAACCCGAGTGGAGCGATGGCTTCCGGAAAGCCGATCATCTTCACCAATGTGGAGAATGAAGCTGGATCTGCAATGGGAAGCATGCTCATGTCTACAGGAGCGAATGCGCAAAGCGCTCAGATGCGAGACTATCCGTTCTCACTGTCACGCGAGCAGCTGCTGGGTCAAATGCTCAACGACGGACGCGCCAGCACACTTTCCTCCGGAAGTCAGTACAGCATGAGCACAAACACTTCGGCGTACCCTTCGCCAGCGCAGATCCGTCTCTACTCGCAAGCGGACGACAGTCTGCGTCGTAACCTCGAGACAATCCTCACTCAGGGCATGTTCACCTGCCCAACCTGGAACAATGCGCAACGATACGCATCTCGAACTCCCGCTTATGTAGCCATCTTTGACAGAGGCTTGCAGTATCCTTCGAACGAAGGCATCGACTACTGCTCGGAAGACGGAAGGGTGTGCCACGAGGACGACATTCGGCTGATATTCGTCGACCCCAGCAAGGTGACAGATGAAGCGACGCAGAAGGTGATGAGGGAGGTGCAAGCCAGGTGGATGGGATTCGTGAGAAGTGGTAGCCCGAACGCCAGTGGGTATGGGGGATGGAACTCAGTAGATGCGAGTCAGCAGACTGCCCAAGTGATGAGATTGGGTGCGAATGATGGCTCGTCTGCCGTGGATGCCATCTCCCTGCAGTCGGGTCAGTATGCGGGATGTGGGCAGGTGTGGGGAAGTCAGGTGAAATATGATTGGCAGCTGTACGGCTGAGCCATCCTCGAATGCCTCCAGTGGTATCGCGTCTTTGCACCGTCCCCTCAAATGGTTTCACTAATCGATCCCAGAACTCTGTCATTACTTTCGCTGCACTCATATATTTGTTGTCATATAGAAGCTGGTATCCGTCCATTGCGTCGAGCGTCAAAAGGCATCGTACAGCTCCCGCGCCAAGCCGATGGCGTGATGGGAAGTGGTTCAGAGGAGTGCGATCGGGCCTCCCGATGCTACGGCGTGCATTTGAAATTCACCATTTGAAGTCAGCCTCGGATTTTGGCAATTTGAGGCAAGGGTAGAAGTACAAAATCTGTATTGAAAGAATGTGGAAGAACGAGCGAAAAGGGCAGAGAGCACGGGGCAATGCGGCCACAAAAAAATGACGGAACAGTCGGGACTTCCGCTCTTGGCCTGCATGCAGCTTTCTGGTTGGCGGCGTCAGTTGCTGCCTTTGCAGATCGATTGACCTCGAATTCGAGAAGAACACAAACAACACTGTGCCACACCTGTGCTCCTGCCTCCACCATCCCATCGTACCTCTTGTGATTCGTCATTGCATCAGGTATATGCCGCCATCCGTCCGCGCAAGTGCATCTTCATCCATCCGTAGACTATCGCAGACCGCTCGTCAGTTGTCCAACGGTATCTCTTCTTCCTCCATTCACACCATGGCTTCCGCTCAGGACTTCAAGACCCGTGCCGTCGGCGCACCCTACACGCTCGACTACCGCGTCTTCCTCGAGAACAGCAAGACCGGCTTGCCCGCTTCTCCCTTCCACGATGTTCCCCTCTTTGCCGATGAGAGCAAGACCATCCTCAACATGATCGTCGAGATCCCCCGATGGAGCAACGCCAAGATCGAGATCAGCAAGGAGGAGAGCTTCAACCCTTTCAAGCAGGACACCAAGAAGGGCAAGTTGCGCTTCGTTCGCAACTGCTTCCCTCACAAGGGCTACATCTGGAACTACGGTGCCTTCCCCCAGACCTGGGAGGACCCTCACCACACCCACCCCGACACCAAGGCCAAGGGTGACAACGACCCGCTCGACGTCTGCGAGATCGGCGAGCAGGTCGGCTACACCGGTCAGATCAAGCAGGTCAAGGTGCTCGGTGTCATGGCTCTCCTCGACGAGGGCGAGACCGACTGGAAGGTCATCGTCATCGACGTCAACGACCCGCTTGCCAGCAAGCTCAACGACATCGAGGACGTCGAGCGCCACCTCCCCGGCCTCATCCGTGCCACCAACGAGTGGTTCCGCATCTACAAGATCCCCGACGGAAAGCCCGAGAACCAGTTCGCCTTCTCCGGCGAGGCCAAGAACCGCAAGTACGCCACCGAGATCGTGCACGAGTGCAACGAGGCTTGGAAGAGGCTCATCGGCGGTCAGGCCGACGCTGGCGAGATCAGCCTGACCAACACCGCCGTTCAGGGCTCCCAGGGTCTCGTCGGCGCTCAGGACAGCGCCGTGGCTAGCGTGCCCAAGGCCAACCCGCAGCCCGCTGCTCCTATCGATGCCAGCATCGACAAGTGGTTCTACATCTCCAGCTCGTCCAACTAAAGGCTTCGAGTTTGTGTCGTCAATGAGGCTTTGCAAACAGTGTTGGAGCGTGTCGTTCATAGTGCAATTTCACAATTTCCAATCTGCTTTAGCTCTAGAGGGACGAATGTGGTGCGTTGCGAAGGATGATTCTGCTGTGCTGAATGGTTTGCGGTGCGAAACAATCAAGGTCGACGCTGCGCTTACGACTGTTGCTATTCCTGTTGAGCCTGAAGACGCTGCTTCTTGCGTCGTTTCTGCAGCTTCTTCTTTCTGTTTGCAGCTGCGTTGTTGCCACCGCTGCTGGCTACCGCCCCGCTCAGATCCTCTTCTCCATCGTCATCGTTATCGTCAGCGTCGTCGCCGACCTCTTCCTGCTTATCCAAGTTCCTCTTCTTCGCCACCTCGACCACCGCTGCATTTCCTCGTCGCTCCCCAGTCCTGACGAAACAAGCAACGAAAAACCCATTGCAACTCTCAACATGCGGCTTATCTCCATCACCCTCCCCACCGGGTATACACCTGATCACGCTCTCCGCGACCTCCTCCCTCCCCACGCACACCTTCCGGTTCCCTCGGACCTTCCAACTCGGAATGACATCTTTTCTGCCCGCCAACGACCAACGTCCCTGCTTCGCTTCTTCCGAATCGAGCGCTTTCATCACCACCATCTCGTTTTCTTCGGGGTGAATGCTGCATGTGCTGTACACAACTTTTTCCAGCGCAGGGAATTTGAACGCGTGTCGAATCATCAGCTGTTGGAATTCGGAGAGTTGTCGCAGTCGATGTGCTAGCTTGCTTTCCCCCGAATCTACCGTGGGCGTGTCGGTGGTATCGTTTTCGACATCATCGTCTTCTTTGAGGAAATCGAGACGGTTGACGATTCCAGACCCGCTGCAGCTGGGATCGAGAAGCATATGCGTTACATCGGGAAAGTCGTGCGGTTGGGTGGTGAGGAAATCTTTGCGTTGCGCGATGACGTTCCCACCAGCGATTCCGGCAAGGGGTTTCGTTTGAAGCGCTCCGACGGCAGCGAGTCGTTTGAGCAAGGTTTTGAACCGAACGGCGTCTCGTTCGAATGCATCGACACGTCCTTTGGTGGGGTTCGGATTGGGTTTGGAAAACATGATGGCGCTGAGATGGCTGGTCTTGTTGCCCGGTGCACTGGTCGCATCGATTACGTGGGTCGAAGCTGGGGGATCCAAGATGTAGGCGGGGAAGCAAGAAGCGAGATCTTGCATGACGATCCAGTTCTCCCGATACATTTCGCTCTTCAACAGCAGGCTCGTTGCTTTCGGATGAAACGCTAACAATCCCGGAACGTGTTCCGATTCAGCAAACTCCTTGACTCCCGTCAACTCTCGATTCGTGACAAGGTGGAACTTGTTCTCGGCCAACCAATCGAACACCTCTTCCCGCGTTGCACGCAGCGAGTTGATTCGAATCCACCTAGGCATGCGTGCCGTCATCTCCTGATACAGCGCACCCGAACGCAGATCCTGGATCCTCGACTTTCCCTGTCGAATCTGAAGCTTGACCAACGACGAGTGCAGCGAAGCCCGATACCGTTCAAGCGTCAGTTTCGGTGGCCAAGTTTTGCTGGCCTGAATTCCACGAGATTGAAACAGAAGATCGTGACACAGCACCAACAGCAGTGCTTGCTTGCTCGGATACTCGGTCTTGCTCGACTTCACTGGAGGATGCTTCCCCTTCCCATTTTGTTTGACCTTGCTCTTCGACGGTGGCGCAAGTGCGAACACCTTCTCTTCGAGCTTCATCACCTTCGATTCGTCCAAAGCATGCACGAGAGCGCTCCGATACGCCAACGAGTTGATGAGGATCGCCAGCACGCGTCCCGAATCCGCATGTGCAGAAGCAGCCGCCTTGACCGAACACTCGTCCCGAAGCACTCGATCCAGCGATCTCGCCGATCGCATGTAAAAGTCGGCCATCACTGCGACACCAGCACCCGTAAAGATTCCGAGGTGATGGGAGGATCAGGTATGGGTGAGGAAGGTAAAGTTCAGGGTCCTGTCGGTGAATCTTCTCAATTCCTGAAAAATCTCTCTCCACATTTCAGACTGGTCATCCGTGTTCCGAGCACGTTGGCGAGTCGCCCCTTTCACCCGCTGCTCACGGAAGCAACAATGTATGGACATCTGTTCACCTTCTCCTTACTTACTCGAAACAGCTTTCACAAACATCAAATGTATTGGGTATTCGAACAAAAAAGAATGACACTGCTACAAAGACAGTACAGAGATCAGGCATCAGGACGAGTGGCGGCGCCAGTACCCGGCAACATGTTCTGCAAGGCTGGTGCGGCTTGGGCAGCTTTCTCGACGAGTTCGTTTCCGGCCGACTGTGTTGCCTCAGGACGAGCAAAGGTCGTGCTGGACGACTTGGAAAGACCGCTGCGGATGGGCTCTTGGCTGTTCTGTCGCGAAGGAGGTCGCTGTCCGTTTTTGGGTGGACGAGGTGGACTGGTTGGTGCGATGACGGTGGAGGACGAGTCATGCGTGGATTCCTGAGCTAGACCTGTTGGAGTCGCAGGCTGCTCTGGACGTGCCAGTGTGTTCTGGATCACTTGGGCATGGTCGCCGTCTTGCGATTGGGTCCCGGTGGGTGTTACGAACCCAGCCGTCTCCATGGAGGGTGCCACGCTGCGCGTCGACGCCGCCGTTCCAGGTCTCGCTGCGGCTGCTGCTGCTAGTGGTGGGTCTGAGGCACCAGCCTGCTCTTTGATCTGGTCTACTCTTCCATTGGCGGGACGAGGCGATTCGGTTGCACCGGCAGTTGCATCAACGTTGGCAGCCGATGGGATCGCCTCTGTCGGCGTCTCGGAAGTGTCACCCAGAGCCAATTCTGACAGCTCCTTCCGCACCGAACTTCTGCGCTGAGGAATGTCACGAGAGGACGTGGACGGAGCAGCACCGCCGCCGTTGACGCCGAGGGAGGGAGGTGGCTTGCGGTTGAGACTGTTCGATTTGCGGGTAGACGCCGCATCGGTTGCAGCGGCGAAGGAGGAAGTACGGAAAGACTGGTTCCGAGAAGGTTGGGCGGGGGCTGGCGGAAGCGCCTGAGTGGGTGACTTAGACCCGGCAGTGGCAGCAGCATCAGCAGCGTACCTCGATCCACTGCTAGGACCTGCTTCTTCGAAGATGGTGCCGCTCGCAGAGCTGGAGAGGGGTGCTTCGTTCAGCAGAGCAGCTTTCCTCTTGTGCGTGTCCTCGAGGTCCTTGAGGCTCTTGAGTCCGGCTGAAGATTTGGAGACCTCAGCAGGAGTGGCGAACGCGAACTGGTCGAGCGATTTGGGCAGCTCAACCGAGGTTTCGTCGACCGTGTCCGAGTCCTTGAAAGTAGGAATCCACTGACGCCTCTCCTTGAGGAACTTCTGCATATCTACAGTCGTAGAGGCAGCGTCGGTGGGCTTGGTGATGTCGCGAGAGGTGAGATCGATCTGATTCCATTGCACGCCTTTACCAGCAAAGAGTTCGGATGGGCGTAGTCCAGCAGGTACGGCGGGAGATGGAGCGAGACCGCCGGATACGTCACGACCAACGGCTTCTGCAAAGGAGCCGCCAGGTCCAGCAGGACTGCTGAGCGACGGAGCGATGGCCGATGGTGTGATCACGGGCGCTGGGCTTGTTGCGGTAGTAGTCTTGTTGAGGCTGGTGTGGCTGGCACGCTTGGAGTTGGCATTGTTGAAGTAGTCCGAGCCAGGCGAATTCTTGTGGGCCTGAGCGGGCGAGCCGCCGTCAACGCTCTGAGCGCCCTTTCTACGGGTGCTGCCAAAGAACTTTTTCATGCTGGACGAGTTGCGTGAGAGGAGAGAGGAAGAATCGGAAGCGTTGAGGCCGGCGCGGCGATGGCTGGATATTTGGCCGAATTCGGGGGTGTCTCCGATGGCGTCGGCAGCTTCCGAGGTACGATTAGGGGGGACTGAGTCCGATACGTGCTTGTTGTAACTAGAGGCGGTGGAGGAAGTGGACTTGCGGGACCTAAGACCAAAGATGGCCATCCTTCTGGTCGAGTCTAGGGTGATGAGGTGAGCGTTGAAAGCTGGACGCCGCCGACGAGTCTACGAGCAACGAGCTGAACGTGGGCGTCCAAATGTTGCGAACAGGATGTATGAGTGTCGAGACCACGAGCTATCAAACAAAAAGGTGTGCGGGTGTGAGGAGATTTCTATTGAGCGATTGGATGCCAAATGTCGAATCGAACGGTACGGAGATGCCGAGAGCGTTTCAGTGCTAATGTTGTGGGAAGGAGCGGATGGGATGGGCTTCAAACTGTCTGATGCGCCGATCTGAAGGTGAAGTGATGGGTGAGATGCAACGAGGGTGGACTGCGCTGGACATGAAGTGAAGGCGGCAAGGCTTCAAAGAGAGAAAAAGCGGAGAAAGCTCTGTTGAGTTGGAAGACATGCGTGAGAAGCGTGCGTGAGTGCGTGCGTGCGTGCAGCGACACATTGGCACGCTCGTGCACTGACCGACCCTTGGCCTCGCCTAATTTACGGTCTACGGTCGACTACACAGATCTCGGCCCAGCTCGGCCAATCACCCTCAGAGGCCCACGCAAGGCTGCTTGCCTTTTTGGCCGATTGCGCACACGCTGCACCGCTGCAATGGAACACTCGAGCTTCTCTCCGTTCAAGTTCATCTGTAGACAACTTGCCGTTCTCAGAATGATCGAAAGGAACCTTGCTTCTCCTCCGTGTCCGTGTACGTGTGCGCTGCGTGTGTGCGTGGCTTGAACGGCCCGCCCGCTTTGGCTCGAGTGGAGACCGAGACACGAAAGACCAAGCCCTACGCAACCGCCTTGTGAAGAAGCTCATGTGTTTCTAAACGATCTTAATTCCCTCGACTCGCTTTGTGGGCCAAGTGGATCCAACGCTGTTGCCACAATGAATGATACGGCCACACTTACATCGTAGAAGGAGGATCACTGCATTGAAACGTCTCTGAAATGGCCGGTGACAAAATCGATCGGGGAGGGACGCGACGAAAAGCATCTCCCGATCCATTGCATGCCATCTTAGCTGCGCCTTGAGAAGAAGCTGGAAGAACGCTCGCTCAATTTTGAGCTTCTGGCTCCAAGAGTCGCGCGCGCTCTGCACTTCCTGCGAGTCGAGTCGAGAATCATTGCGCACACGCTCGGTGCCTGGTGTTGTGCGTCGAAAAAGTGACACTCTCTTCGAAATCGGTTTCGCCAACTTGTTCTCATCGGCGCTACCTTCTCTAACCATCACGAACAGCATCTCGTTCCGTCTGGCTTCTGCTTCTCGGCTCTCTGTACAGTACTTCCGAACAGAGCTTCCAGCAGCGCACCGTGGCCACCTGACGCAGCAGCACCTCCTCAACGCCAACAAAGCCGCGCAGATCACCGCCAATCGGGACACATCGCCATCATGTCGGGACAGCAACCCGTGTTCGTCATGAACACCGGTCCAGAGCGACAGACCGGCCGCAAAGCTCAGATCTCCAACATCACCGCCGCAAAAACCGTCGCTGATGTCATTCGAACATGTCTCGGTCCCAAAGCCATGCTCAAGATGATCCTCGATCCCATGGGCGGAATCTTGCTCACCAACGACGGCAACGCCATCTTGCGCGAGGTAGAAGTGGCTCATCCCGCCGCCAAGTCCATGATTGAGCTCAGCCGGACTCAGGACGAAGAAGTCGGTGACGGTACCACCAGTGTCATCATCCTCGCCGGTGAGATCCTCGCCCAATCACTGCCGCAGCTCGAACGAAGCATCCACCCCGTCGTCATTATCTCGGCGTTCAAAAAGGCGCTCGCAAGAGCACTCGAGATTGTAGAGGAGATCTCGGTGCCCGTCGACGTCACCGACGACAAGGAGATGCTCGCCTTGATCAAGACCTCCATCGGAACCAAGTTTGTCTCGAGATGGTCAGAG
Source organism: Pseudozyma sp. F8B2 (assembly GCA_003004685.1). Lineage (NCBI taxonomy): Eukaryota > Fungi > Basidiomycota > Ustilaginomycetes > Ustilaginales > Ustilaginaceae > Pseudozyma > Pseudozyma sp. F8B2. Next base: position 199,981 of record NXFQ01000024.1, read on the forward strand.
CAGATGTGCAAGCTCGCGCTCAAAGCCGTTCGCACCGTCGCCATGGTCGACTCTTCCTCCGGCTCCTCTGCAGGTAGCGATCCGAGCAAGACCGTCGACATCAAGCGCTACGCCCGTGTCGAAAAGGTGCCCGGTGGCACCATCGAGGACTGCCGTGTTCTCGACGGTGTCATGCTCAACAAGGACGTCACCCACCCCAAGATGAGGAGGCGCATCGAGAACCCACGAATCATGCTGCTCGACTGCCCGCTCGAGTACAAGAAGGGCGAATCGCAGACCAACATCGAGATCACGCGCGAAGAGGACTGGAACAAGATCCTCGAGATCGAAGAGCAGCAGATCCAGACCATGTGCGAAAAGATTGTCGAATTCAAGCCCGACCTCGTCTTCACCGAAAAGGGCGTCTCGGATCTAGCGCAACACTATCTGCTCAAAGCCAACATCACCTGCATTCGACGTGTGCGCAAGACGGACAACAACAGAATCGCCCGTGCTACCGGTGCCACCATCGTCAACAGGGTCGACGACCTCCGGGATGCCGACGTCGGAACTCGTTGCGGCCTCTTCCACATTGAAAAGCTCGGTGACGAGTACTTCACCTTCCTCGAGGAGTGCAAGCAGCCCAAGGCGTGTACCATTTTGCTTCGCGGGCCGAGCAAGGATATCTTGAACGAGATCGATCGCAATCTGGCTGATGCGATGGCCGTTGCACGAAATGTGGTGTTCAACCCTCTGTTGGCGCCAGGTGGAGGAGCGACCGAGATGGCGATCGCCTACGGCCTGTCCGAGTACGCAAAGGAGCTCGAAGGCGTGGAGGTAGGACCAATCCGTGCAGTCTCGGATGCCATGGAGGTCATCCCGCGCACGCTCATCCAGAACTGCGGTGGAAACGCCATCAAGACCCTCACCACGCTCCGTGCCAAGCACGCCAACGGTGAGCACTCGTACGGCGTCGACGGCGAAACCGGCAAGGTGGTGGGGATGAAGGAGTACGGTCTGTACGAGTCCGCCGCCGTCAAGATCCAAACGCTCAAAACCGCCATCGAATCCGCTTCCCTGCTGCTCAGAGTCGACGATGTCGTGTCCGCCAAGAGAGGGCGACAGCCCGGAGGTGGAGCCGGTCCAGGTGTCCAGGCCCCCGATGCGGGAATGGGCGAAGACGCAGGTCCGGACATGCCTCAAATGTAGACGTCGGTCCGAAACTTGCCGTCAAGCACAAATGCAATCAACTCATTTTCTCACAATGGTATCGATGGTGGGCGTCTGAGTCTGTGTGACAAGTCAAAACGAATGTGTGCATGCGATTGAACGAGCGATGTATATGCGATACGGAAGAGTCGGAAAGCGGGCGCAAGATGACACATGGAGTACGAATGTCCAGCTTCGACCCGCACCTTACGCTTTTGCCATGTTCGCCGACGGTGGCGACGCTGAGCTGACGGCAGCGGAGCCGTTCGAGACTGGCTGTGCCGCTGGGTCCGAAGAAGTGTGGCTGGGGGGTGTGCCCGGCGATGATTTTTCCTTGGTCTGATCCTTGCCCGTGTCCACTAGCTCCTGACCATCTCTGCCCCTCCAAATGCCATCCCTCTGGTCCACTTTGCCGTACAGCTTGGTGCTCTGGTTTCTCGTCAGCGCTGCCATCCACTCGTCGACGATCTGCTTCGAGTCTACCATGACATTAATCTCCTGCGAGTGGAACCAACTCTGCGTGTCCTGATTGCCACTTCCCAGCACCGCCACCTGCCCATCAAAGGCGGCAAACTTGACGTGGCAGTTGCGCTGCTTCCTGACGGCGTTGAGCGGGCGCGTCATGTCCTTGCCTGTGTACCAGTACACCTCGAGGTACTTTTCGTCACCCTTGCCCTCGCGACGGAGCTGTCGGTAGAAGGCCGTGACGACTTGCTCGTTGGTGCCACCCTGGAAAGGCATGGATTCCGACTTGTCGTTGAAGCCCAGATCAAGCCACAACTCGACGGTGACGTGCCTGCGAACCGCGGCGAGGACGGCGGCTTTGATCGGGGAAGCATTGAGTGTGGGAGACTGGATGAAGACGTGCTTCTTGGCGTAGCGGAAGCCAGCGAGCCAGGCAGCGTCCTGTGGGTTGCGAATGTCAGAGTGTCCAGGTGTGCCGTGAGGTCGTCGGTTGACCAGAGCCATCGGCACCGGCTCGTGTGGCTTGTGAAAGACGTAGGGCTGGAAGTCAAGCACAGCGTTGAGGGCGGATAGCTTCTCATCCGACAGCTGCTCGGCTTTGATCTCGCCTTGAACCTTGGAGTTGTTGGCGAAATCGAGCGATTTCGTAATGGCACTCAATCGCTCGGCAGCCGATGATTTCGAGATCTGCGACAGCGTGCGGCGATGCACGCGTCGATAGCCGGCAGAACCAGGCACCGTCTCCTCATCTTTGGGAGGTGTTGTCTCCGCTGTTGCCTCTGATGTTGGTTGAGAGACATCAGTGTTGAGCGCAGGAGCAGCGGCGACTCCATCGTTTTTGTCTGATGGTGGCTCGAGTGCTTTGCCCGCCGCATCATCGCTCGCCGAAGGCGCACCCTTGTTTCCGTCGAGGGCTGCTTCGTCGCCACTGACGCTTTTGAGAAGCGCCTTGGGGCTGGCGGAGCCGTCGTCGATGACCGTGTGGCTGGGAGCATCATCGAGACTCTCTTCCTCAGCCTCTATGGACCCTCTTTTGTAGAGCTGCTCGCCGTGATCGTCTTCCGCAACTGCCATGGGCACATTGGCACCCGATGCCAGTGTCGTCTTGGGCCGAGGGTTGCGTCTGACAGCCTCTGCGACGTTCTTTGAGCTGCTCTGGCCTAGACCGAACACCTCGAGAGCACCCTCAGCCCAGGCGGGTGGCTTGTGGCCTTCCTTCATCATCAGCGCTTCGACCATGTCAGCAAAGTGTTTCTTGTGGTGTGGAGTCTGTGGCTGCTCTGCTTTGTCGTGGGACGGCGGCTCAGATTCCGTCCTCTCAGGCTTGTTGAGGTTGCCGCTTTGAAAATGGGTGAAACGCTCACCAAGCACCTTGTGCGCCCACAGAGCGCCGGCATTGCGAGCGGCTTTCTCGCCATCCACGGGATGTTCGCTCGGTGATACACGAATGGCGGGTGCGGCGCCTTTGGTACCGCCGAAACTGTCGCGGCGCATAACCTGGTCGACGACGTCGCCAAAGTGGAAGGACATGGGACTCTGCATACTCCTCTCCTTCTCTACTTCGGTTGCTGTGTCCTCGTCGTGGAGTCGCTGGCGGACGTTGAGTGCGAGCTGCTTGAGCTTCTCTACGGTAAGCGAGGGCAGTGTGCTCTCTTTGCCCGACATGAAGGCGGCGGGAGAGGGCGCCACAGGCGCTGGCGCGGTAAGACACGGGAGCGGCGGCTGTAGTGGATTACCCCAGCTGATAAGCGCGTGATCGTAGATCGAGTTGACAATGTCGCCTTCGAGTCGGACACATGCTTCGACGTTGGGACGATCCTGGATGTTGTTGGAATTGATGAGAGCTACTTGACGGTCGACGATGAGGAGCTTGGCGTGGAAGGTGCCCATCAAGGGTCGATGGTAGTTGAGAATCTCCATGGTGAGATTCGGGATCTCGCTTTCGGTGGGAAGGCCGTTGTCCTTCCACATGCCGGGAGGAACAGGTTTGCGCAGGCGGAAGAGGTCGGCCAGAGTTTGAGGGCCACGGTCCCACATGAGCTTGACGACGATGCGCTCTTCTGCGGTCGGAGGACCGAGATCGATGTCCGAATCGTCAAAGTCGCCATTAACTTGGTCATGGTCTTTCTCTGTGCGCTTGACCGAGCCTGGTGCGCCTTGCTCCTCGAGCAAGTCGGTCTGCTGCTGAGCTGCCTTCTCCTGCTGAGGTGCGTGGGACGGGTTGGCGGCGGGACCGGAATGCCCTTTGCGTCGAGCCTCAAGCGCTTGCTGCTTTCGCCTCTTTTCGACACGCTTGTTGAGTTCGCGAAGCGCTTCGGCGATTCGGTCAACATTCTTGCCGCCTTGCCAGTAATTTGTGAGGAGAATGACCTCTCTGCGTGCAGCGACGATGCAGTCGTAGTAATGGCCGATGATGTCCGGGCCCGTGGAAAAGATGGACAGAGGGGCAATGCCGGTGGTCGCAAGTAGGGGAGGAGAGACGACTCCGGACATCGGGTTGCGGGGAAGGGGTAGAAGGCAGTCGGCGAGGACCATGAGGTAGAGCCGAGAGGGACCGCCCTGGTCGGTGGGTTTGTAGCCGTATCGAAGACGGACACGCTCGAGCTCGTCGTCGTCAGGCTCGCGGTTGCCATGATGGACGGCGCCTTTATCCCAGACCCAATGCTTGCCCCTGCCCTCTTCGAGCTGCTCCTTGATCTTGAAACGTAGGATGCCTCGCTTGGCCGCAGAGGGGACAGGGAAGAGTTGCTTTGCGGCAATCGAGGGAGCCAAGGTTGGATCGGCAGCCAAGGCGGATGTGATCGTGGCTTGTGAGGACTGAGGACGCGCATCTTGGAAGGGTCCGACTTGAGAGCCGGCAGAGAGGTGGGCCTTCTCTCCCGCTTCCTCGCGCACGTGTGAAGAGCCACAGATAGGCATGTTGGCTCGAGTGGGGATGAACGCCGCTTACAAGATGCTGGGCTCTACACTTCCGGCTGGTGCGGACTCGCTCTACTGTCGAAGTAGACGCCGCTGTGATGGAAGCGACAAAATGAGTGAAGTATCGTGTGCGAGAATGGAAGAACGGAAGCAGTGTGCGCTGCAGGAAAGGCTGCCAGATGAAACTTGGAAATAGACGGAGAGACAGACGGTTGCAAAGGGTATCAAAGAGGAGGAGAGTAGGATGTCGACAGATAGGAAGCCAGTGGTGACGGTGATAAAGATGGCAGTGGTGCACGCAAGCTCATTCAGTAGCAATGGTAGAGGCTGTGTGTGCGGCCAAGCCGAATGAAGCTCTGGGAGCAAGAAACTCACTGAGCAGGAGAGCGTTGCGCAACGTCACTTTTCGAGAAAGCCAAGTACGTCCCGCGCCGTGGGGGAAGCACAGCCGAGGCAGCAGCGCAGGCTCTATTTCACACATATTTCGCGACACACAGGTGGCATGCAGAACAACTGCGAATGGACCTATGTGGAGTGGATGGCATGGCGTCGTGTTCTTTCCCCCTCAAGCCCACCTTGAATTCTGGCGGGCGGTGCAATTGTCCGGTCGTTCTTCTCGGCAACGACTACGGACCAAAGATCAGCAACAAGACGCAGCATCGAGGGAACAAAGCGTAGCCGAAGCGGATGATGCGACGTCACGTCCCATTGCGATCCTCTGATGACGACGTTGCTGCCTTGTGGTGATGTGACGAGGTGGGTGCTTTCCGAATGAACAAGAGACGGAGGGCCGTGAAGGTCGACGTCGGCAGTGCCGAAAGTATGCCGACAGAGCGTGGAAAAGGAGGCCAATGCTGCTGCAACCGCATTCGCGAGGAAAGTGGGAAACCCTGCGTCCAAGCCTGGTAGACCCAAAATGCCGAGCAAGAAGGCCAAGGCGAGCGAAAACCAAATTCCAATTCACAGTTGTGCACGACACGAGCGATGACGACTGTTGCATGCGAGCCAAGCCATTTTGGCTTGCGAACGTGTTTCGTCGGAAGCAACAGCCGGCGATGCAACCCTTCTCAGAAGTCTGTACTCTGTTTGATTGTTCTACCAGACCGCCTATTGGACAGGAAAGCTTACCAGCAAAGGGCGCAGGTGTACTGGTACAGGAGCACCGTGCGACGAGCCGGCGGTACGCGAACGGACCGATCGACCGAATGCAGAGGCGAGCATTACAGTCCAGGCCCCTAATTCGCGTGGGACTTCTCCGTAAGAGACGTCGTTGCATTGAACCCCTCCTCGGGCGAGCCTTGAATTCTTGGTCGGAGTTCCCTTGCGTCCACCAGACAAACCAAAGCGCTGGCAGACGCCAACGACGCAAAAGAGCGGGACGCCCTGCGTGCATGTAATATTCACACGTTGTCAAACCCCATGAAATACCACTCTATTCCAAAATCACCGGCTATTTGAGTCGGAAGTCGGACGCAAGAATGTGTGTGTTGCAGTTGGCTTGCTCGCATGACACACACCGGCAAAGCAGATCGAAAAGCGTTTCTTCCAAAGCCTCACTATCTCCGTACTTCACCGACAATATCTTTTGATCCTCATCGTCGACAGTCAGAACCGCACATCATATTCGCAATGGCTGCAGCATCAGGCGCGGGGTCAGCGCCCTCCGAAGCGAGCGCTGTCTCTCGATCCGACCCAGCACACATCACCTCCAAGATCAAAGCAGCTTCCTCCCAAGATGTGCCCTTCTGGTCCTTCGAGTTCTTCCCGCCCAAGACAACGCAGGGTCTGGCCAACCTCTACAACCGTATCGCTCGTATGCGCGCCAACCTATATCCAAGCTGGATTCATGTAACATGGGGAGCAGGTGGAACAACCGGCGGCAAGTCGCTCGAGTTGGCTGGTAGGATACAGAAGGGCAAACTCGATCCCGACGTCGAGCTCGTTCAGACCGAGGTCAAGCAGATCGGGTCAGGATCAGATCAGCATATAGAAAACGTCAAAGGAGGCGAGGCGTGGGAGCAAGCGAGTGCAGATGCCTGCGATGTCTGCCTGCATCTGACATGTACAAACGTCGAAAAGAGCAGCCTAGATGAGACGCTCGAGACGGCAAAACGCTTGGGCATCAAGAACATCCTCGCGCTCAGAGGCGATCCACCAAGAGGCGAAGAGTACTGGGTCGCAGCAGACGACCGTTTCCAGCACGCCACCGATCTCGTTCGCTACATCCGCGACACCCACGGCGACCACTTTTGCATCGGTGTAGCAGGCTATCCCGAAGGCCACGCTGACTACGTCGATCGAGACGTCAAACGCGATCTCCGATATCTCAAGGCAAAGCAAGATGCGGGAGCGCAGTACATCGTCACTCAGCTCTTTTACGATGTCGACCGGTTCCTTGCTTGGTACAAGGAGTGTCGCGATATCGGCATCACCATCCCCATCTTGCCGGGTATCATGCCCATCCAGAATTACTCGAGTTTCCGACGCATGACGAATCTCTGCAAGGTGCAGGTACCACAGCTCGTTCTGGACGCACTCGAGCCTATCAAGAGCGACGATGCCGCCGTGAAAGAGTACGGTGTTTCGCTCAGCATCCACATGGTTGGCCGCATCTTTCTCGAAACCGACGTTCGTGGCTTCCATCTCTGCTCGCTCAACCTTGAAAAGAGTATCGAGCGCATCCTCGAGGGTCTAGGCTGGAAGACAGATCTCGGAGCTCAGCCTGAAGCCGATGCCAGGATGCAAGGCATTCCTTCTCACATTCATCTCGAGCGAACGAAGAACCAAATGCTATCCGATCGCACCGGTGCCAACACGCCCAAAGATTTCAAAGTGACGACACAGGAAGCGCTCGCACGCACCTTGGCGAGGACATCGAGCTCGTACCAAGTGCCAGAGACAAGCACATGGGACGAATTCCCCAACGGACGATACGGTGATTCCCGCAGTCCCGCTTTCGGTGAAATGGACGGATACGGTGTCAGTCTCAAAGTCCCACCCCAAGACGCACTGCGTATCTGGGGTCATCCGGTCACGCTCTCCGATATCTCCACCATCTTTGCTTCCTACCTCGAGGAGAAGATCTCTTGCATCCCTTGGTGCGATGCACCACTCATGAACGAGACGCTTCAGATCAGAGATCATCTTCTCTCACTCAACCGTCTAGGTGAAGGCAAGAATGCATCCGGAAAAGGGTGGTGGTCCGTGGGATCGCAACCGGCAGTAGACGGAGCACCTTCCACCGACCCCGTCGTGGGGTTCGGTCCCCCCGGTGGATTCATCTTTCAAAAATCGTTCGTCGAGCTATTCATGTCTACGTCCGACAAGGACCAGCTCGTCTCGCGCATCGACGCTCTCGGATCCAACGCTCAGATCACGTACTTTGCCGGCAATGCCAGAGGCGACTTCCAGTCGAACCTCGGCGATGAAGAGGCCAACACCGTCACCTGGGCAGTCTTCCCAGGCAAGGAGATCGTACAGTCTACCATCATCGAAAGACAGAGTTTCGAAGCTTGGAGGGAGGAAGCGTTTGAAATCTGGGCAGAGTGGTCGCTGTTGTTCCCGAAGCAGTCGGCGAGCAGGAGGTTGATCGAGGAGGTCAAGGATGGTAGGTGGTTGGTGACGGTGGTGCATCATGATTACAAGCAGAGCGATGCGTTGTGGCAGTTTTTGGCGCAGTAGAGATGCGGCGAGGAATTGCATGTTTATTTGCTTAGTTGGGTCGTCGGAGTGTGCATCGAGTTGTCCAATTTGAGGGTCGTCAACGGTGCCGATGACAGTGACAAATGTGGTGAGCGCCTGGGGCGCAGTCGACATCAAGAGGGGGTTGTAACACTTGCATATCAGTATCGATTTCCGATCGGCGAGAACATAGGAGGTGAAGGTCTCGACTTACCAAGATCAGTCGTCATTGTTGTGGATACCGAAGTCGTCTCCCAGTCGTCGCGACAACACCTGTGAATATCAGCACGCGGTGCATGACGATGATGATGGTGGTTGTGGTGGTCGGATGGGCGGTGTCGATGAGGGTGACAGCTGTGACAGCGAGATGCATGATGACCACTGCTGCGATGTTTGCTTCCCGCAGCAGGGGCGCTAGTGTCATGCTTGGCGTTGCATCCGACGCAATTGCCTCCTTTTCCAATCTCCTTCGACAGAACGCCGAGCGCTTTCAGACCTTGAACAATTTCCGCCGCGCCATGCAATGACACTGTATGCGCCTCACAACAGGCCGTGTGATCTGCAGCAACAGTCTTGGCGGCAGGAACATCCTTCTTGGAATCGGCTTTTTTGTCGTCGGCCTTGTTGTCTTTGATGTCGGCAGGCTTGGTTTCGGCTTTCTCCTTCCCCTTGCCCTGTCCATTATTGCCAGCTTGTTTGGGAGCGTCTTCCTTCTTTTCATCCTTCTTTCCATCCTTCTTTTCGTCTTTCTTTTCGTCCTTCTTGCCCTCGTCTTTCTTTTCGTCCTTCTTGCCTTCATCTTTCTTTTCGTCCTTCTTGCCCTCGTCTTTTCCCTTCTGCTCACCCTGCTGCTGTTGCTTGCCTCCGTTTCCACTACTTCCCTTTTGCTGAGCTGCGGCCCCTCCCCCAGCATCAACCAACTCCACCTTACCATCTGCATGAACTTTTAAGAAGGGCGCATCGTTCTTGGGTGCCGGCTTGAGCTCGATCTTGCCCGTCTTGGCATCGAACACTACGTACTGTGGACCACTCGTATCGGTTCCTGCTTTGGCGACGTACTCTTGCCAGAGCTTCGCGCCCGACCATTCCGTACCGGCTTGCTCGCCTTTCTTGTTGCTGTTCTGATTGTTGTTGTTCTGGTTGTTATTATTGTTGTTGCTGTTAGCGGCGGCGGGTTTTGCATCTTTGCTCTGTTGAGCATTTTTGTTGTCTCCTTGAGCAGGTTGATTGTCCTTTTTGGCCGGAGGCGTGTTGGCGAGCGAGTGAAGTGGGAGCGAATCGGATTCTGATTCGGAGCGTTTGGCACAGGCGAGGACGGCCGAGAGCAAAGCGGCTGTTCCGAGAAGTATACCCAGCACCAGACCTGCTAGTGCAGCTGCTGCCATCTTTATGCGGATCTTCAGACGCAAGAACGAGGGTAGTGGTCATAGCATTGATAGCAGTGCGAGTGATGGTGCGAGGTCAAGGGACGGTCTCGAGAATCTTTGTCGACGGCCAAAGGTGTCGCATCCCCTACACAGTCTTTGCTGAGCGCACAAAGAGTGGACACGAACCACACAATACATGCCAGTAGAAGTTGAAGTGTGCAAGGCTCGACGGGTCTGCGCAGAAGTGACGAAGACAAAAGCTTATTTCATCGCCATACGTCCGTTGAGCAGCGGAGTGGAACAGTTACCACTTAGGCTTCGTGGTGGGGACGCGCAGCTGAGTAGAATCGGGAGAAAGGGTCCCGATCAGGTACAGGAGCTGCGTGAAAGTGGCTGAGAATTTCCCCTTGTGGAACGGGTTGGCGCTGTGGGCGTCGTAAAATCATGCACGGTCGATTACCCCGGCATCAGATCAGCGCTGAAACATTGAAGTTTAGGGCGGAAATCCAAATTTTGGCTGAAAAGAGAACTCGGTTGCACACGAGCAAGGCGATGGAATTGCCCCGGATTTGGGATTTGGTGTCTGTTTCCCCATCCAGCTGCTGTTCGCGGTTCAACGTCGTTGCAGCCAACACGTACTTGTGCCGACACCACCATCACAGATCCAAGCATCGTTCCCGCATCTACTATCGCTCGTGCGCTTCGGACTCATCGGAAAAAGCTCGTCGCAGTCTTTCGACCCCATATCGCTGGACCCCATCCCACGAAGCCAAGACTCAAGTGGGCTCAACGCAAAGCATCCCCATCAATCAAGCCGCGACTTCCCTGCATCTCGTAGCACACAATGACACGAATCTCAGCAGCATCTCTTCTGGCACTCTCGCTCGCCCTCGTGACACTCTGCAACCCAGCTCTGGCCCAACAAGGTGCACCTCCATACACAACGAACAATGCGCAATCGGCTTGCGTTCAATTCGGTTCCTGCAGCACCGCCGGTGGAAATGGAGTGTTGACAGCGACACAGAACGCACCAGTGACCGCACCTGCTGGAACGCCAGCGCTGGCAACGGCCACTACGCTCGATTCGGCCTTCATCTCGTCGCTGGCGGCAGCGGGTGCTAGTGCAGCTTACACGGGAGGAGCCAGCAGGGCAGGCGCACTGACGAGCACCAGAACCGTGACCGCCGGTGGCTCAAGCAATACCGGTAGCAGCGGCAGCAGTGGAAGCGGTAGCGGAAGTAGCAGTGGAAGTGGAAGCGGAAGCTCGAACGGTGCAGAGGTGGTGGGAGCGGGTGCTTTGGTCAAGGCGATGGTGGCCAGCTCGGCTGCTGTTGTGGGTGCCGTCCTGCTGCTTTGAGCTGTTGTCTCGTTCATCGATCACGATGAGGTTGGGCACATCTTCTCGATGGAGGGATCTGCGCAAGCGTTCGCGCTTTATCTTTCGGAACAATCATCTCTCCAACTAGCTCGTCTCCCAAATCACTCTCTCCGACGCAAGGCATCCAGACTAGACCCAGTCGAACGGGTCTCGCCTCCGTGACACTCATACGTGCTGTACTAGATGCTTCTCTACGCATTCCTCCTCGTCTCCTAGGTTCTCGCTTTTGCTTGGATTTGCTCGACCCATTCTACTTGTTTCGCTTATCCCTCTGCTCCCTCTGTGGGCATGACACTCTTTTGAATACCCATTCCATATATTGCGCCTCACCGTTGTGATCGTATGTGTGTGTGACCGTGCCCAAATAAGGCCCTTGAGCTTGGTCAGGAGCGACCAGGATAGGAGAGACACAAGTTGCCGCAACGATGAACAACAAGAAGCCCCAAGAAATCGGCAGGTAGAATAGGTAACCGAATATCAACGCAGGAAAGATGGTCTGGCAGGCACGGGATATCAGCCTGCAGTCCGAACAAATTTCACCTGTTGTTGTCGTTCGGATATGTCGTTCGGATGGTTGCAGGCTCTGTAATTGCACACATAGCCTGCCAAAGTTGGCCCAAGTCAGCAGGGTCGAGTCTCTGCCAACCCTGACTGCTCCACTGTGTCCATTTCCGAGACGACGACTGATAACGTTTACTCGCTGCTGCCGATCTGGAAGCTCGCCCTCTCCACTCGCCGACCAAATCGGTCGGTTGTCAGAACGGCACTGCGGTTTCACTAGCCTACAAGCATACGAGGCTGTGCACAAGAGCGCGAGCACAATTTGCACAGCGTGTAAGGTCTTGAGAACGCGGGTAAAAATAACCGGCGGCCCGTGTCAAGCACCTGCAGCCTTTGCAGAACAGTGCGTCATCGGACGGCAAGCGCCAAAAACGCGCTCCGGTGACTTTACTTCTGTTGATGACTGCTTGCCGCTATCGTCCTCCCTTTTTGGTTTTGCGAATCACTTCGGATCGAAGCCGACATCACACGGGCTTGCGATCAAGGCATCAGTCCCAGTCACAACAGTGAGCTTGCGAGAGCATGATGCGAAGTGTGATTGTGACAAAGTGAGGGAGCGCCGAACAAAGCGTGGGAATGGACACGGTTGCAGCTCTTCGGTGGGAAGTACGCAGCCGAGACAGTCGTGCTGAAGATCAGCTTGTTGGACCACGTTGCGGAGAGGGTCATCGTCTCGTGCCGAAGCATGTGAGGAAGGGCAGGGCTCGCCGTGTCTTGAAATCCTACTCGGCATGACGAGGCCGGCGGTGCCAGTTCTTGCTGCAAACAAACAATAGAAACTTCAGCTGGCCTGTGCAGTTGGCGTGTCTTCGTGGGACCCTTTTGTGCTTTGCCGCGGTGTTGACATTTTGCGGCTGTTGCTCCACCAGTTGTTCTAGACACGCGCAAGGAACGTGCGGATTCCGAGTGTGAGGCTGAATCACCAAGCCGTGCTGCTGACCTGGCTTGTGCTTCAACCGTCGGCTGGCATTCTTCCTCCGCAGATCGTGGAAGCGCAGTGAGTGAGCATCGGAGGCCCTCCAGATCGCCCTCAATGCTGAAACCTGCTGCCTCGCCGCTTGGTCGAGCGCCATATATATTAATTTCTTGAAGTTTCTCCTTCTTCGATTCCTCATCTTCCTTGTGATCCATTCCTTCCCACATCAACCACATCTTCCGTCACAAACATGTCTCTCAGCAAGCACGTCGACCCCGAGGAGCTCATCGAGCAGGCTGCCGACCACCCTATCCTCAGCCTCCTCGAGCACCCTGCCGGCAAGCGCGCTCACGCCTACCACTCTGGAGCTCACGCAGGCCGCTACGTCACCGAACCCATCCCCAAATACAAGATCCCTCAAAAGGGCACAAACGCCGATGCCACCTACCAGCTTCTCAACTCGGACCTCAGCCTCGATGGCAAGCCCACCCTCAACTTGGCCTCCTTCGTCCACACCTGGATGCCCGAACAGGCCACCAAGCTCATGACTGAGACCATGATGATCAACATGTGCGACCAGGACGAGTACCCGGCTACGATGGCCATCCATGCGCGCTGCGTCTCGATGCTCGCCGACCTCTGGAAGGCTCCCACCGAGAAGGACGAGAACGGAAAGCGAAAGCCCGCCATGGGTGTCGCTACCACCGGCTCTTCCGAGGCCATCATGCTCGCTTGTCTCGCTGCCAAGAAGCGCTGGCAGCACAGGATGAAGGCGCAGGGCAAGTCGTTCAAGGAACCCGGTCCCAACATGGTCTTTGGATCCAACGCTCAGGTTGCTATCGAGAAGTTCGCCCGTTACTTTGATGTTGAGGAGCGTCTCGTTCCTGTCAGCCACGAGTCTCGCTACTGCCTCGACATCAACAAGGCTATCGACATGGTCGATGAAAACACCATCTGCGTCGTCGTCATCCTCGGTTCCACCTACACCGGTCACTACGAAGACGTCGAGGGCATGAGCAAGTTGCTCGACGAGTACGAGAAGAAGACGGGCATCTCGATCCCCATCCACGTCGACGGAGCTTCGGGTGCCATGGTCGCCCCCTTTGCCACTCCCGACCTCAAGTGGGGCTTCGAGATCCCCCGCGTCGCCAGTATCAACACCTCGGGCCACAAGTTCGGCATGGTCTACCCTGGTCTCGGCTGGGTGCTGTTCAGGGACAACGAGCAGGTGCCCAAAGAGCTCGTGTTCGAACTGCACTACCTGGGCTCGGTCGAGTACTCTTTCGGTCTCAACTTCTCCCGCCCTGCCCACCCGGTCATCGGTCAGCTGTTCAACTTCATCAACCTCGGTTTCGACGGATACCGCCGCGTGATGCAGTCCGACCTGCAGAACGCACGACTGCTCTCTCGCGCTCTCGAGAACTCGGGACTGTACGAAGTGCTCTCCGAGATCCACAAGCCCATCGAAGCGTCCACCGCGGCCACCTCGGCTGCCGTCGGCGCCACCGAGCTCATCAAGGAAGCCGGTGCCAAGCTCGCCGGCTCCTCCGACAAACACCACAGCCACCGTCGCGAGACGCTCAACGAACACTCTGCCGAGATGTACCGTCCAGGACTGCCCGTCGTCTCGTTCCGATGGTCCGAGTCCTTCCGCTCGCGCAACCCGCAGCTCGAACAGCGATGGATGCAGACGCTCCTGCGTGCCAAGGGATGGATCGTGCCCAACTACAACCTCTCGCCCGATCTCGAGGATATCGACATCCTGCGTGTCGTCGTCAGGGAGAACCTGAGCGAGAGCATGATCGAACAGCTCGTCTACGACATTATCACTATCACCGAGAGTCTCGAGAAGGAAGGTAAGGAGGGTGGGTACAGGCATCTCGCAGAGGTGACGAGCAAGCACCACGAGGAGACGACCGGCGGTAAGGATGGAAAGAACAGTACCGGTCATCAGAATGCGGCTCATGATAAGCACAGGGGCGGGTTGCCAAAGGGCAGCGGTGTCGAGGCTGTCGGATATGCCAAGCAGTGTTGATCGCATGTCATAAAGCATGTTCTGTAACTTGCTGTTTCGAGCTCTTTTGTGACCTTGGAATACAAGAATCTCTCGTCATGCCAGGTCGGCTGAAGCGTGCGTGCAACTCCATAGGAAAGCTCGACTTGAAGCCCGTACGAACTCAATCAAAAAAAGAGTGTACAGTACATCATCTCATCACCTTCTCCTAAATCTTCTCCCCCTCCCCACCTCCCATTCCCGGCATGGGCGGCATCTGCTCCTTCCTCCATCCCCCCACCCCATTCCCAATCACCGTACTCACCCTCCTCAACCTCATCCTGACGCTCTTCATACTCGGCGCAAAGATACTCCTCCTCTCCTCCCTATCACTTCCCTCATCCCACCTCCCACCCTTCCCATTCACCGGCGTCGCCGGCCTCGGAGGAACAACCGTCTCACTCACCAACAACCACTCCGCATCCGCTTTCGCTCGCAACTGTACATACACCATCTGCGGAAACTTGCAACAAGGCGATGAATCCAGCAGCTGATCCTGCCAGAGAACTGCAAAGGTGGAATCGAGATCTTTCACCAGCGAAGCAGAGGTGACCGTGTGCGTCACTTGCTTCGCATCGTTCTCTGCACCATCGACGAAGGTGTTTCTCGGTGTCTTCCTCCTGGACCCGTTGGAAGCACTCGATCGCACCCGATACAGACTCCTGTTGCTCCTTCTGCTCGGCAATGTCTGGGCCTGCCCAATGGGAAACTCGCTCAGCGAAAGTTCAGAAGAAGCAGTGCTCATTCCTCCGAACCCTTCCTCCGAGAAACTCCTCCACGACGCACTCGGCTCCAGACCACCGGAAAACAGATCTTCGTGTCGACGATCTGGTGGTGCAGGGAATTGCTGAGAGTCATCCGGCGTATCGTTGACCACCTCCACTTCTTCGGATGCGTCTTGCACGTGAGAAGTTGCAAGGGGGACTGGTTTGCGTCGCGGTGTACCGTTCTTAGGTGCAGGCGAAGCGGTGGCGCGCGGGGTGTTGCTACCGGTGCTGTTCTCGTCAAGCGGAGCGAGCGGTCTTGGTGTCGCGAAAGAAACGCCTCGCAGATCGGAGAGGGATTGCGAACGACGACGCCCCTTTTTTAGCTCTGCGAGTGACGGGGCAGCAGCGGCTTTCGAGGCGGCAGCCATGAGCAGCGGGTTTGAATTCGGCGGTCCGTTCTCCAGCTGCTGTTCTTCACTGGCGCCAGCCAGTTCCTGCTCGACTTGTCGGAGGATGCGGACGTGTTCGTCGCTAAGCAGCTCGTATCCCTTGACGCTCTCTTCCGCCGTGTGGTCGAGCTGGCTCATGAGAGCAGCCCACATTTCGCCTTGTCCGCCTTGCAGATTGTCTGACGCAGACGCACCGAGTGCAGCGGCGAGCGTCGCCGAAGGCCCTCGCGGTTTCCCCTGCGACACTACCAAATTATCGGAACGCAGATCGATTTTCAGCGTGGTCACCGGACGCGAAGCGAATGCCGGCGGGAGGCAAGGTGTTTCCTGTCCTGCTCTCATGTATGGGTATCGCTCCACGAGCTCGGTAAGCCTAAGCGGCATCGAGAAAGTGACGGCAGCTTGCGACCTGATGTGGGCCAGAAGCAAATGCTCGGCCATCGCGGTTGCCTTCTTGACCGCCTCGACGAGCTCGTCCACGGTGGGAGGTGGATGAGCGACCCCAATTTTGCCAAACAGCCAGAAGCCGAGCGTTTCGCACAATGCGGACGCGGGCATATGGTTGCTGCTGGAGTGTGCAGCTACGGACGCCATGAGATCGAGCACCTCGCTCAACAGCTCGGCTGTCGCTTGCGGCAGAGTCGGATGCAAGAGGTCGGCAATGGCTCTGGCGTGATACCCCGACTCTCGCTCGGCTGCTACGAACACGTCGTACCAGCCGTGCGCATCCTTCGAAGCAAAGTCTGTGGCGCGAAGACGCATGTGTCGCAAACCCCACTTCATGACCGAAACAACGTCGTGTGGAGCTGCATATCGGAGTTCCTTGTCGAGTTCTTCACGTGCGGCCTGAGTCTTGGCTTGCTGGCTTGCAGATGGGTTGCCGGTACTGGCAGAGTTACGACCGAAGCGATCAAGGGCATCCTCAGGAAGGATGGGAAACACTGCTATGTAGGTCGACACGTCGATGGAAAGCAGAAAGAGCTGAATCATGTGATATACGTGGTCCTGCGACTCGGCGATGCGGAAAGGTCGGAAGAGCCCCGACGTGTCGAGTCCTCGCTCGCGGATCTGCAGGCCGCACATTCGGATCAAGTCCCGTGTCTGACTCACGTCGAGTCGGGCATTTGCCACAGCTTCGAGCATCTTCTTGCGCTGCAAGCCCCGTGGCTTGGGAACCGTCTCGGCAGCGGCATAAGCGGCGTTGGACTCGGCGATGATGGCAGCTGCGGCAGATGGCGGCTGCTTCTGGCGTGAGATCTTGTGCACTGTCTCGTCGCTACTGAATGATGAGGCAGTTACCATAGGCTGAGCAGAGCGAGGCACTGCGGTGCCTGCGTCCAGATCGAGCACCAGCGCCGGTGGCAGCGAAGGCACTGGTGGCGCCTTTTGACGACCGAATTTGCGAAAGAAGCGAGAGGTGCGAGAAGCGGCGCTGGTGGTGCTCAAGGCCGAGGTGGACATGTTGGTGTCGCGGCTGCCAAAGACTTTTTCGTTGGCATAGCTATCGGCGCTGCCATTGGAACGCTGCGCGGAAGCAGCGTTGAATGTGTCTTGCGGCGCAGCCGAGTCGGTCGACGAGCCGAGCTCCGAGGAGGACGCGGCATGCTTGCGCGAGCGGCCAAAGAGCTTGCGACTAGACATACGCGCGATGCCACTGGATTGGGTTGAAGAGACGGCGCGTTGGCCAGGAGAAGCGTGATGTGAAGGAGTAGTAGCAGCAACGGCAGCCATTGCGTGACGGCAGCAGTAATCGGCGTCGTGAGGATAGTCTGCGATCAACGCTACCTATGGCGAAGAGTCGTCGTTTGTTCCGATATGAGATCGTTGTTCGTCGCCACAACGAACAGGGTATCGAGAGGCAGACTCGAGCCGGTAGATCTCGAGGGTATAGAGTGGCGGCCCGAGGGTATCTGTAGTAAGACGTGTCTAATTATGAAGGAACGAGCACGTAGAGGGCCGGTCGCTCAGGTTCGTGATGGAATGGATGTGGATGGAAGGAAAGCGGCAGCGAGCTAGAGACGGTGGCGGTTGCAAGCGGCTTGGCATCGCGGGAACGATAGCCATGCACGATCCGAGCGCAGCGGCATTGTGACAGTAATGAGCCGCATTGTGCCTGCTTTCGCTGCGTGAATCCGCTCGCATAGCTCTGAGACCCTTCTCACCACGCGCGCTGCTTCTACGCAGCTCACCACTCTCGAAGCAGTCCATCAGCACGCTACGACAAGTCACCCTTTCTTTCACGCTTTGCAACGTGCCATGGTAGCCTCCTCACTCACAGCGGCGGTCCCGAACGGAAGAGCCGACCAGGCAGGCCAAGGCAAAGCTTCTTTGGTCAAATCACGTACAAACGCAATGCAAGCGTGGGAGCCGTCCGTCCCCTTTGACCTGCTGTCTCTTTGACACTTTTCTGGATTGTGATTTTAAGCTCAGGCTTCAGCCAGGTGCGGATAAGTTAGCGTGTGAGGCAAGATGCGGGTCTGTCGCCGTCTCAAATTCGAGCACACGCGAGGCGTCTAATTTCACGTCACGCATGCAGCGTGGAAAAGAAACGCTGAGACAGAATCTGCTGCATCAAAACCTGCATGGACCCCGCGCTAGGATCCGGATGAAATATTGGTTGCGCGGCAAGGCCGAGACGCGCGCCAATTCCCAGTCACGGGCTTTTGACAGAGACGGACAGCGCACGCGTTGATTCGGTCAGTCGCCTACCGCCTATTGAGACCTCGCTGATTGACTCGGAGCATCTCTTCCTCGTCCGGGTCGACATCGGAATTCACATGCTAGCTTGGCAATGTGCTTCTATGATTGTATATGGTAAATTACAATGCATCGCGCAACGCATCTCTGAGGTTGTCAAACACCTTGACCGAGCTGCGGGCTACGTTGTCTCGCGTGGTCTGCATCATCTGCTCGACTTTGTCTTTGCCCAAGGATGCCAAGCCGTCCTGCAAGACCGTCGCTGGTGCTGCTGACTGTGCTGGCCTCGAAAGGTGGTTGACCAGTGTGGCGATCTCGGCGAGGTGGGTTTTGCACGTCGATTGTATCGCGTTGTCCAGCTTGGGCTTTGTGTGATAGATGGCTTCAAGCGCAAGTGCTACCTCGTGGACGGCATCTACTGGGCGGACCATGCGACTGGGAGATGCCGCCGGATCTTCTGACGAGTCCACGAGGGCGCGAACGGTGGTCCTGGCCGATTCGAGCATCTTTGTCAACGTTGCTGGATCGAACTTTCCCGAGCGAGCGCTGTGAACAATAGCAACCAGGGCTCGTTCTTGATCCGTCAAGCTTCTAAGATCCTTCTCGTCGACTTCACTCTCGGCGGACGACAAGGTCGAAGCAATGCTGCGCACCCAACCTGCATCCTGCTTCGGACCCACCTGCGTCAACTCTCCAACGTCTGGCGTGTCCAACGGCTGATAGTTGACCAAGACTGTAAAGTCTCTCTGATCCGACAATCCTTTCTGCAAATCCTCCTTTACAGCTTTCACGGCCTTCTCGATCCCTGCCTCGAACTGCTTCCCTTCTGCATCCTGTTTGAAGTTCTGTCTGTTCCCCAAATGTGAGCGCGACTCTTCCAGCCTCGAGATCTGCCGTTGCAGGGACCTCTCCAAAGCCTCGCCGAATTCGACAAACTCTTCCACCCGAGAGTAGATGCCGTGTTCGAGCGCTTTCGAAATCATATCCGGTGTGGAAGTCAAATTTTCTTCGTAGATCGCCTGTGACGTGGAGAGCGTACGGACCGCCATTTTGTACAGCCCGTCGTCCGGCGTCGCGCTGCTCGACGGCACGCATGAGAACGCAGAGCATCGCTCGCTGACCAGGTGCGAAAGCGTGTCGGCTTGAACGCTCTTCAGCCCCAGCAGGCCGTAGTGGATCGAAGCGCGGTCGAAGGCGCCAGCGAGAATGTAACTACGGATGAGCAGCATTCGAAGCTGATAGCCTTTCTTGCTTTTGGTCAGTGCATGCTCGAGCAGCGCGATGGTCTGATGCAGGTAGACAGGTTTGCCGTGTGAGAGCTTGTAGGCAGAAAGCAATGCTTGCACGCCGAGGAGAGCCAGGTCGTCCGCAGGTTGCATTTCGGTTTCCGGAAGAGATGCTCCCACGGAAAGCCCGTCCAGGTACTGCGTGAGCAGTGCAGCCGCAAGCGTCGCCTCGCTCTCTTCCGTAAGGCTTTCTGAGGATTGGACCGTTCGTGTAATCTTGGCGATCGAAATGTTGGTCCTCAGGTCGAGTTCGGTCTTGATCGGTACAGGTCGCGCCTTGGTCTTGACCAGATCCTTCACCGTCTTTCGGGATGCCGTTGAGAGGGCGCCCAAGTACGGCAGGAGATCCTCGTGACAGCAGGCTTTGCTAGCAAACTGCTCAAAGTACGACAGCACCTTGGCCTCAAGTTGAGCCTCCGCCTCAAGGTTACCGCTAGTCAAACGCTTTTTGATTACCTCGAGCTCGGCAAGGCGCACCGAGCGGTCCTTTGTGGCGCCCTTGACACTGAGCAGAACGTTGATCCTCTTCTGTGCGGCGACGAGATGATCCTTGCCGAGCCTGTCTGCGGCGTCCATGTAGCCAGCGAAATGAGCCCAATTCCGGCTACCGCCGTCTACACGAGCCCAACAGCTCTCTTCTACATGCGACCAATTCTGCAATTCCTTGGCCAGGTCGGTTCGGGTGAATTCGAGGCTGAGATTGCGGTCGCACAAGGTGTATCCTACGGAATCCTGGGCAGCGATGAGATCGAAGGCGTCCTGCTTCTTGTTCTGTCGTATGAGCACCTGCAAAAACAGGCAGAGAGCCTCTTCGTCGTTCAAGCCCAACGGCTTGGATTCAATCTGCTTCTCGATCATACGCTGGCTGAGTGGTAACGCTAGAGCTGCGCCTGGTGCGTTCGGATCTCTTGCGAGCAGCAGGTAGGACAATATGGACCACCAAAAGTACTCTTGCACGAATCGTCCTTGCGCTCGATTGCGGCCGGTGAATGACTTGTGCATCTTCAATGCCAGCTGCTGCGCTTTTTGGAATGACTTGTTTTTGATGAGTGCAAAGAAGATTTGGCGGGAAAGTGCTTCGTCCGTAGGGTTGGTCTTGACGGCTGCTTCAAGCAAAGTGATTTCATCGTCGGTTCGACCTAGCCTTCCGAGCGTCCAGGTAAGAGGTGTCAAAACATTGTCTTCACCCTTACGCAAACCTCTTGTAATGAGCTTGGTGCATACATCATGAGCCTCCACGCGTTTGCCGGAGCGTACAAGGGCGAGCGCTTTGAGTGCGGAAGCAAGCGCTAGATCCGGCTGCGACTGCAAGATCTTGTCGGCGTGACGTACGGCGAGGATGTTGTTGCCTGTATCGATGGCATTGTAGATGGGACCGCATGTCCGCTCCGCGAGCATCGCGACTGGGTTGAAAGCCGGATTCATTGTGAGCACTTGCAAAGACCACGAGGATGGAGGTCTGGTGCGAAGAGCTGCAAAACGGTCAAGCGGCGGATGAAGCGGTGGTGCTGGCGGCGCCCTCAGCAAAGACCCGACGACAGCTCGAACGAGTAGCAACAGCTTCGACGTGGCGGTCTGCACGGGGATGAGGTGGTGAGGTCGGAGCTCTTGAAAAGGGGATATGGCAAAGCTCGAGGTGCTTTCTTCTTGGGAAGCAACCCACTGAAAGCCGAGATCCGATGCTGTTAATCAATCCAAGCTGTAAGAGGACATCAGCCGACTGAAATAGTTTTGAATGAGACTGCCTGTTACAACTGGAAGGATTGGCGATCGCTCTCCAATCTCTCTGCCGTTCTGCAATTGCCCATTTTCTCGGTCTGAAATCGCTGTGAGCATTCCGACTTTTGACGGCGGTCGCACGGCTTGGGAAACAGAAACCATCCTCCACCTCGACCCTTTACTCGACGCATCCTTTCGATCCTACACCACCGCATCTACCTACAATCATCTCTCCGCTCAAGTGACTCCTTCGCCAATCCGAGGTACAACGCTCATAGCGGCCCAATCGCATTCATTATCCCCTAGTTATCGTACCTTTTCGAGAGAGCGGAGCAAGCATGGCAGCAACACGTTTCTTCTTGGCGCCCCTGGGCGGTGTCTTTGTAGCCACTTCCTTGCTATACACTTTCCGTCATACGATGGCAGTCCGAACACACGATACCGCTGTCGCGCTCAACAAGATCAAGTTGCAGCTCAACGACATCGATCCGGACAATTGGGACAAAGAGGGCAAGGAGCGAGTGACACGAGAGCAGCTAAAACCTGCCTACGTTGCTCCGGTACGACCGTCGGTGGCAGAAGAGATCAAGGGTCGATGGAATGTGAGTACACGCGGCAAGTACAGCGTGCTATTGAAGGTACTTCTACTGACACGTCGCCTTTCTATTTCACCGTGATATCTTGTAGGAGCACGTCATTGGCGCAGTGGACACGCTCACCAACGCCAACTATTACGACCTCTTCGCCAACGGGCTCGTATCTGCCAAGAACATTGTTTCGCGCTTCACCTCTCCCGACAAGTACTCGTCGTCGGTGGGAACACCGCTCGAGGTGCAGACCGCTGCGACGGGCGGTATCAAGACCGGTGTCATCAACACCCAAGGTGTATCGTTGCGCGAGGAGTCCAGCGCGGCGTCTGCGACGAGGGATGCTGTGCGTGGTCCAGGGAGCAGCATAGGCTCGCGTCTGGCGAGAGCCGTCGGGCTGGACGCCGGTAAAGTCGAGAAGGTGGTCGAGGGCAAGACAGGGACAGGTTTCGGCAAGGTGGGTGACGGATCGGCAGGGCGCACTTTCTACCTGGGCGAGGGTACGAGTTTTCGTTGAAGGAATAGAGCAGCTGGTGCGGACAGTGACGGTAGGACAGCTCTCGATCCGCTCACAGCCTGGTGTGTCCAGAGTACAGAACAATCGCTAATGTCAATGCGAACATACTCCGAAGCGCTGCATTGCGTTTTCGGCCACATGGTCCTTAACACCTCGGCTACTTGATCCGAACGAATGATGTTCAATAGTAGCTTGCGGCGACGTCTCAAGTACCTTGTTTGTTCTTTGCGGGAGCATCGCAAGACCATGATGAGCGCAGTTCCGAGATATTGTGTACGTTGCTGTGGATGTAACAAAGCTGCCCAAAATTTTTGGCTCGAGCGCGCTACCGATCCGAGTGTCGGGACGTGTCAGCCGAGGCTGTCATCTTTTTCTGTACGACACCGTCACTTGAAACGCATCAGGGTCCGTGGGGCGGTACGTGCTCACTGCCTGTCTGTCCATCCACACGACAAGCTTCAGCTCCACGGAACTCAGCCTTGCACCACCATCGATACCTTGACTTGCGCTCCTCCGCGCTCCACCATCAGGGTGCCCCCTTCCCTAGACCGTAGACGCAACGAGCCAGGGAGTAGTTGCTTCATCCTTTCCTCCACCTGTCCATCTCTTGACAACCGTGTAACAACACATACGAACTACCACCATCCGCGATTCGCAAGAACCAAAAGACACCGGCCGCCATGTCCACCAACCCCTCCAGCGGCGACTCCGTCCCGGACGCGGTCTCGGCCAAGACCGGTCTGGGCACCTCCACCACCACCCCACCCTACTCGATCCCCATCTCCTCGCGCCCGCCCAAACAGACCTACCTCCAATCCATCCTCTTCGCACTCGTCTTCAACGGCTGCATCATCTCCACACATCTCTTCCAACTCCTCTCCTGGCCACTCAGCCTCCACCCGTCGACCAAACCCATCTACCACTCGCACATCGCCTACACCAAGCTCGCCTTTGCACGCATCCTGCTCATCATCTCGCAGTTCTTCGGGCCCACCCAACTCGTCATCTCGATCGGAGATGGGAAAGGTGGATATCTCGATCCGGAGACGTTCGTTCGACGGGAGAAGAAGAGCGGGAGGATTGTGGGGGTGGATATGCCGAGTAGGTCGGTTTGGATGTCGAACCATCAGGTGTATACGGATTGGTTGTATCTGTGGTGTTTGGCGTACTATGCGGATTTGGGCGATAGCATTTTGATCATCCTCAAGAAATCGCTCAAGTGGATCCCATTTATTGGGTGGGGTATGCAGTTCTACCGATTCATCTTTTTGGCTCGTAACTGGGCCAGCGATCAGGCTCAACTGGCAAAACAACTGGAGGAAGTCTCTTCTCAAAACCACGTCGAAACTTCTCCCGACTCCTCATCTACCAACAGAACCGCCAAGAAACTTCTCCTCCTCATCTTTCCCGAAGGCACACTGGTGTCGAACCAGACGAGACCTGTTTCGGCAAAATTCGCAGAGAAGATGGGGATCAAGGATTTGGAGAATTGCCTGTTGCCGAGGTCGACGGGGTTGTTCTTCTGTTTGAGAACGTTGGCCAAGGAGATGGATGATCTGTGGTTGGTCGACTTCACCGTTGGGTATCCGGGCGTTCCTCCAGCCGGACACGGTCAGGACTTCTACACGCTCAGGAGCATCTTCATGCAAGGCGTACCACCACCTGCCATCCACGTCCACTTCACCATGACACGCGTCACCCCTCCCGTTGCAGGCGATACTTCGAGCAACGCCGATTCCGTCGCACACGTCTCGAGTGCCCAAGTCGACACACCACCACTGGGAGAGAACATCAAACCGGCCGAGAGCAGCGAAGACGAGAGAACGGCGTTCGAAGGCTGGTTGAGGCAGAGGTGGACTCGCAAGGATGACGAGATGCACCGATTTTATACGGATGGCGATTTTGTGGGTGGCGAGTTTACGAAGCTGGTGAAGGAGGGTAAGAGTGTAGATGCGAACGAAGCACGAGGGGGTAGTAGGTTTGTGGTGTTGCCGGCAGAGTTGAGGAGCTTGAAGGAGATCGGCGATGCCGCGTGTTGGGGGATCCCGTTCATCGTGCTGTGGAATGCGAGGAAGGTGTACAAGGCCGTGTTTGGGTAGAGGCGCTCGGTACATACGGACGGATGCTAGGAATACCAGATGCAATGTCAACTCGAGCCGCGTGATCTGGACGAATGCTCACAACGTTTGATTGACGGGGTATATGCGATCATTGTGACAACAATTATGAGCGGCGACAGTTGGAGGATGCTAGGTTGAGATCATCGAGTGGGGTACATCTACAAACCCTTCGATAATTCTTCTCGCAGTCCTGTAATACACAATGGACTCCGGGACCTGTTCCACCCCTTTCTCGAGCTCACTGTCTGTAGCCGGACGAACTTTGACACTCGCCTCCGAGACTCCAGCTGGTTGACCAACGCGTATCGACAGAATCCGCCCTTCGCCCTTCTCTTGCGCTTTCGACTGTCCTGCCTGTACAGCCTGTTCAATCGTCGACTCGGGAAACGCTCTTCCCGCCGCTAAGGCGGACAAACACGTTGCGGGCACGGTCCGATGCAGATTCCCTACACTCACCGCTCGAATCAGCAAGTCCATCTGCTGAGAATCGACTTGTGTTCCTCCAGTGGTGCGGTATCCGGACGCGGGAGTGGGATGCACGATGCAGATCTTGGGGGCGGATGGGCTGAGTGTCTTTTGGAGGAAGGGTGTGAGTGCAGCTGACGCAACTCGAAGTTTGTCGAGAAGCGTCATGAGCGCGACGTTGGAGTCCAGGTCGGAGGGTGAGAGAGATGAGAGTTTCGCAGGGTCAAGGACCGATGAGAGGGAAGAAGAGGAGACAAAGATCGTGGGGAGACCAGCGTTGATGATCGTCACGGGGTAGGGGGTGTTGTCGACGGTGACGGTGTCGAGTTGGTTTCCGGTGGGGAGAAGCGAAGAAGTGTCGAGGGGCGTTTCGATGAGAATGCCTGGTGCGGTGCCTGGCACACCAGAGATCGAGTGGTCTCCCTCAAGATCTGGATACCACTGGCCAGCGTTTTGGGTGGAGTAGAGCGTGACAGGGACATTGGCTCGAACGATCTGACCTGAGCACGTCACCAGGAGTCGGACTGGAAAGGCAAATTTGTCACCAATCTTTGCCTTGCACCCCTGCAGCTCTTCAAACACTTGATGAATTCGATCTTGCTTGATATGTCCTTGGTGCAGCCCAAAGAGCGCAACGGCGGAAACCAAATTGCCGCAGGTGCTTGTCCAATCGATTTCTGTCCCCTCTTCCACCGGTACCTGTCCAAATCTGTACACCAGATCCCATCCCTTTTCGGAGCTCGATGCAAGCGTATCATCATCCGCATAATCGACACCATCTTTGAAGCCGATCCTGGAGCTTCGAAGCTGTGCTGCTAGAGAAGCATCGGGGGGACCTACGATGGCAGTCTTGGACAGCGAGCTGATGCCTCCACCTAGACCGTCGATCTGACGCTTGTCGGGATCGGGCGAGCCCATGGCTCGACAGATGATGCGGTCGCGTGTTGCATGGTCGAAGGACGCCAGGGTTGGAGTCGAGAAGATGAGGCCTTTGGATGTCCCACCGCGGTAGAAGGAGCATGGAAGGCGTGCCCCGCCAAAAAGCTGGTTGCGAAGGAATGCTGTGGGTAGCATCGTCGGAGCACAGATTGGATCGCGGCCAGCTGTACAGCGTCTGTCCGATCGAGTGCACCCTTGGGCTCGAATCGGCTACTCGACCTTACTCGACGATGCCCGAGAGTATCCAATGGGTTGAACCGAGGGAGGAATGATCGTCGGAAGAAGATCGGCACTCAGAAATGAGCCGACAGCCGCTCGTTCAAGGGTTTCGGACTTCGGACATGCCTTTAATTTCGGTGGCTGCACACCTCAGCAAGTTTTGGCTTACAGCCCGCCCTCGGATTTCGCCGGCCCCACAGCCGTTCCGTCAAAGGTGCTCTACGCAGCGCAGCGCGATGCTGGTCAACAGACTGAGCTATGATGTTCGGAGCTCGTCGCTGTTGGCAGTCTGTGGCCATCAATGTGTCCGACAAAGAGCGATCACGCCCCACGTGGCTGATCAGGACACTGCGGTCAGCTTACCTCGACGCAACAACACCGTGCATGTTAGGCAAATGTACCACTGCAAGGTTCCTGACTGGCAATGATGTAGGAGGAGCAATCTTACACAGCCTCGAATTCTGCACCGCTGCTTGAATGCGTCTTCGGAACCCCCACGTCAACGCCGAGCGTCGGAGGGGGATCGACCTGCCCGCCCGTTCGGAACACTCTGCCTGTCACTCCTGAAAAGTGTTGATTTCGACTTTTGCGCTGTCTCTCGAGAAGAAATTCAACCGGCTGGCCTCGGCAGTGCGACCAACTGTGCGCACGCGTTTGGTTTTTTCTTTCGGGTTCACCGGCCTGCGACATCGCGCAGCGTGACGCCTCGAATGGAAGATTCGGGACGAGTAAATTACAGTCAGCGCAGCAGAGCTGTGCACTGTGCAGCAGTCGATCAAGATGACGCCAGTCCGACACAAACACACACGCACAGCCGAGTGAGATGTGCTGTCCATGGGATCGTCATTGCATCGTTCTTGACCCGGGCTCCCCTTCCATCGCTTTCATCTTCCTGCTTTCCGACCATCACATCCATTTCCACTCCCACCGAGATACTCGCAAAGATGCCTTCTCAAAAGCCCAGAATCCTCATCCCCGGTGGTGCCGGTTACATTGGCTCGCACGTCGCACTCGTCACCCTCCTGACCCGCAAGTACCGCGTCACCGGTAAGTACATTTTGAACAACGCTTGCATCTTTTGGGGCTAGCACAATGGTCGCTGACGTCTTTGCTCTTCCCCTCTCACCCTGACAGTCCTCGACAACTATCACAATGCCTTCCCTACCGCGGTGAAGCGTCTCGAGCAGATCGCCATCGACGAGCTCCCGTCGGATGCACCCCAACAAGACAAGGATGACTGCAAGGTGGACGTCTTCAAAGGCGACCTCCGCAGCAAGGAGGACATCTCCAAAGTGTTCGATTCCTACAAGGGTGATGACAAGATCTGGGGTGTCATCCTCTGTGCTGCGCTCAAAGCCGTCGGAGAGTCTTCCGAGATCCCCATCGACTACTACGACGTCAACGTCGGCGGCCTCGTCAACCTGCTCAAGGTGATGCACGACAACGGATGCAACCGTCTGGTCTACTCCTCCTCTGCCACCGTCTACGGCACACCTCCCAAGGTGCCCATCCCCGAGTCGACGCGTCTGGCCCCGGAATCGGTCTACGGTCGCACAAAGTGGATGAGCGAGATCATCATCCGCGACGTCTGCGATGCCTACCCTGAATTCCGCGCCATCGGCCTGCGCTACTTCAACCCCGCCGGTGCGCACAAGTCCGGCAAGATCGGCGAGGACCCGCGAGGCAAGCCCGGAAACCTCCTGCCGCTCCTCGCCCAGATGGCCGTCGGCAAGTACCGCGAAGGCGGACTGAAGGTGTTCGGCAACGACTACCCCACCCCTGACGGAACCTGCGTCCGCGACTACATCCACATCGAAGACCTCGCTGGCGGTCACGTCAACGCCATCGATGCGCTCGACCGTAACGAGATCTTCGCCGAGGGCAAGACCGAGACCAAGGGCAAGTACCGAGCTTTCAACCTGGGCAAAGGTGCCGGCATGTCGGTGCTCAACATGGTCGACGCAATGAAGAAGGTGTCCGGATACGAGTTCCCGTACTCGATCGTCGGAAGGAGGACAGGTGATGTACCTGATCTGACCGCTGATCCCACTTTGGCCGAGAAGGAGCTGGGTTTCAAGGCGACGAGGAATCTGGATGATATGGCTCAGGACCTGTGGCGTTGGCAGAGCGGAAACCCTCAGGGCTACGGCGAGCAGTAGAGGCAAAGCTCACCAGGCTCCGAGGCGAGGATGCGATTCCAACAGTACCTTCTTCCGCTGCCGCTGCGATAGTGTAAAAGTAGTTAGTACATCATCTCGAAGAAAAAAGCAACGACATCTAGTAGAAACTTCAGTACGGCTGTTGAGCCTGTGAAGAGCACTCTCTCTTACGGAACTCCTTCCGAACGTGCCCTCATACACAATCAGTGGTGTTGCTGCGCAGCGAGGTGTGCGATACAAGAGTATGACAGTAAAAGTGCTTTTTTTCCGAATGGCAAAGTAGCGCAGCAGCACGTGGTCCCGTCACGCGTGTAAGCGCACACGACAGAAACGAAAATAGAAAGTGTTGTTTGTGGAGGGTCCAAGACGGGAAAAAAAGGGGTTTGCAGCGCACGGTCTGAAAAGTGTTGTTCATGGAAAGAAAGGGGCTTCGAGGAGGAGGACTGCTTTCTCATTTCAGTCGATGCCCACTTTGTCTTTGTCACCATCCTCCTCCTCCCTCTCCAGTGCTAGCCAAAGCAAGTCCGTAGGGCTGAGGTTGGGGTCAGATTGACCTGGCTCGTTTCGTTCAGACTTCATCTCGCTGATCTAGGGTCTAGCTGGTCCCATCCAACGCGGTGCCAGGGTTGCTCGATGGCTCAGGCGAAAGCATATAACTTTCCTTCAAGCTCATTCCTCAACTGATCTGTGCAAGTCTGCATTTTAACGACGCACAATGTCGACGTCAACGCTTCCAAAGTCTCCACTCGCCCCCGTCTCACCCAACCGTCTAGGCTTCTGTCAACGATGCGGAGACCCAATCTCGAACAAAACGCGCTGCTCGAAATGCGGTGGAACCAGCAAAGCCCCTCACATCCCTGCTGCTCGCAAACCTGATCCCTGGACGCATCGCTACGTCAACCCTCTCTCCTCCCCCGTCCACGACACGCACGAGCCATACCTGCACGATCAACCACCTCCCTCCTCGCCCAAACGTCTATCCCACGATCCTGCGCTCGGGTTCGGCATGCCTTCTCGCATCACCCGCGACCTCCGCTCCTCCCTCACTACCACGCCACTGGAACGTCTGCCGAGTCAGGACTACACAAACCCGCTCATCACCGGTTCCGACGGAGTGCTGTCGAAGGTATGTGGCTCGATGGTCGAGCCTTCTTCCAGCAGGAATCGGTGGTCTTGTGACGACTGCAAGGCGATCTTTGCTAGAGATTCGACGCTCTACGCACCACCACAATCCGCATCCCCAAAGGAAGGAAAGGATGTGTTCTACTGCAAAAGCTGTTATGCTAGGAGGTACAGTTTGGGAGAATGCAGGGGGTGTGGGAAGGAGGTGTTGGGGTCGACGAAGGAAGACGGCAAATTTGTCAAGGGTAGCGGTGGGATTTGGCACGGAAGGTGTTGGAAGTGTAGCCTTTGTGGAGACACAAAAGGTGTGTTGGTGGGGATGGATGGCATGCCTGTCTGCGAGGCTTGTTTCGACCGACCTAGGGGAGCAAAGATGGAGTCGTCGAAGGGGGAGGTGGAGTTGCCGGATGTGAGGAGGGTGACCAGAGCGGCAGCCACACGAACCGGTGCGATGGGTGCAACGATCGCCGAGCTTACGAAGAAGCTGGGTCAGCAATCGGTATCTTCCACTCGATCAAGCTCGAACACTTCTCTACCGAAAAGTGCTTCCCAGGGATCCGTAGAGGTGTTACCCCGATCTCCGTCGAAGACTCAATATGCGTTTGCGAACAATGCGCCTGCGTCGCCGGGGAAGATGTCTCGTTCGGGAAGTTTGACCGGGAGCGGAAGCCCAACGAAACCACGCCCGTTGACGGCGCAGTTCAGGGACGGATTGAACCTGGCTGCTTTCCAGTCGAGCTTTGCGGGGGGCGTGGATGGGGAGGAGATGAGGGTCAGGAGGAGGGATTCGAGGAGTCGAAGTGTTAGTCCGGTCAAGAAGCCAGAGTCGAAGGAAGATGCGGTTTCCAGCCGGACTGTGAACGGCTTTCCACGACCGCTCAACTCTCATACGAAAGCATCTCAAGGAGCAACCTCACCTTCTCTATCCAAGTCAGCCCCTCACGAACCCACGCAAACCCAGCTCGAATCAGCTCAAGGCGCAACCCGATGCTCCGCCTGCCACCTCCTACCCTTCGAAGCCCCATCCAACAACTCTTCTGAAGTCGTCATGGTGACGCTGCCCGACAACGTACATCTTCACGCCTCGTGCTTCCGATGCTCCGTCTGCAGCGATCCCATCGACGGAACCAAAAGCTTCGTTCGACTCGACAGTGCGCCTTCGACGGTAGACGGGTTGGCGACATACGCTCACCCACGATGTTCGCCTACGATCCAAGTATCTCTTCAGAGGTCTCGGGAGGTTGAGGGAAAGAGTTTTCGGGCTGGTCTGGATGCGTCTAGTGCGACGAGGGATGGGAAGGGGAGTCATGCTACGCATCAGAGAGAGTTGAAGCCCAGTCCTGTGCCTTCACCTGCGCCGTCGCTGAGGGAGAGGGATCAGGTCCGACCTACTGTCGTAGCCTCCTTCACAGCGGATGCATCGAAACCTTCTCACTCGACCTCGGGAGCAGCTGCACGAACCACACCTCAGCCCAACCCAGCCGCAGGAATATTCTCCCGTCTCAGCGCCCTCTCCAGCGCCTCTTCCAACCCCTCCCTCCTCACCAGTCCCTCTCCCACCACCACCTCCAGCCGGTCATGGGGTGGAATGGCAGCCTGCCCTCACTGCGGACTCTCCATCTCCGCTCTCGAATCCACCCTCGGTCCGCGCGGAACCGTATGGCACAAACCCTGCCTCATCTGTCGTTCCCCCGCACCACCCCCCTCCTCCCACGATAGGTGGAGTCGAAAACCCATCCCGACCATCTGCGGGAAAAAGTTGGATTCAGGTGCCAAGGTCAACAAGCACGGAGAGGTCAGGTGCAGGGATTGCTACGATCGTGATGAAGGCTGTTTCAAGGTTAAACGATGAGATGGTGGACTTCGGAAAGAGAGTCCTCCTCATTTATGCAATGAAACGTACACTGTATGCGCGTGAGTGGTTGTTTAAACATGTGGGTGATGAGAGCGAGAAAAACACACACAAGAGACAAATGGTTCTGGTTCGAGACGTCAATTGCATTACAATGATGGAATGTGATGAAATGACAGCCAACTAGAAATAAGAGTGAGATGATCGACCAAGTGTGAACGAGGTACAATAATGGGTGCAATCGACGACCATACCACACAAGATGTTGGCCGAACAATCATTTTGGTGGAAAGGGGAGAGTAGGTTGGCGACTCTGCGCTTAGTCGAAGAGACCGAAGCCCATGTCGTCATCGGACTCCTCCTTCTCCTCCTCCTTCTCCTCCTCAGCGGCAGCAGCAGCACCAGTGTCAGCGGCGGCAGCGGCAGGGGCGGCGGCGGCGAAAGCCTCGGGGTTGGCAAGGTACTCCTTGGCCTTCTTGCTGCCCTCGAACTCGTAGTCGGTGGCGATCGAGACGGCGATGAGGTTCTTGTAACCGTTGACGAGGCTGTGCATGACGCTGGCGATGGTGGGGTAGTTGAGGGCGAGCGAGATGCAGGCGATCTGCTTGATACCGAGGACGAATCGGTCGACGAGCTCATCCTCCGAGACGTCGAGGACGGACGACTCGAAGCACTGACCCTGGTCGTAGATCTGGACGACGGTCATACCGTAGGTGAAGGGCGAGATGTTGAGCATGTTGAGCAGGGTAGCCTCGGAGGTACCGACACGGTTACCGGCGTCGACGACCTTGACATCGGAGACGATCTCGATGGTACCACGGGCGATCTTGGTGGGGACACCAAGGGCCTGGAAGAACGAGGTCTTACCGGGCTCCATACCAGTGTTGCCGGCCTTGACGTAGATGTCGGCGGGAGCGTAGGCACCGGCACGGGCAGGGGCAGCGACACGGTTGGCCAGGATGACATCACGAACATCCTTGAGATCGCCCGAGGTGAAGACGAAACCAATGTTGCCCTTAAGGTGGGGCAGCAGACGCTCGTAGTCCGGGTTGTCACCGATGAGCATTCGGAGAGCACGACGAGCCATGGTGTTCTTACCCATGAGCACGACACCCTTGCCGCGGAGGGCCTGACGGATCTGGTGCATCTGCTGCGAGCTGACATTGTCAATGTTGACGATGAAGATGGAGGGGTACTTCTCGAGGAGCTCGGTGAGCTTCTCGAACCAAGCCTCCTTGGTAGCACGAGGCATTCCACCCATTTTGGCTGATTTGTAGTTGGTTGGTTGTTGGTGATGAAGGTGGTGTGAAGAATGTAGAAGAGTTCGGCCTACCTATCACCTCAAAGAGTGGATTGAAAGGAAGTTTAAAGGTCGAACGGGCAATCAGTGGATTGATGGGGAGAGGGGAGAAGAAAGGAAGTGTCGGGCGGGCTTTGGTATGGATCGCAACTAGCTGGTGCCAACCACGCTCGCTGCTTCTGCGGGCCGGCAGGCTCGGGAATTCTCAAAATGGAGAGAGAGCCATCTGCAAGCACTTTCGTTCGCTTGCGTTTCGAATTGCTGCGGCAAGTCCTGTCGGTGAGATCTGGTATAATTCGGATCCGAATTTTGCATCCTTTTTTTCTTATCTTTGGGCTGTTAGACCTTGTAAGCCGACTCCCGAGAATTTTTTCGGTGTTGGTGCGAGCATTGCGAATCACAGCGAAGGTGACAAGATCGTGTGCTTCTCGATCCCATTCACAAGGCCTCCCCTAGCAGAACAACCTTTCGATCGTCACAGCTAAGCCCATTTCTGACCTAGAGTGCCGCTCCCATTCAGTCCGACCATCTCTCAGCGCCGATCAATCCGCTCTCCAAATGCGATCACAACAGTAACACAACCTACTCCAACACCAGCATACGCAATCTTGCTGCCCAAGGAGAAGCTGGCTCCATCCTACAAAGTGCGGCACACTCGCTCGCAACGGCGGCGACTCACTCTCAAGCGGCGACGTCCGTCTTCGCAACAAGAGTGATGCCCGGGCATGTCCTTCAGCTCCGCCTTGCAGTCGCTGCGGCTCACAGCAGCGAGGCCGGTCGCATCTACTCAGCGTCACGTAGCCGCTGCAGCCTCACTGCCGGTAAGAGCAAGCTCTAGCAGCGTCGTTCAAGCTAGTAGGCCGGTGCGGACATCCAGAAACGATGGGAATGCCACATCTCGACCACATGCACCACACGGACATCTGGACCAGGGTGCTGCAGGGCCATCTCGTTGCTTCTGTACATCCCATCGTCCACAAAAGGCGTCCGAGCTTCCACTGGAAGAGCTGCATTATCAAAGCTCCCTTGACAGCTATCGTCATGAACAGCTATCCGATACGCCTGACTACTGGCAGCCAACCGACGCTTCTACCTCGCTCGTCCCGGCTAGGAGATCAGCGCGCCGTACCGACCCTCACAGCCTGGAAACAGCACCGTCAATACAGCAACTCTTTCCAGAAGATTCCTCCTACGACCACTTTTTCACCCCTTCCGTGCAACAAATACCGCCCTCAATAGGTGCCACTAGTGCGCCTGAACCCATCAAACAGGACATCGTCGCCCCGACTTCGTACATCGACTCGCTTGGACCTCACCGGAGACAAGAGCTTGATGACCGCGTTTCTCTACTCATCCGATCTGGCGAGCGCTCGCTACCAGCCCTGTGTGCCGTCTCTGGTGAAATCGATCAACTGCAAAGGGAACACCTTTGCTGCTACATCTTGTCGCAATGCGTCAAGCGGTCCCAAGATGCGTTCACGGTATTGGACCTCTACCGTTCGTGGACAGCCATACCCTTTTCCGACATTACCGATCCGGGACGGACACGTTCCATGCTTCGCAGTATGTGGGGCGACAGCCTCTATCGATGCGCTGCCTACCTGCACGCCGCTGGACTCACTCGACATGCGGCAGCAATTGCGGCAGATGTTCGCATGAAGCCATCGCAGTCCCGATACCTCTTAGAGCGACTCGTCTACGATCTCAAGCTGCCACAGTCACTGGGAATGACGCCTGGTCACACTCCCGAACCAATATCGACTCCGTCCTTGGCAACACCGGCAATTCCCGCTTCAAATATGAAGACTCTTTTCGCAGAAGCAGACGCTCGCCTCGCCGTTCGCGGAATGTGCGATGCGATGATCAACCTCATGGCAGACGGCGTCGCTTTCAAGCGCAAGACGGTCAACCGAATCTTCAAATTGCTCTGTTTGACACGAGCGAGGAGTCGTGTTGTTCGTCTCATACGGGCTGCACAGCGTCGTGCGCAGATCGACGCTTTAGGGCTCGAAGCGAAGAGAGGCGAGATGCGAGCTGCCGGAGGCTTTTCGCGTCTGCGGGCAGAGCAAGGTAAGCCACCGCAAGTGGTATCGACCAAGGTCATGGAGGACGCCATTCGGATGCTTTGCGCACAGGATGCGGGTGGTGCGAGAACGGCGTACGAAGTGCTCGGCGTTCTTGATCCGTTGCAAAGGACACCGGTCATGTACGATGCACTGATGACGGTGCACGGTAGTGCACCAGCCACACTTGACGCAGCTGTCGATCGAGTCCGAGGTGAAGGAGCGACAAGCCATGGCTACAAGACTGTCGATGAACAGCTTTGGTCCGACATCTGCACGCTCCCCCACCTGGGCGGACCGACACTGCGAACCATGTCAGCACGCATCGTTTGTCACACTCGCAAACGCAACCTCGATCTGATCAGATCGGACCTCGCCTTGATTCGAGCCCGCAACATGGGCACCATCCACGACTTGAGCGAGAATGCCAAGCTCGGCGTCGTTCGCTGCTGCATCGAAAGCGGTGCTCTGCTCGCTGGCTTCCGACACGCATCGACCTTGCTCTCCCCCGCGGTGGCAGCAGGCGACGAAGGGTTCCAGACCAAAGTGATCGCAACGCTGCTCCGTGGTGCACAGCACATCCACCTCGCCGCACCGCCATCAACCTCCGACGCACCCCGACCGTCGCCTTCTCGTGCAAAACTGCTCAAACGCTTCCTCGCACACCTCTCGCGCTTGCACCGGACGTTTCCGCAGCTTCAACCGGACATCCACACGCTCAGCTTGTTGATCCAGCTGCTGGATAGGCATCAGGCGTGGATCGAGACATCGACGCTGTGGAACATGTTGCGCTTGGTAGGTGGACATTTCAAGCAGGAGGATCGACGGTTGGTGCAGGTGTTGGAAGCGTTTGTCGAGGTGTTTGAGAGCAGGGATGAACGACATTCTGCTTCGGAGTTGAAGGGTCTGATTGAAAAACTGC
Source organism: Pseudozyma sp. F8B2 (assembly GCA_003004685.1). Classification (NCBI taxonomy): domain Eukaryota; kingdom Fungi; phylum Basidiomycota; class Ustilaginomycetes; order Ustilaginales; family Ustilaginaceae; genus Pseudozyma; species Pseudozyma sp. F8B2. Next base: position 235,632 of record NXFQ01000024.1, read on the forward strand.
GATGTTCGCAACCTAGTGCCTAAGAAATGCCAAAACCCACATCTTCCCATTTGTTCCCCAACAACCCGTTTGCGCCAGTATGTTACGCTACCCACGATTCATCGTATTCCCCGCACCCTTCCTATTCTCCTCACTGAACGCATCCCACTGGAGATCCTTGTTTCTCTGATCCTCCTCGGCGTCCTCCGCATCGCGTGTTCCATCCATTTCGGCTCTTAGCTGTCTCTGTTCTGTGCTGGTGGGGGCATCGTAGCTGGCCTGACCACCTCCTTGGATGATGTTACCGCGACGTTGTTCCTCTTCGAGGTATTGGTCGATGGACATTGTGGGAAGACGGTGCGAAGGTTGGAAGACGGAGGAGGCGATGGAGGAGCGGGTGGAGGGGGTGATGGTGAAGGGACGGAGGACTTTACCCGTGGGAGCGAGGAGTGGGCCGGTGGTGGGGAGGGAGGAGGGGTTGCGGTCGAGACGCCATTCTTCAGCATTGGAGGTGGAGGGTTGGGAAGTGTTCGGGGGAGGTGGTGGGGGTAGGGAACGTAGGAGTTCAAGTTCCTGACTTGCAGAGGTGATGAGCTGGGTTGTTTTGAGCGAGTGGAGGTTGAGTTGGGCGAGAAGGTATTGACGGACGGAGGAGATTCCACCTGGTGCTAAAGCGGGAGTTTCTTGACCCAGATCTTGGTCTTCGTCATCGTCATCCTCCTCCTCTTCGTCATCGTCGCTAGATCGTGACCTAGGATACAGCAGCAAATCGTACCCAACATCCGCGGGGACCTTGACGTGACTTTCCAGCTTAACCTTTTCCTGGTACGCATCCCGGAACTGTTCCAAGTTGCTCTTGAGAGCACGTTCCAGTTTGAACAGGGAGATCTTGACTTCTCTAGCGTGTGGTGCGGCCCCGCCCGTCGAGGTGAGGCTGGAATCCAACCCGATACCCGTGAGCTCGTTCGCGGGGACGTTGACCAGCGTCCATCCCAGCAGCTGCTTGGTCGTTGGAGGCACAACGCCCAACGCCAAGGTGCGGTTCAAGAATGTTGCAGCTGCACGTTGACTCGAGACGAGCCTCTGTTTGCGAGCGCTGTGATCCGTACCCGTTCGAACGGCAGTCTGCAGTTCAGACTGGAGCGAGGGCAGGAAGAGCGTTCGGAGCGAAGACGTGGAGATGTCGCGCAACGCGTCGTTGGGTGAGATGACGCCGATCGAGTCGGAGAGCTGCTGCGCTCGAGCTAGTAAGGACAAAGTCGCCTCGGCGGGGTCGACTGCGGACGAGGAGGAAGAGGCAGAGGCGGAGGTAGATGTCTCGGGTGCTCGAGGATCGAATGCTTGAGGTGGTGGCGGAGGTGGCGGGTCGGATGCGCGGAGGAAGACGGTCGCGATCAGGTCGTTGAGCGTCTGACCCGACATTGTGAGTTGAGGTGATGGTGTGGTGGATGGCTGAGCCGGAGGTGAAAAGTGTTGGTCTTGCCGAGAAGGTGTGTTCAAATCGCGGTCGAGGTGGAGCGAAGCGGAGAGGAGGATATGAGAGAAAATGTGGATTAGTCACGATTACTATTGACCGAAGTCGAGACTTACTTTGCAGCTCCGAGTGCATAGCCGGAGATAGCTCACGCCGTTTCCCACATGCTGCCGGCACGTCATGATGGCACGAGCGTCCGTGGAGATTGGCGTCGCTGCTCAGCTGACCGATGCTGGATACTCTCGTACCGCCGGTGCCAGTGAGGTATATAACCTGACCCTCCCCACAACTCTTACCATCCCTCCAACTCACACACACACACACACACCACATCCGCTATCAACCTCGCAAACATGCCTATCCCGACCGTGCGCCTCCCCTCCGGCCTCGAGCTGCCCCGCCTCGCCTTCGGCACGGGCACCGCACTCTACAACTCGGACGCCGCCTCGCAAGTCACTATGGCGCTCAACGCTGGATTCCGCTTCATCGACGGCGCCGAGGTGTACGCGAACGAAGCCTCGATGGGCAACGGAATCGAGTCGTTCCTCAAATCATCCGGTCTCAAGCGCAACGACATCTACGTGCTCACCAAGGTGGGCAAGGATGGCATGAAGGATCTTCAGTCAGCGGTCAAAGTGGAGCTGCAAAAGTTGAAGGTGGCTCAGTTGGATTCGTATCTGCTGCACCTGCCTCCTCGTGGCAAAGACGGCTTGCCTAGCAATGTCGATGCGTGGAAGGAGCTGGAGAAGATCAAGCAGGCCGGGCTCACTAAGAGCATCGGTGTCAGCAACTGGCTGGCCAGCGATATTCAGCAGCTGCTCGATGCTGGCTTGAGCGTGCCTGACATTAACCAGATCGAATTCGTAAGTGCTAAGAGCCTCCCATTGTGGGATTGATGAGAATGATCGCTGATCGAGATCCCCCTTTTTCGTTTGCTCTGCAGCACCCGTACATCTACTCGCACGACGAGTACAAGAAGCTGCTGGCGCTGCAAAAGAAGCACGGCATCGTCACCATGACCTACTCGGCCCTCGCACCCTTCTACAAGTCGGCGCTTCCCGAAGACGGCCCTCTGAACAAGGCTCTCACCTCGATCGCAGGCAAGAACGACAAGCGCACCACCGCCAACGTGCTCCTCCGATGGGCTCTGCAGCGATCCGAGGGAATCATCACTACTACCACCAGCAAGGAGTCGCGTGCCAAGGAGTACCTCGATCAGCTCGACTCGAGCAACGACGGCCAGCTCGAGCTGAGCGAGGACGAGCTGAAGCAGATTGATCGGGCTGGTGAGGAGCATGGCGTGGAGAAGTTCTACATGGCTCCCTTCCTCAAACCTTGATGGATGAAGACAGGCCACATGAAATCGCAAACATTTGCTTTTCACGACCAGCTGAGCTGCCACATCATGATGTAGTGGAGTGTATTGGCAGCGAGAACAGAACAGCAGAACAGGTTGCAGAGCGGGGGGTTTGCGAGCATGTCGAGGAGGAGAGAGGAACCGGTCCGTGCATGAAAAAATATCGAGTTGAAATGAAATGTGCGATGTAACACTGTTGATGAAAATCGTGATCGCTCTGATTTGGAACGGATCCGAAACGCGCCGCTTGCAATTCGAGGTTGGCAGCTCACTTTGCAGCTTCTCGCTTCTTTCCAACACCTCTGTCATCGTTCATCACCACCAACCCTTGTCCATCGTGTCCATCGTTCCTACTCTCCACGCATCTCGCTTCACGAGGACACCAACCACAAACAAGCGACAGACGGATCCAGGTCGAACAAACCACTCGTACTACACTTCACAATGGCTGTAAGTTGATCGCACTTGTTCACAATATGGTTCGAGATTGGTATGCGCTAGACTACGGTGACTGACTATCCATTCAATCAATTCTCCTCATGCTATCTCGCGGACTCTACCTCACCGTGCGCAATGCTGTAATCACACATCTCGCTCACGACTCTACGATATCGGACCACAACACACCGCCGCAAACTCACCTCTTCCCGCGCACCACCCTCAACCACACACACTCTCTCCACCCACCGCCTCTGTCTGCCTCACTTTCTCGCTCGCTACCAGTCCGGATTCAGCTTCAAAGGCGGCCGACCTCGATGCTTCGCCTTCTGGCAGGAGTTCCAGAAATGCTACGCCTCGGCCGACACACCCTCCGACTGCATCGGCGCCAAGGAGGACTACCTCGAATGCCTCCATCACACCAAAGAGATCGCACGCGCCAAGCAGATCAAGGACCACTGGTTGCAACGTCAGGCCAAGGAGGCCCACGCCGCTAGGGAGAAGGGCGAGGTGAGGGCGACCAGCTCCATCATGGACCTGGGGCTTATAAACGACGCCGCTGGCAAGGATGGTGGGAAGGGTGGAAGCAGTGGTGAGGAGAGCTCGTAACGATTGCACAAGTAAGATAGGTTGCAATGTTGATATTTGATGGTACTCTTCGGGTATGATATTGTGTACATGTGCGTGTGACGGTTTAGCGGGCAAGGTCTGGAAGGTGAAACAGGGTGAATAGTATACATCCTCATCAACACCCCAGTACCGCCGAATCATACCCAAACCCACCCGTCGACAGACTCGGCGGCAAATCCCCCTCCCTGCTCCCCACCTCCCCCGGCCTCTCCCCCAGCACCAGCTCCAACACCCCTCCCCTCTCAAACACGCTGTGGCACAACCAATTCCTCGTATACATTTCCCCATCCAACCACGCTTCCACAATATACTTGTTCCTCCTCGCCCCATCCCAACCCCTTGTCTTCAACCGGAACACCTTCCCCGTGATGGAATTCCGCACCTCGTAGGCGCTGATCAGAGGGGTGCTTAGCAGGTAAACCCCCGTTCCGGCGACGGGGAACATACCGAGGTGGGTCCAGACGATGAAGCTTCCCATGGCTCCGACGTCGTCGTTGCCTGGCAAACCTGCTTTGCTCGTGCTGAACTTTTCCCGCAACAGCTTGACCACGAGATCCACCGTATGGCTGTATCCGCCGACGGCGAAGTTGGCCGAATACGCAGCCAAAAACCCCGGTTCATCGCCTATATCCGCATACCCACTCTTCCACATATGCTTATATCTCTCCACAAACCTCTTGCTTCCACCCATCAGTTCCACCACCTGTGCCATATCGTGCGGTGCAAAAAAAATGTACTGCCAACTACTAGCTTCGTAAAAATCATGCCCTTCGCCTCGATCCAAAAAGCAACCGAATGGTTCCAATGCAGGGGAACATCGACGTGGATCCTGGTACACCCACGAACCATCCCGCTCCCTCGGCTGGAGGAATCCGGTGAAGTTGTCCGATGTTGTCGAAAAGTTCCACAGGTTGAAAGTGTCGTTGCTGAGAACACGGTAGGATGTGTAGAGGGTGGGGTGGGAGAGACCGGCGGAGACGAGGGCGATGGAGAAATCGTTGTATGCGTACTCGATGGTTCTGCTGGCGGTTCTGCCTGGTGTTGCGCCTGGTTTCTCGGGTGATCCCCACTCGCCTCGGGGTACGTAGCCTAGTGCATGTCTTGCTTCGATCCCACCTCGACCGACAAGCCCCCAGGAAGGCGGTTCGATTTGTGCATCCTTAAGCATCCCCGCTAGCGCATCCTCCCAAAACCCCCTATCGCCTCGTAGAATTCCTTTGACAAAGGAATCGCTCAACAACATCTCCGCGTTACTCCCACCCTGCGTAAACCCCTGCAGCGTCGACATCCGACAGTCCGGCAACCACCCTTCCTGACGGTAGATCTCGACGACGGAACGCACGACTTCGGCTTGCACCCTAGGTGCGAGAAGCGTCCACAGCGGATGCACCGTACGGGCGGAGTCCCAGATGCAGTACAGAGAGTCGTAGGAGGGTTCGGTGGTGGAAAACCGCGGATTGTCACCAGTGACGTTGTTGGGCGAAAGGAATGTGCGATACAGGGACGAGTAGAAGAGCGTCAAGTCGTCGGGGGTAAGACCGTCATGCGAGATGGTAAGGGTGTCGCTGAGGAGCGCGTTCCATTTGGAGCGAGTAGCTAAGGCGACGGTGGAGAGAGATTTGGTGGAAGGGAAGGTGGGGATTTCGGAGGATGCAAAGTTGCACGCTGCACGTGTGGATGTCCAGCTGATACCTATGCGAACGGGAAGCGTCCCCGTGAAACCTGCTGAGGAAAGTCGATCCTGGTCGATCTTCAAGATGACACCTGCCTCACCATAGACGTCGGTGAGATCTTTGGCGTCCGGAGACGATTTGTCCATTTCGTACGTTCCCATCGCCCGAACCAGTGGGACGTCGAGGCACGTGTAGACGGTGAATCGTCCGACGCCGAAGGAAGGAGAGAAGGTGGCGCTCGTCTCGATTCGCGTTACCTCCGTAGCAGGCGAATCGGATGTGGCTGGGAGGATGAACGAGGAAGTGGTGAGCGAGTTGTTTGGAGAACGACCGCTGTTCTGCAGATCGGTCATGTAGTCGAACACGAGGACGGGTTCGAGGTTGTTCGCTCGCTTCGAGGGCTCTTCCGTGGCTGAGCGCGACGACATCCACGAACCCCGCTCGATAGCGTCGGAAAAGTGGATGTTGTAGACAGCAGCATGATCACTAGCAGTCATACTGACGTCTATCCCGGACTGCAAGGAAAAGTGAAACTCTCCCGGGGCGCTCTTGACGGAAGAGTGCTTGATGTCGGCCCTTCTCGCGTGTCGGGTCCACTTGCATCCCGAGGTAGCTTCGTTGATGTCGAGCTGACAGTACTGCGGCAGCAGCGAAGACATCCCAAGTGAGGCTCTTCCTCCTGTGCCGTCATCGTGTAGTGCGCTGATGCCAAAGATGGGAGAGTGGCCGTCGGGCACGAAACCGGCCTGGTTGTTGGGCGCATCAGAATCGAGACCGGGCTTGATGCTGCCGAAGGGAGCTGAGGGTCCTGCAAAGACGTTGCCGCCGTTGAGGGTGCCGATTAGAGTACCAACGTAAGATGCTGGGTCTTTGGTGGGAGGTAGTGCCGCTCGAACGGCCTGCGCCAGATTCGCCAAGAGCACGAACCATATTAGGAGATCCGAGCGCATGGCGAGACGCAGCGGAGAGCAGAAGGGATCACCAAGCAGGCAGACGCTTCATGACCAGAGCTGCCGGAAGCGGCACAAGCTCTTGCAGACTGGATCAAGATGAAGCCGGGTTGGTTGGGAGCATGCAAGATTGTTCGTCATGAGCAAGTGTTTCTAGAGACTAAATCGTAGAAGGAGGTAGCCGGACTGTTAGAGTGGAAGCAGCAAAGTGGAGAATGAACGACGCCAAATTGGACAGCCGAAACGCGTGGGTGAATTTCTCTGTTGGATTCACATGCGTGCAAAGTAGCGGCGTCACGCGGATCTCAAAGTGCACGGACAGCGAGTCGCAAGCCTGGACTCAGCTTTCATCCTCCTCTCCCGCCATCAACAACACAGCAACCACAGCCTACGTGGCTCCTATCTCCATCCCTATACCATGCTAGCTCGCAACTGAATCAAAGATACCCCACACCTAACATCATCCGCGCAAGCATGTCATACCCGCACCAACGATCCGCTCGAGGCTCGTCCGACCTCAACACTCGATATCAGCGCATCTCATCCCACCAGCAACAGCAACAGCAGCAGCAACAGCAACAGCAACGTCAAAGGCAACTACCCCAGAGAACATATTCAGCCACAACACCGACATGGACGTCTCAGCCTGTACCCGAGCCACCGCTGCTCCCACCGCTCGTAGACCTGGCCAACTGGATCGCTTCTCTGCCACCCATCCAGGAATGGCCGCAGCTGTTGGTGGATCGCCTGCTGCTCGCACCCGTCACACAGCTTCTGCAGTACACGCGCGATATCATCCTGTCGCCAAAGACACATCGGATCGTGGTGCGACTGGGTGTGCTAGCTACGATCTTTTGGATCGCTCTGGCGGCGGCTATCGTTAGCTATGTCGGGTTCTACCGTGCTTGGGTTCCGGATGTAGGGTTGCGCAAAGAGATATGGCTGCAGTATGGACAGGATCGACCTCCTTATGCGCACCTCGACTTCGGTCACGGTGCGCAGGGATATCGGTTGCGAGAACCAACGCCTTCTTCTTCGTCCTACAATGCGGCGGATCTCAGTGGAGAGTTTTTCGCGACAGATCAGGCGTACGACGTGACGCTCGAGTTGTCGGTGCCCCTCAACCAGGCGAATCTGGATCTAGGGAATTTCATGGTGGATCTGGAGCTGAAGAGCAGATCCAACATCTCGGTCTTCCACGTTAGCAAACCGACGCTCCTCACCTACTCTACTGCTCCGGTGAGGGCGGCCGATTCCATCTCGCAGATGATCTCGAGAAATCCTGCGTCGACTCAGTCTCCTTCGAACTCGCAGTTGCTGCGTATCTCGTTGTTGAGGCGGGCGGTGTTGAGGCCGTCGTCGTTTTCGCCGGGTCTATCGTCGGCGGGGGATGGGCGATCGGATCGGAAGGTGACGCACGGGCAGGTGAGTGTCGGCCGTGCAGACGCGGACAAGTACTGGATGTACGGTGGAAACCACAACACGCTAGCTGGGATACAGGCTCTGCCGGGCAACGGCAGGATGGTTCCACTGGCAGTGGGCAGTCACTCGAGCAGGGGAGAGCTGCAGACGTACGCCGCGAGCATACGGTTCGATGCGCACCTGACCGGGTTGAGGTTCTTCATGTACCACTTCCCTGTGCTGTCGTTTCTGCTGTTCACGGGGTTGTTCTTGGCGTGCGAGATGGCGACGGCGTTGACGCTGTGGGCTGTAGCGGCGATTTGGACGAGCGGGATGAGTTTGGAGGCAGATGTGCATTATCAGCAAGGCGAAGGCAAGTGGAGAGGAGGAGGAGAGCAGAGGATGAGGAGCGATCATGGGGTGAAGCAGGAGGATAGTGCGAGTGGAGAGGAGTACAGACGAATGGAGGAGGAGGAGGAAGATGAGACCGAGACCGAGAGCGGATATGCGGGAAGGCGGGTGAAGGAGGAAGAGTTCAGCGATGAGGAGGAGAAGGCGAGGTTGCGATCGATGGAGAGTCTGAGGGAGGCGGATGCGGCTGACCTGCAGGAGGCGATACGACAGTCGAGGATGAGGGATCTGTTGGAGGCGAGGAGGATGTCCGGTGCCGGTCCTAGCAGGGAACCAGCGGGAGGAGGAGGAGAAGCGTCGTTGATGGAGTTTGTGGATCCCACCACGCCGATCTCGCCCGAGGAGCTGTCCGAAATCCAGCTGTCGAGGAGAGTGCTGGACAGGCTGGATGAGGAGACGGAGGAGGACACGGATGTGGCGAGCTCAAGGCCAAGCTCGAGGATGACAGCGAGGGTGAGGGAAGGAGGGGAGACGGATGCGTGGGAGGATCTGGAGGATGAATCTACCTCGGGCGGAGAGGGAGTTGAGGATAGAGGGGAGAGCAGGAGGGAGGGCAGCAAGGAGAGTAGTGAGGATGATGATGGGGGAGACACGACGATCGGTGGCTCGGCAACGTCTGGTGGACGGACGATGAGGTCGTTTGGCGCGACGACGACCGCTGCTGGGTCGAGTTCCACACGCACGGACTAAGAAAAGACGATTTGCTTTCTCGGGTATTGTGACTGTTCGGATGTGGTGTGTGTAAAGCAGAGAAAGATATTTATTACCAAGCCGAGCGTTCGACGATCAAGTTTGCGATCCTCTGCAACCTCTGTTCGTCCTCTGCATCGAAACCATCCAGCGACTCGCAGTCGATATCCAGCACGCCTACGATGACCTCTTGGCCATCGCCTCTGCCCGCCCACGACCTGTCATCGCCTTGGGCCGCCTTGCCGTCCCTCGGGCTTTGCTCGTCCAACGCCTTCTGATGCACGCGGTTCAACTTTGCCCTGTTGATCACGAGTGGGACGACGATCTCGCTCTTGGACAGCGAATCGCACGCAATGTGACCGGGATACTCCTCGGTATTCTGCACCCTCACGACGCGAGGTGGGAGCAGAGCGGAGGCGTCTGCGCAAACGCCCTTGCCCGGGACGGAGTGGATGAGCTGACAAGCGGGGAGGCCGTTGAATGGTCCCAGCAGCAGCGTTGGGTTGCGACGCTGCTGGGGCGAGAGGATCTCGGACGGGAGGAGAGGGGAGAGAAGGTAGAAGCCGGCCCAGTTGACGCGTTTCTCGGCCCACACGGGGAAGCGGTTCATCGAGTTGAAGATTAGCGAAGCAGCGTTGGAGAGCGACGAGAGCCAGTCGGTGGAAGGATCGATGAGCGAGAGGAGGGACGATTCGAGGTGGTCGTAGAAGTCGGCTTTGGTGACGACGTAGGTGGGGAGCGCGGCGGCGTCGGCGCTGTCAGTCAGAGTGGAGAGAGTGTGGTAGATGGTCAGAGAGGGTTTCCCAGGACGTCAGCATCTTCGAAAGACACAAGATGACTTACTGGACCATCTTGCAAGTATGCGTCGGTGCTGACGACTGCTACTCAGTTCAAGGACTTGGATGATGGAGGTTGCTAACGAAACCAACACCAATGGAGAATGCAAAGCTCAAGAAGAATTGAAATGGCATGAAACGTGCTTGGACCAAAAGCTCGAACCTTTTTTTTTTGGTTGTTCTGGATCTCGGTTAGAAAGCCGGCAAAAGGGCGAGCGAGGGAGGTGGAGCAGCACCGCAACGCCGCAACCCGCGCTGCATCTGTCAAATCACGCCATCGCTGCAGCCGTGCATATTCATATTGATTTTTCTTCTCGATCAAGAGAATCTATTGCCGACCGACCGAGTGGAGCACGACCTGCTCACGTGGGAAGCCACCTTTCTCAACCTATGCTAGCCGATCATGGAGATGACGAACGTCAAGGCACGATGGTGGAGATAATGAGCTCGTGACGATCAGCTGTGCGAGGTTTGTCGATGTGAGAAAGCATGAGTAGGACAAACATGTCAAAGACTGCCAGACGATGATTCACGTTTCTCCGTCTGTCGGAATTACCGATGGCGGTGGAGTTGACGCGGAGACTCGAATCGATCTTCTCGACGTTGTCGCCCTTCCACCACCAAGCTCACGCCCATCGACCTCACCCCCATCTCCTCGTCGTCGAGGCAACTCCTGCGGATCGCAATGTCACGCTCATCAACGCGTCTTCTGACGACATCCATACGGTCACTAGCATCTTCCTCGTCACACGCCCCCTCTCCATCCTTGGCTGCGGCAGCATACCGTCGGTCCCACATCGGCACTTCCCGCTTAGCATCCTCCTCGGTCCACTCGCAACCCGAGTTCTCCTGCGTCGACGCAAACGAACGCAGGGGTCAAAAGCTCCAGCGACTCGCGGAGCAGTCCAAACCATCATGCTCGACACCTTCCTCCAGCGCGCTCTCCTCCGTTGCCTTTCCCTGTGTAGACGCCAACGAAGCACGAGAAGACCGTCTCCGTGCGCAATTCTCGTCACCGCAGCTCGCTTCAGCCACCGATTCCGAGTCGCAGGAGGTGGACGAATCGGGCCCTGAACCGTCCTACACCAAGGTGGTTTCGGGTTATCAGCTGTACCACCATCCGCGGCCGTTCAAGCTGGACTACGGCGGGGAGCTTCCGCAATTCGATCTGGCGTACGAGACGTGGGGGCAGCTGAACGAGGACAAGTCGAACGCGATCCTCCTGCACACCGGTCTGTCGGCATCGAGTCACGCAGCCAGCACCCAAAGCAACCCGGCCAAGGGCTGGTGGGAAGAATTTATCGGTCCCAACAAGACCCTCGACACCAACAAGTTCTTCATCATCTGCACAAACGTCCTCGGAGGATGTTACGGTTCCACCGGCCCTTCCAGCGCTCATCCTTTGGACGCGACTGGAGCGGCGTACGCAACCCGCTTCCCCATCCTGAGCATCTTCGACATGGTCCGAGCCCAATTCTTGCTGCTCGACCACCTGGGTATCGACAAACTCTACGCCAGCGTCGGTTCCTCTATGGGAGGAATGCAGTCCATCGCAGCCGCTCACCTGGAACGCTCCCGTGTGGCGCGACTCATCTCCATCAGCGGGTGTGCTCGCTCCGCACCTGCCAGCATCGCACTCCGCTACGCCCAACGTAGCGTCCTGATGAGCGATCCCAACTGGAACCGCGGCTTCTACTACGATGCCGGTCAACTGCCCCCGCACACGGGCATGAAGCTTGCACGTCAGATCGCCACGTTCACCTACCGATCCGGACCCGAATGGGAGCAGAGGTTCGGTCGAGCTAGACGCGTTGCCACCGAGGAGGAAGGGTCGATGGAGTTGGATCCCGCCTTGTGTCCCGATTTCTTGATCGAAACCTACCTCGATCATCAGGGAGAGCAGTTTTGCCTGAAGTACGATGCCAATTCGCTGATCTACATCAGCAAGGCGATGGATCTCTTCGATATGTCCGACCACGCACTGTGCGATCTCCAGCTCCGACGGACCAACGCACACGGTGCCGACCACTCGACGAACCTCGCGCTCGATCGAAACGCCACCCCCGCCCCGAGACCGCGCAAGCGTCAGCACATCAGCACGCTCAGCTCCCCCGCCGCCCACGCCTACGTCCCCGCCCTCGCCCGCGGCATGGCCAGACTAGCCGACATCCCCACGCTCGTCATCGGCGTCCAGAGCGATATACTTTTCCCCGTGGAACAGCAGAGGGAGATCGCAGAGTGCCTCAGGTTGAACGGAAACGACTCGGTCAGGTACTACGAGCTGGATGCGCCGCACGGACACGATAGCTTTTTGATCGATGTGCAGAATGTGGGCGGTGCGATCAGGGGGTTCCTCGAGTCGGAGTGATGTAAGAAGATTGCTGAAATTGTAGGATATGGAGGTTGGGTTTGAAAGCGCGCATAAGATCTGCAGATGTGTGTATATGAGAGAAGTGCGCTCTGGTTTTTTTTTGGTGGATGTGTTGGTCAGGATTCGATCAGGGCCGTATCTGTGGTGGAGACGAACTTCTGACGGTGGTATACGAGCGGAACTATATCCTGTCCCTTTGCATCGTCACCGTTTGTTGCCGGCGAATGCACGTGTACGACCCTGGCAATGTACAGCTTGCTCGTCTTGCACTCCCCCTCCATTTCTTGCGTGTCTACCTCTCCATCGCAGCTCCTGTACTGATCCAGATCCAAACTCTCCACCACGCTACACGCCAAGCTTCCAATGGACCCTTGCACCACCGTCGCCGTCTCCCCGCGTCCGCACTGCACCTCATCTATCCCTGCACGTCTCAACGGATGCACCTGCCCTCCATCTTGTTCTGCTGCTTCGCTCAAATCCAGCGGCGGAGTTCCCGGTCTAGCGTACGCTGCAGCCAACCCAGCCTGACTGCTAGACAGCACGTTGATCACAAAATCCACCTCTCCTCCTAATCCATCTCTTCGCTGCGAGACGTGCCACGCCAGTGCATCCGCAAGCCTCGACGGCGTCTTGATGGAAAAACACGCCAGATTCGGTTCCAAGGAGATGGATGTGAAGCTCGACAGGGTCGCTGCATGGATCTGCGTCTTGGTGGGCGGGAGGAGTGTGGTTACGAGGGCCACTGGTTGTGCGGATTCTCGCATGAGCGATCGGATCGACGATGAGATTTCCTGTGACGATTGTGTCGGAGATTTCGAGGTGTTAAAGGCTGAAGAGCTGTGGAAGAAGGAGTTGCGTTGAGAAGGCTTGCACCGGATAGGGTGTCGTACACCTCGTGCTATCGATGGGCTGAATGCCTCGAGCGTCACCTTCGAGGTGGTGGCTCTTGCGCTGGTCGCCATACCAGCAGCCGCAATGCAGGTCGCCATTGCGTCTTGTCCAATCGCTGGATCGAGCGATTGAGCAAGGAAACAGACGAAGGAGAGGGTGTGACACAACCAACACTCACCCTTCGGCTAGAGCAAGCAGAAAGACAGCCGACTTCCGTTCGAAATTTCCGTTGTTAGACCCTTAAGTTCTAGATGATCTTATTTTTACCCCGCCTCCCCACGGTGAGCGTTCTCGAGGCCTGTGCGTCGATACAGTAAAGCGGCGGGCGAGTTTGCGGTCTTTACACTCACAAAAGCTTCGGCTGTCCGCTGTGTTGGTTCGAGCGCTTATCGGGATGCCAACCGCTCTTGACCTACCCTTCTTTCTCACCCCCTTTCACCCCTGATCCTCACATACGACCGAGAGTCTCTTCTTCCACCACCCTTGCACTCTCGGCCTCAAAATGCATCTGCTGCCACGCGAACGAGACAAGCTCCTGCTCCACCATGCCGGCTCGCTCGCACAAAAGCGTTTGGCCAGAGGTGTCCGTCTCAACCAAACCGAGGCTACGGCGCTCATCGCGACGGTGCTGCAGGAGCGTATTCGAGATGGCGAGCATTCCGTGGCCGAGCTCATGCAGCACGGAAAGGCGCTTTTGGGACGATGCCATGTGCTGCCCGGAGTGCCAGAGTTGTTGCACGAGGTCATGGTCGAAGGTACCTTTCCAGACGGTTCCTTTTTGGTGACGGTGCATGAGCCCGTCTGCACAGAGACGGGCGACATCCATGCTGCGCTCTACTCGAGCTTCTACCCCGCTCCTGATGCGAGCGTATTCTTGGCGCAGGTCGAAAAAGACAAGGCGGTGGTCAGCAAGGCAATCGTCGGCAAGACGGCTGCCGACGAGGTGCTGCCAGGAGCACTCGTGACCAAGAGGGGAGGACAACCCATTCAGCTCTGCCCCAAGCGCAAGAGGGTGGCGGTCAAAGTAACGAACACGGGCGACCGTCCGATTCAAGTCGGATCGCATTACCCTTTCCTCGAGACCAACGCTGCGCTCTCCTTCCCGCGCCTGCTGGCGTTGGGCAAGAGGCTCGACATTGCTGCCGGCACGGCCGTCCGATTCGAGCCAGGCGACACAAAGACCGTCACGCTCGTCCAGGTTGGCGGCACAAAGATCCTCGCCGGTGGCAACAACCTCGCTGCAGGCCCTCTCGATGAGTTCCTCGCTTCGACCGAATCCCAGTCCGCTCTCGTCAAACGCATCGAAGCTGCTGGATTTGCCAACGAACCCGTTTCGGACATGGAGGACGACTCAATCCCTCCACCTCCACCTTGCGAGCTATCGCGCGACGCCTATGCTGCTCTCTTCGGCCCCACCGTGGGCGACAAGGTGAGGCTAGCAGACAGTCCTCTGTGGCTAGAGGTTGAGAAGGACTACACCGTCTACGGCGACGAGCTCAAATTCGGTGGTGGAAAGGTGTTGCGCGATGGCATGGGCCAAGCCTCGGGTCGTGCAGACAGCGCTGTTCTCGATGTCGTCGTCATCAACGCGCTCATCGTCGACTGGTGGGGCATTGTCAAGGCTGATATCGGTATCAGGAACGGACACATCGTGGGCATCGGCAAAGCAGGCAATCCGGCCATCATGGACGGTGTCGATCCCAACTTGGTGGTGGGCTCGTGCACGGAGGTGATTGCCGGCGAAAAGTTCATCGTGACCGCAGGTGCTATCGATGCCCACGTCCACTACATTTGTCCCGACCTGCACGAGGAGGCGCTCGCTACGGGCATCACCACGCTGATTGGAGGAGGAACTGGTCCCACGGCAGGAACGAGCGCAACCACGTGCACACCCGGTCAGGACCAGCTGCGAAACATGATGATCGCCACCGACAATGTTCCGCTCAACTTTGCCTTCACCGGCAAAGGCAACGACTCGGGCCTGCCAGGCTTGGAGGACCAGATCAAAGCCGGATGCGCAGGTATGAAGATCCATGAGGATTGGGGAGCGACGCCCGCCGTCATCGATGCGTGCTTGACCGCCTGTGACAAGTACGACGTGCAGTGCAACATCCACACCGACACGCTCAACGAGTCTTGCTTCGTCGAAGGCACGCTGGCCGCCTTCAAGGGTCGAACGATCCACACCTACCACTCGGAAGGTGCCGGAGGCGGACATGCGCCCGACATCATTCGAGTCTGTGGAGAGACCAACGTGTTGCCCTCCTCGACCAACCCGACGCGCCCGTACGCCAAGAACACGCTCGACGAGCATCTCGACATGCTGATGGTATGCCATCATCTTTCGAAGGATATCGTTGAGGACGTGGCGTTTGCCGATTCGAGGATCCGTGCAGAGACGGTGGCCGCCGAAGACGTGTTGCAGGACAGCGGCGCCATCTCGATGATCAGCTCCGATTCGCAGGCCATGGGAAGGATCGGTGAGGTCGTGGCGCGTACGTGGAGGACTGCTTCCAAGATGGCCAGCCTGGTCGGACCGCTCCCCGACTCGGAATCCACCGTGCAGCCGCGAGTCGAGGGCGTTCCTCATCCGAGCGAGGCCGTGTCGGACAACTTGCGTATTAAGCGCTACGTGTCGAAGTACACGATCAACCCTGCGCTCGTTCACGGCTGCTCGCACCTGATCGGCAGTATCGAGCCTGGCAAGTTGGCCGATCTTGTGTTCTACTTGCCGTCCAAATTCGGCATCTGCCCCGAGTTCGTGCTTAAGGGCGGTCAAGTCGCATGGGCGCAGATGGGTGATGCCAATGCGTCGATCCCGACAGTACAGCCCATCTATGGAAGGCCCATGCATGGCGCCAACGCCAATGCGGCTCCGCACAACTCGGTGCTGTTCGTCTCGCAATATTCGGTCGAGCAGGGCATTGTTCAAAGCTACGGCGTCAACAAGCGGATCGAGGCGGTCAAAGGATGCAGGAAGGTGAGCAAGAAGGATATGAAGCTCAACACGCACACGCCCGATCTGAAGGTGGATCCAGAGACGTACGAGGTGACGGATGGAGGCCGACTATTGACCGTGCCTCCCGCGGACGAGCTGCCGTTGACGCAGAGTTTGCATCTTTTCTAGCGTTCAAATATAGCATCATGGGATTTTCGGATCATAGCGCGATGTGTCCGTGCCCGCCCGTGTGGCGATTCAGGTCTTGTCGGTGTTGAGCTTGGCGCTGATTCTGCGCAAACGATTGAGTGCACTGATACGTGGCTTGTCCGGCATCTGGAACCAGTACTGATCTTCGTCTGTCTCGTCCATGCTTTTGAGTTCGCTGAAGTGTGTGAGCAGCTGGTTGGCAAGATGAGGATGCGCTGTACGTATGGCCGCCTGAACGACGGCGGCGTCCGTGCTCGCTGATTGATGCAAGTGGATATAGGAGATGGACTCGGGCACCCGTTGCTCGAGCTGAGGCTTGAGGTATCTATTCAGAAATTCCGGCGTGATCTGAGATGCTTCGTTGAAAGGCGGGACGATCAAGGCATCGCTAGTACTCGGAGTAGGATGGAGCGAGAGCAGCAAGATGGTACCACGATACCACTTACCGCGTTGGATACCACCAGACGGGTCACCCGTGCTTTTGCGTTTGCTTCTGTCTTGGACAGCGTTGGCGTGAGTTGAATCGAGCTTTCCTTCTGGCTCGCAGTGACCTGAGGATGCTGTCTGTGCTTTCTCTTTGATCAGCTCCTGCTGTTTACAGTACTGCTCGCGCATCTCAACCCAGCCTCCCCATGAGAGGCACCGTATCGGCTCAGTCGGGCCGCCAATCAACTTCGTCTTGTCATACTTCTCTTCGTTCACTGCCCTGTCTGAAAAGTGCCAAGGATATTTGGAGCACAACAAGCTGACGAGGTCCGAGGAATTGAGGAGAAAGAAGGCCCGGCCCGATGTCCACCTTTCTTCAAGGACGGATGCAGGAAGTGGCTCGTTGCGATCTGTCATGAGATATCGGTCGACGGTGCTTGGTTCGAAGACGCCGACTACGATGCCGAGACCTGTTTTATCGGTAAGATGGGCGAACATGAGATTATGAACGTATGCGGCTGCTTGGGCCCTGGTTCGTATTTTGGGTGGTATTGACTCTGCGTACACCAACAGCGGAGCCAGCTGCGGAGAGAGGAGGAACGGACTCCATGATGTCGAGGTCAGGTTCTTGAATCGGATGAAGGGAGGCAGCCATTCGAGCACAAAGGTGTCTTCGTGCACGACAAACCAGTTTGCAGCTGCACCCGTGGCAAGCGTCTGTAGAGCTTCCGACAGCAGAGTGATGGATTTGCAGCGCGTGTCGAGACCAGGTAGTAGGGTCAACAAACGCGCAAGGTGGATGGTGGCAGGTTTGCTCTCTTTGACAGGCTGGTCGAAGGATGTATTCAGCTCTTTCTTCGAATACTCCTGCTGAGGAGTGTCCTTTTGATCGCACCCGTCAGAAAGATGTCCCGTCTGGCTCAGCGTGAGAAAAATAGGTGACAGGCGCATGTAAAGGAAGTCGACAAGCCGGTCCAGCTTGGCCGCCTCGACTCTTGTGCGACATGACTTCGGAGGAGGGCTTGGAGACGCGCCTACGGGAGCATCACTTCTGTTCACCGAAGGACTGTTGTGCAGCAAAGAAGATTGCTGCCCTTTCTGAGGTGATTCGAGTACTTGAATGACCTTGTCGTTGGGATCTTCTGCAGCTGTTTTCGTTGCGATTGGCGCAGTGGCGCGACCGGCGTTGGAACGCTTTTGGAGCTTGCGTGGCAAGAACATTGCATCGCAGCTAGAGTATTGATATGCTCATCGTCAAGCAACAAGTGCGCGGGACACCCTGGCTGACGTCGCCATGCTAGGCGTGATCGTCAGAGTGGTGGTGGTGGTCAGGCCGACTGCGCAATCTGACGGCATAGCCGACACACAGATCTGTGACAATTTAGAAGACACGTCGGAAGAAATCCGCTACAAAAATCAAGGCGCATAAAAAGTGTTGGTGTGGAGGGTTCTTAGCCAAAGAAGTACGCACGGCTCCACACGACTTTGCTGACCCCACCAACTTGTGTTCGGCAACATCCGATTATGAGGTGAGGCTGGAATTGAGGCTTTGACAGACTTGCTGTAGCCTTGCTTCTTAGATCACTTCCACCACCGTCTCTGAAGTCTCGTCGAATACACTGCTCGACTCTCCGTAATGTCGAGCTCCAAGATACCCCGCGGAGAGTTCCGCAACCCTTGTCCCGATCTCAACAACGCTGCCGCCAAGTCCGCCGTTGATTCACTTCTCGCAAAAGTCAGCCAAGCCCACAAGAAGTTCGGCGATCCAGGTGTCGATGACTATGCAATTGCAAGCTATCCACTCGACGAACTTCAAATCAACTTGACGGGTGACGAAATGACCGTCACGAAGATTGTTGAAGCCAGGATACGACTGACCGTCAAAGCAAGCTTGGAGACGCATTGTCTTACAG
The DNA here is from genome assembly GCA_003004685.1 of Pseudozyma sp. F8B2. Lineage (NCBI taxonomy): Eukaryota > Fungi > Basidiomycota > Ustilaginomycetes > Ustilaginales > Ustilaginaceae > Pseudozyma > Pseudozyma sp. F8B2. Next base: position 254,220 of record NXFQ01000024.1, read on the forward strand.
CTTTTCCTTACGAGGAAGCGCTTGAAAAGGCCAGCTACTGGGACGGAATACTCGAAAACAGAGAAGACGAAGAGCCAGAACAGATCCTCGACAGCTTCCCTTTGCTTGGACTGGTGTTCAGCGTGAAAGACTGCATCCATGTCAAAGGCCTCCCAACAACTCTGGGCTGCTCGTTGAGGGCAGGACACAATGAGGCTGCCAACGCAGATATCGTCAGCAGAATGCTCAACGCAGGCGCTATCATGATTGCAAAAACCACTGCTCCTCAGCTTATGATGTCCAACACCACGCATTCGCCCCTCTGGGGCACCACCAGGAGCTCAATCTACTCGGCGGAAAAGGTTCAAGGTCCAGAGAACGAATTTCAAGTCGGGGGCAGCTCAGGCGGCGAAGCGAGCTTGGTCAAAATGGGTGGTTGCCACGTCGGTATCGGTACTGACATGGGAGGGTCCGTCCGTCAACCGGCCTGTCTCAACGAGCTTTGTGGCTACAAGTTCACGTCAGAATTGGATAAGATCAGGTGGGAGCTTCCAAAGGACTTCATGACGGGTTTGCCGCACACGACCGTACCTGCTACTGCCCCAGGCTTGCTTGCGCGAGACTTTTCTACCTTGAAAGCTGTCGCTGACGAGCTCCATCGTGATAAGTACGACCATAGGCGGGAGCTCTCCGAGGATCCCGAAGCTGATAAGGAGGACTTGGGCAACAACCCTCGCATCGTATTCACAACGCAACACAGCTCACCCGAGGTCGAAGAGCTGATCCGCCGACTAGTCAAATCGCTCGGTCAAGGCGACGAGCTCTCTCAAGCTAGCGCTTGCGACCAATTGGGAGACGTCGACATCAAGGCATGGGCTGCGGCGTGGACCGAGCACGCCAAGGAGCACGGCTTTGACGACGCGCGTGCCATGCTCGCCGACGATCCTCTCATCCAGCGTACCCTTTTCGACGAGTCGCGCCTTTCCAAGGCTGCCACGGCGGAGGAAAAGAGTCAATGGAAGCCGAACCCAGACAAACTATCACAGCTCAAAGCTACCTTCATCCGCCAAGCTGCCATTGGCGCGTCCCCAACGAGGACTGACGACGTTGCCGATAAAGGCCGGAACCGCGATAGAGACGACTCAGGCGAAGACGCGGACGACGATGATGAGGACAAGGTCGAGAACGTCATTCTGATCACACCCACCTATGTCCTCGGTGGTCCCGTTCAGAATCGCGCATTTGTCGAGCTCGACGACGCGGGCGAAAGCGAGATCTGGTGTCAGATTTTCAACCTTCTCGACTGGCCCGCCGTATCCGTGCCCTTCCGACTGGACAAGTCCCTTTGGCCAAGGCAGGACTTCAGAGACAAGGCCCTTGCCTCGCCCGACTGGGCCAAGCATGTGCCTGGATATGTCAAGGCCGACCCGATCGACTATGAAGGCGGTCCGTACGATGCAAATGATCGTCTTCCGTTCCTTAGCGTTCAGTTCGCTACGATCCCGGGCAACGAGCCTGCGCTGCTCGACTACGTCGAACGAGTTCTCAAGCGAACTTGAAGGGTTGGCAGCACGCCTGACACGAACGCTCAGGTCAAGACGGATCAAAGCTAGACGACAACGTTGATTGAAAAACAGAACATGCAGTTGGATGCAGAGAAGACTAGAAAACGAGAGAGAGCCAGCAAGCTGTGCGTGCTGAAACAGTGTGTGGGGAAGTGTTGAGACGGTGTTGTTACAGAGAATGACAATGCAAGAGAGAGAGAGAGGGGATGGGGTGGGGACGGCAGATGACCATGTTGAATGCAAGCGAACGGGGGGACAGACTGAGAAGTGTAGGGGAAGGGGTATAGTCGAGGGTTGAAGCCTCTTTAGGTGGGGGATTAGTTTGCGGTGACGGACAGTTGTCGCTGGACGTCTGTGATTCTCTTTGGCTTGACGCGTTCGCCGTTGTAACCGGTGACTTTTTGACCAGCGATTTCCTCGACGTCGTGACCGTCGTCAGCCTTCTTGGCGTGTTGTTGACCGTAGGCTTTGACACGGAGACGTTCCCAACCTCCTGCTGTGGGTACCTGTTCACCTTTTGCTTTGGTCACGTCCCAGAACCCTGCACCGTCTCGTGACTTCTTCTCCGCGTACGTTTGACGAACGACTTCGCTTTCAGCTTCGAGCGGTTCGAGACTCACGTCGTCGTTGAACAGGGCAAAGTAGAAGATGCCCAGACGTTCGTAGTGAGCCTGATCACGGGGTGGGGCTACAACGCGGTGGATGGTCTGTTTGAGGTAGCCGCCGGAGATGAAGTGCATGGCATCACCGAGGTTGATCACGAGCGCATTGTCGCGGTGTTTTACGAGACGCCATTGGTTGTCCGGCATGAGGACTTCGAGCGAGGTGATGGGTTGCGACCAGAGGATCGAGACAGAGTTGAAGTCGGTGTGACCTTGAAGACGAACACCGCCGAGTTTCTCATCGTCGGATTGATCGGGTGTGTGGTAGAGAGCGTAGCGCAGCAGATCGAGTCCCTTCACCTCGGGGTCCTTGGACAGGTTCCACAGGTAATCAGCCGGCAGTTTGAGGACCAACGAAAGAACCGAGAGGATCTTTCGCAGGATGACTCCGTGGTTGTACCGGGCAAACTCCTCGATCTCCGGCAACAACTCCTGCAACGACTCTGGGAACAACTTGCTCTTTGCCTCGGGTGAGAACGACTGAGATCCAAAGTTCAACTGTTCGATCCTGTCCTTGACTCCGTTCAACTTCCAGTGACCCTGCTCCTTGTATCCGACGAACGAACCCGTGCCGAGGATGTCCGCCTTGTACCGTGCCTTGTCCGCTTCAGAGACACCGTGGAAGGCGTACTGACCGATGGCGAACTGGCGCAGGACGTGTTCCCAGGAGAGACCGTGGTTGACGGCGTAGATGAAGCCGTCGCGGGAGAAGGCCTCGCCGACGGAGGAGACGATCGAGTCGGGGACGGTGGTGTAGTCCTCACCGGTGATGGTGGAGAGGTCGAGGGTGTGGAGCGGAGCCCATTCGAGGTCGGTCTCGGTGGTGGGGGTGGGTGGAACCCACGGCTTGAGGGCAGGGGCTGTCGACGGCATCGTTGAGACCTATGCTAAAAGAAGATGAGGTTGACGGTGGTGAAGAAAGAGAGGCGTGTGAGAGAGAGAGGAGGAGGCTGCTGGAAGAGACACAAGGAAGTTATATGGGCAGCGTGGCACACCGAGTCAGAAGTGCACCGGCCATCACAGAGACTCTAGTCTGTGGTACACAGCATCTTCGGGGCAGCGACTTCATACAGTCGTTCAGCAGCGGGTCCACACACTCTGCACCGGCAGGCTGTGAACGAGTGGCTTGCTCCATCGGTGCACACAATACACCGAGCAGAGAGCGAGGGCGTCACGCCGAACGACGATTTCGACAACTCAATGGCTTGCAGGGATTCGTGCAAGCACACCATCCAGCGCAAGCAGACAGCCGCACATGGCCGCGACCACTAAGAACAGGAACGGGGTGAGCCAATCAATCACCTGCCTTGAAGCGGTTATCCATTTTTCTTCGCTGCTAGCTGTCAGTCATCATCATCATCATCAGTGAGCAAGAGAAGATCGCGAGGAGCAAATTCTTCTCGGCACGAGGCGCAATCTGACGTGACGAGCACGCCATTTTCCTCTTTCTCTCCCCGGAAAGTCGGTGCAAAAGCAGCAGCAGCAGCGGCGTCTTCCTGCAGCCAGTTTGAAATTCGAGGCATTTTCTTTTGCCCTGTGAGAGGGGCGATCTCGTTTAGCAGATCGACAACGTGCAACTCGGGCTACGTCCACGTTCCTTCTCAGCTCGGGGGAAAGCGTAGTCTTCTCGTAGTCATTCTAGCCCCGATCCCCGATTTCCGTTGCTCGATCTCACTCCTCGCTCGCTCCACATCGTCGACCACAGTCTCAAGGCATCGTTGCGCACATGTCGAGACAATCCACGCAACCCAACATTAGAGAGAGACAGGAAAATGCTTGTGTACCTCTGAATTGTGGGCAGCGTGCAGGCACAACAGCATCAACATGCAGTGACGTGCGCGAGTTTCCTCTCTCAATGCTCAGACAAATCCACGATGAGAGCAAGGTATACGGAGAAATGACCATCAAATTTCATATTCGGAGCAAATAGAAGCGGTCATGAGAAGATACACAGCTTAGCGATGCCACAACTAGCGAATCCAAAGAACATAAAAGAACCAAAAAGCAACATATCTACTGTGAAGAAAAAAGGTGAGGAGGAGAAGGGTATCATCTGCGAACACACGCTTGCATCTTCAACGACGACGCGAGTAGTCGGTGGTCTGCGAAGGCGCACGGGCACGGCCGTTGCCGTTGGCGCGGTAGCCTTCCTCGGCATCGTACGTGTTCGACTTGATGCTTCCACGACCCGATCGGCTCGACATCGAGGTGCCGCGCGAGGTCATGCTCATGCTCCTGCTGTTGGAGCTCGCCAACGAGTTGGACCTCGTCGACTTGGATGCGATGCTCTGGCTAGCCAGCGATCCCTCGGTGCCGTGGAAGAACGACGTGCGCGACCTCGACTTCTGGATGCGCATCGTCTCCATGGCAGCGTGCGCACGAACCTGACACATGTTGCTCAGCAGGTAGTTGGCCTTGCTTCCACCACCGATCAGACCCTTGCCCTTGGCCTCCAGAGGCTTGCCCGAGAGAACCTTGCGGAACTCGAGCTTGGCCGCCTCGTCCTGACCCATGCAGCCACGCAGACGTCCCAGCTCGTAGTGCGCAAAGTACACCAGGTATCGGTCAACCTCGTCGAGCTTCGAGCCGTGCTCAAACACCTTGTTGAACGACTGCACCGCATCGGCCTGGATCTCCTCGATCGGGCCCACCGTGTCCTCGGCAGGCAAACGCACCAGCGTCTGCGGCTCCGGGTACGCCACGAAGCGAAGCGCAACACCGCGCAGGAAGAAGGCAAGGCAGTACGCCGACCAGTACTCGTTCTCCCCCGTGCCGTACGACTTGGGGTTGTGGTACGACTCGAGCTCGTCGATGAACTCGTCAATGCGCGTCAGAGTGTTCTCGACCAGCAAAAAGACGGGTGTCTGACCGATGCAGTGCCACAGGTACGAGAACTCGAGACCCGGCAGCGGTAATCGGTTCTGCTGAGCAATGTACTTCTTGGCCTTGAGCGCAACGAATCGCTCGAACGGAATCTGTCGACCAGCCACCTTCTTGGTGAGCTTGCCTACGGTGCGCATGATGGTGGCGCTCTTGGCACGGTCGTCCATGCCCGTCTCGTAGAGCATCACCGCCTTGGCGTACTGGTAGATGGCCTTCGACCAGTTGGACTCGCGCGAAAGCACATCGTAGCACTCGTACGCGCGCGCAAAGTCGCACGTGCACAGGTAGGTGAGCGACAGGTCCCAGAAGCACAGGTGGTGCAACTGCTTGAACTCGCGCTGCGACTCGATAGCGTTTCGGTAATACTCGATCGCCTTTTCGGGCAGGGCCTGCGCAGCGTACAGGCGCGCCGACCAGAAGAGGTAGAAGATACCGTTGGGGAATCGCACCAAGTTCCACGAGAGCACCTTGTCGGCAAACTCAAAGTCGAGCTCTGTGACGGGGATGTAGCTCGAGACCCAGAGGTGGTACATGAGGATGACAATGTCGCAGAGCGGTCGTCGCACACCTTCCTCGTCGGCCGAGATGGTGGGCAGAGGCTTGCTCTTGCTCCACCCGCCGGCGCGAGCAAAGAGGTCGAGCGAGAACTTGCGGTCGCCGACGAAGCCGAAGCCCTCCATGATCTTGAGCGTGTTTTTGGGAAGCATCGAGAGCACGAGCGAGCAGACGGCGTTGCCAAGGTACACACCCGAACGGAAGTCCTGGTCGAGGTGGATGACGTCGGAACGCTTGCCAGAGACCTCGGCCTCCTCGGCCTCAGCATCGACGGCCTCGACGAATCGGAAGAGCTCGCGCACCTGGAAGTAGGCGGAGCGCAAGCCGAGCGCCTGCTTGACGAAACCGATGCTGTCACCCGAGTAGAAGATGCCGAGCACCGACTTGAGCAGCTGCGATTCGGCATGCACGAGCTCGGCGTGGAGCTGCACCAGGCTCATGGAGCGGTAGCCACCCTTCTTGCCGCTGAGGAGCTTGCCAATGGCACCCTGCTTCTTGCGCAGGAAGCCGGAGATCTTCATCGAGTGCTGGCAGCACATGATGGCCGTCTCAAAGTCGGCAGGCTCGAACGTCATGATCGACTTGACCGAGTTGATCAGAGCCATTCCTTCGGCCTTGTAGAGACGCGTGCCGGCACCTTCCATGCAGAGCTCTTCGGCCTCGCGCATGCGCGAGTTGAGGAAGAGCGCCATGGCCTCGCGCACGACGGCAAGGTCCTCGCGGCAGTCGTTGTCGTCGATGCGGCAGTCGGAAGCGCTGATCTTCTGCTGCATGTAGTCGGGTCGCACAGCCGTCTCGGGGGTGATGGATTCGTCCGAGTAGGCCGACATCTGGTCGTCGTCTGGGCTTCCGTCCTCGTCGAACTCGTCCTCTTCGTCCGGGTAGTGATCGACGGTACGAGGCTGCTGGCGTTGGCCGGGACGAGCGACGCCGCGATCCTCTTCGTCATCCTCCTCGTCCTCAAGGTCATCGTGGCTGTGTCCGTTGGCGTCACCGCCGTTCTTGTTGCCACCGCGCAGGTAGGCGAAACCAGCAGCGGCAGCACCACCGGCGGCGGCTGCGGCACCCGTAACGGCACCCACAGCAGCACCCGTGTAGGTCTGAGGCTGCTCCTGTTCGTCGTCGTCATGCTCTTCGTCGTCCTCGGACTCGGACTCAGGCTCGGGAGCCTTCTTGCTAGGCTTGCGGGCGAGGTTCTTGTTGGTAGAAGCGGAGCGCTTGGGCTTCTGAACGGGCTCGGGCTCGGATTCGGGTTCCTCAAAGTCATCGTCGTCGGATGCTTCCTCCGACTCGGGCTCAGGCTCGGGTTCCTTCTTCTTGCTCTTGGACTTCTTGAGCCCCAGAGCACCAGCAGCGCCTGCGGCGAGGCCTCCTGCACCAGCAGCGGCGCCTTTGGCGCCCTTCTTGGACGATTTCTCTTCGGTCTGTTCGGGTTCGGCCTCGGGCTCGGGTGCGGCGGCGTTGTTCTGCTTGGTCTTCTTGCCGGCCTTGCTCTCCTTACCAGCTTTGCCAGCTTTGCCGGCCTTGGCCCCCTTTCCGCCTTCGGTGCCGTCGTACCTCTCTTTGATGGTGCCATCCTCGCAGATCTCAAACAGCTTCTTGTGGCCGAACGAGTCCTCGAGCGTGTCTTCGTCGTGCTCCTTGAGCCACTTGATGAGGGCACCGTAGTTGTGACGGTCGTTGACGACCTGGGTGATGGTCTTGCCGTTGGTTTGCGGGTACTCCCAGGTGACGGTACCGTCCATGGTCATGAGACCGGCACGCTGGTAGATGTTCTTGGCACGGACAAACGGCTGGAGCTGGTAGTTCTTGAGGCGAACCTGCTTACCAAGCACCTCACGGCGGTAGTTGAGGTCTGGGTTCTCCTCGTCGGTCGAGGTGGTCTCGAACCATTCGCGAGTGACCTTCTCAAACTCGTCGGTAAGCTGCTTCATCTCCTTTTCGATCTTGGAGCGGGACTTGGAGTCCTTCATGATGTCGTTCTCGCCGGCCTGAGGCTCGATGTAGTCCCAGTCCCAGTCCATGGTACCGCCCATACCCTTTCGGACCTTGGAGGCGGGGACGAGCTCTTCGAGATCCTTGGCCTTGCTGGAGAACTTGATTTTGTCACGCACGACGGGGTCCAGCATGGGCTGGAGGACCTGCCAAATACCCTTGAAGATCCAAGGCGCGCCGTGGACGTAGATACGCTGGAGCGACTCGGGATAGTAGGCCTCGAGACACTTGACGAGGAAGAGGACGCACTGCCAGTCCATGTTCTTGAGACCGAAGCCGGCCATGTCGAAGATGACGACGGCCTTTTCGTAGGGAGCGGTGGTGATCTGACGTGCGTTCTCCATGGCCAACAAGACGTAGTCTTGGAGAACCTCGTGCTTCTGTGCGCTGGTGAAGTGGCGGGCGACGTGGATGAAGTAGATAGGGTTCTCCATCTTGTCCGTGTTACCCTTGATGTACGAGATACCACGGCGGAACTGGTTCATGAAACCGGGGACGTCCTTAAGGCCGTCCTCACCCTTGTAGATGATACCAGCAACGTCTTTTTCGAGACGGAACTTGCAGGCGGCTGCCATCATGGCAAGGGCGCGGTCGATATCCCACTTTCGGGCACGGAGGAAACGAAGGACCGAGGTGTCTGGGTGGTCCATCTTTGTGAACTCCCACATGGTGGTTCGCAGAATGGGGCCTCCGTAGGTGTCGATGAATTCGTTCATCTCCTTCATCTCTTCGGCCTTCTTGGCCTCTTCCTTGGCCTTGTCGTCCTTGGGGATATCCTTGCCGGCATCCTTTTCGTTCTTGGGTGCGGGGGCGTTCTTCTTCTTGTCCATCTTACCCGGACCGCCATTCTGCATGATGCGTTCCGAGGTTTCCTTGTTCTTCTCAAAGAGTTCAAAGAGACGTCTCCACATCTCTCGGAGGTCCTTTTGCTGAGAATCGCTCAAGTTGCCTGTGATTAGGACGAAAAAGCACGGTACAAGGTTAGCATTTGAATCGTTACCATCAAAGTTTCGGACAGCAGAGCTAGAGCCACGTCGTGCATCGGATGCACCGACAGCTGTCAACAGTTGCAAAGCTGAGAGCTGTCACGACCCGCTCGGAAGAGCCGCTGATGCACCGAGGCGTGCGAGCGGATGGTTCTTGGACCGCCCAGCTCGCAAGAAGCCCGCCCGACCACAGCCGGGCTACCGTCCGGTTGAAACAGCTGGCGCTCCACACGGTCGGGAGAGGAGATTACGAAACTTACCTCGGTAGGCGGGCTGGATCTCCTCGCCGAGATCGTTTGTGATGCTCGACATGGTTGCGGTTTGTGCGCCGGAAAGCGAGGCTTTACCGATGGGATTTGAGAAAAAGCGGATGGGAGTGGGCTTTTCGCCTAAAGAGCTGAATTGAGTCTGCTGCTGATCGCGCTGCTGGTAGAGCTGGAGCGATTGTTGCCTGACAAAGACAGCGGGTAGGTAAAAGAGGCTACGAAAGCCAAAGCGCTGCACTTTCGCTTGGAAAGCAAAAGGCTAGCTGTACCTGAGGTTAGCTGGTGAGACGAGCCGCGGTTTCTTTCGAGACCAGAGCGAATAGCAGCTGCAGCACAAGTGAGGAGCGTTCTACAACAGAGATTCGGTTGTGAAGAAGCTACCAGAGCGAAAGAGAAGATGAGTGGAAAGAAGCAAGAGAGATGTACGAGAGGAAGAGAGAGCGCTCCAGGCACGGGGTATAAGACAAGGTGCGGTGGATGCTTGGTTGGTGGGTGAGTGATGTGGATGAGGAGGAAGCCGTGTTCTCTTTTTCTTCGAAGAAAGAAAGGAAAGGAGAAAGAGGAAAAGGGCGACCTTGTCAAAGCTATGGCGGTGGTGAAGGAGGATCGAATGATATGTCGATGATGATGAGCTGATGGGGTTATATTGGATCGAGCGGGGCAAAGTCGATAGGATTCGTTCGGCCAGTCAGTCGGTCAGTCAGGCCAGATTGGACGATGGAGGACAGGCCGAAATGGACGAAGACTAGCCTGAGACTAGCGCGCGGCGAGCAAGAATACAAAGGCAGGCGTAACGGGCGGCCAAGCTACGAACGAGCCAGGCGGATGCAATGCAATGCGTTGTGATGCGAGACCTCGAGGCAGAGAGAGTGGGCCGACGAGCACAGCGGCACCAGACGAGCAGTCCGGGGCGGCTGATGGATGAGATGTGTGCCCAGTTCGCTAGGCGGAGTTGAACCAGATTCACGCCTGAAAGCGCACAGGCGCTGGAGCAGGGAGAAAAAAAAGGAAGAAAAAAAAAGAAGGCGGCTCGAGCCACTTTGGGCAAAGGCGGAGGAGGAGGTGGGCGGAGCGAGCGAGGTCTTGTGGGGAAACCACCCGAAGAGAGCTGCGTCTCTCGGCTGGAAATCAAGAGAGTGTCATTGTGATTGGCAGACTGACTGTCATACAGCCTGGAGCATCGGAGGCCAGCTGCAGCGACGCCCCCGGAATCGGCTCTCTGGAGGGACGGATGGACGGAACGATGGGCGTGGACGACACAGCGGCAGCGACGGTGGAGGTTGGATTGTCGTCAAGCCCAAATTGGACCGTTGGCTGCTGAAAGTGCGTTCGTCGCTGCACCTCTTGCAGCGATCAAAAGCGACCAGGCAGTGGGTTGACGCCGGTGCGTGTGACCTTGGGCGCTAGAGCAGTGTTCTGCCTTGATCAACGCCATGCAGTATTATTTTATTCGATTAATTTTTCTCTCTTTCTTCAGAAATATAGAATTTCGGTGGACCACCAACGAGCAGACGCTCATCCAGTCTTTCGCCCATCGACGTGGATCTACGTCTAGAGTAGGTTCTTCAAGACTCATTAGGCGGAAGGAAGGCGTGACAGGCTTGGAAGGATTCACCAAGCTTCTTGTACAGTACAGTATGAGCTTTTTACGGACAATCGGAACAGGATCATCGACAGGAAGTATTGTGGGCATCTTGGCAAACGACGGGTTGCAGAGCTGTCTTGCTAGCGTTGAGCATAGACGAATCCCGCCACCTCCGTTGTTGGCAATCTTCTGTTTAGAAAGGTCAGCGTTGGCCTTGTTTGACAGTGCTAGCCAAGACATGGTGTTGCACAGTAGATCATGGCGGCCACAGCTTGGAAATGAGACAGGTACCGACGCCGGCGAAGACTGTTTTTCATTCCCGGCTCTTCTGATTGGACCCCGCGAAAGGAAGGCGAGGCACCTGTTCGAGGGGCCGAAAGAGTAGGGGAAGGGAGAGTTGAATGTGAAATGCGGCTGAAACGCCCGATGGATGCAAGTATCTGAAACCTTCTTCTGCGCTGAGACAAGTAGGGTACTAGTGACACTGCTTCCTCCTGACTTCGAGGTCTAGTTTCAGACACTGTCAACAACACAGACACGGCGAGAAGAGTTGCGAATTGGACAAACGAGCGGTGGGACGCTGTTGATGTCAGATGATGGTTTGCGGAGCAAGAAAAGAGATTGATTGGCTGCTGCTCGGCTAACAGTCGAGCCGCATTGCAAACTGACGCCCAACCCGGGCTCGCCAATGCAACCTCGAGCGGGTTTTTAGAGCTCGCTCTGCTACGCCCTCTTGCATCTCGCATCTCTGATTGTCCAAAACCCGTTCCCGCCCGTCAATCTGGATTTTGCTTCGGGGCTGATACTCAAGTGTCTTAGACTGGGTTGGCGTAGAGCCTTCAGGGCTACGATACGGTGGACCTCTTGGACGGACATTGATTATGACGGATGTACGCATGCCACTGTAGCATTGGAATTCTCGCAGTTCAGCATGACGTTTTCCATTGACACTGGTGAGTGTCATTTGATCCAATTTTTCCCCGGTTCCTGATCATGCTGAGCTCTTCCTTCGCAAGCTTGCTCCCATTTTCGTATTCGATTTCTTCAACAAATCGTCAACTCCGCTCCCGACCCCGGCCATTTCGTAACGAGGTGACGTCGTCCGAGCACATTTGTTCCATCGCACCGGAACGTCATTTGTCAAAGTGTGAGTGTTTGTCTCTCGCTAAGAGCGTCTTCCGGAAGACCTGTAGAGGGTGAGAGCGGCAATACACGCTTGATCCGTAGACTCTCTTCCTCCGGGTCGTCTTTCTCAACTGGCGTGACGTTGGTTCATGAGGTAGTTCGTGGGGTGAAGAGGAAGGTTACCACCGACACCACATAGCCTTGCATAACCGCTGCATCCCCACGCGCCAATTCTCAGAGATTTTTCACGAGGAACACCATCCGACTTCCAACTCGTTACGGCTCCACAAAATCTGTCGCATTCGACGCCCATGTTGGGCCCCGCTCATGAACTGTACAGAACAGCCAATCAACGAACCGCTACGTTGTGCGACTTCCTCTTCACAGTCTTCCTTACGGATCCGGGTGTCGCGCATGAGTGAACCAGGACGAATTGAGTCTGCGTACTGCCTGCACAGTGTTTCCAATCCATCGGGGTCAGGCAAAGTCCTGGTTACCACTCACCAGGTGTCCGCGCAAGATTCAAGTTCACCTTCGCGAAGATCGTTCCCGATTGTATCAACGGGTCTTTGTTTGTCCGTTCATCTCCTGCTCATCAACGATCCCGTCTCGAGCAGTCAGAAGCGCAACAACACGTTCAAGCGTCTATCCGGCAAAAGTTCCATGATATTGAGAAATGGCATTTCGAGGGCCTTTTTTTCGACTGTGTGCTTTTGTGTTGATGACATGAATTGTTAGTACATTTCTCGACACCACCTTTGGTGGCTGCGAGAAAGAGAGGAGCGGTACGAGAAAGCAGGTAATGAAGGGACGGATAAACAATAAGAACGAAAAGAAAGACCGAGATTTGTGAGACCATTGCGGGCGGCACTGCCGATGTGGAACTGAAGCGGTGTGACTGCTGGAGCCGGAGGAACAAGGGCGGCGCTAGTTGACGTCGTCCATCTCCATGTTGGCCATCACGTCACCACCCGCATCCGCACCGTATCGCTCTTGACCCTGATCCAGTCGTTCCTCCTCCTCAACGTCTTCATCGTCGTACATGTCGGCCGAGCCTGAACGATCTGCACGATCGCTGCCGCTGCCGCTGCCACTTGCACTGTCGTCCATCCGATAACGGTGGTGCTTGGCGTCGTTCTCGGTAAGGCGCATATTGCCCAGACCCGCGAGAGGGCTCATGGTGGCGCTACGCATCGAAGGATCGTACGTGCTGGTGGTGCTACCATCGCTGCTGTCGTTGAGCACGAGCGAAGGCGTAGGTCCGCGTGCCGGACTGCCGCTCGCATTGCTGCTGACCGTGTTGCGACGCTTCGAAGCCATCAAGGTTTCAAAGTTGATCGACTCGGAGCCAAGCAGACCCGAAGACGGAGGGCTGACGGCCGCAGGCCACAGAGCCTTTTCTTCCGGCAGCGATCGTGCGTTGGCATCCATACCTACCAGGATGGCTGCTGCTTCGAGCAGCTGCACCTGCTGATGCTTGCTCATGAGGAACTTGGATGCCTCCTTCCAATAGACAGTGTGCTCCCAGCGGTGCTTAATAAGACAACTCGGATGGCGGTACACTTTGGCACAGCTCTCGCAGCGGTGAAGCTGCTCGTGCTTGCCGGCCTTGTCGTCGTCGTCGTCGCCAACGGTGCCCGTAGAGCTCACCGAGGTACGTCGGTCGCGCTTGCTACCGTTGTCCAATGCACCGCCTGCATTCGAGTGCGAAGTGATCATGCCCGGACTGGGCATGGGCATGGAACTGTCCAAACTCGAGGGGCCGAAGCATTCGACGCCGAGGTGCGAGTGACCTTGCGAACGACCCTCGTTCTTGATGGGTTGTGCATTGCTACGAGCTTGGAAGGAGCCAGGGGCCACTGTCGAGTTGGAAGCGAGGGATGAGGACAGCGTGAGTGCCTCAGCTGCAGCACCAAACGATGTCGAAAGACCGCCGAGCTCGACGGCGCCCATCCGAGGGGAGCGAGCCATCATGGGGATCGGACGTCCGTTGGGAGAACCAGGCCCACCTGCAGCGGCACGGCTCATGGACAGTCCCGAGGCGCCACCGGCACCAGCAGCAGAAGCGGTGTCGGTTGCCTTCCGACGCATCTGGCCCGTGATCGATTCTCTTCTGCGACCACGGCTGGGGACTGCGGAGGAGATGGCGCCGTTTGACGGGGCGTCTGTCCTCGAGTTGGGCATGGAGGAGGGAGCGAAGAAACCTTTCGAGGGCGGCGAAAGGCCGGTCAGAGGCATGGTCATGGTCATGGTTTGTGGCAACTCGTTGTAAGCCCGGCGAACAGGACTTGCAACGGTGCAGGTCTGAAGATTGACGGAAGGTGTGGAGAGGATCGATAGAGCAGGAGATCAGCCTCTTTGCTTTCGGACGGGCTCGCACGACCCGTATGCGGAACAGGCATGACACTTACGGTTGTAGTTGCGGCGCTGATGCGATTGTCAGAGAAACTCATGCGTGAAGAACGCTGGTCGGTTGCAATCTGCCAAGGCGCGACACCGGAGTTGACGAGTAAAGAGGTTTGAGCGGCGATCGGAGATTGCGATGTAGTTGTGGCAGATACGTGGTGGTCGGCAGACGGCGTGGTCGAGGCCGAAGAAGAGTCGAAAGGCGAGAAAGCAAGAAGATTGAAAAAAGGAGACGGACAAGAGGCGGTTAGGCTGCCAAGGAACTAAGAAACGTCTGGCCAGGTGATAGGTGGTAGCGTGTCATTGCACGGTCCGTCGCGCTAGACAGGAAACAGCCTGTGCACCTAAGCCGAGGCTTCAATCGAGCGCTTCCGTGCAAGGCAAAGCGACTGCGATCGAGTCGGTTCGTGACGGCTGACCTCTGTCGAGTGCGAACGGCGTGTCTCTCCGCTGCTGGCGTCGTCGACGTGACTATCGAGCAGATGCAAAGGAGAAGAAACGAGCAAGCGGAAAAGCATGGACATGCAGCCCAAGCAGCGTGCTCGCTGAAAAGGAGAGGGAAGAAGAAGAAAAGTGAAAGGAAACTCACGTCGTGCAGCGAAAGAGATGAGGTGAGACACGGGGCGTTGAAGACGGATCAGGGGGTTGTCGAGGCCACCGAATGCAGTGTTTGCTCCAGCGACGCTTATTGGAGAGGTTTGATGGGAGACGAATGCAGGAGTGAAGGTATCGAAAGGAGATACCGTGGATGCACGAGTGCTGTCGGTCGAGATGAATGCCGCTTTTTGAGGGGGGTAATTTGGGTGACGTAGACTACGGTCAGTCTACGAAGCTAGGATGCGGATCGTACACGGCTGAGCTCCTGCAAAGTGTTGCAAGAGGTCACCGTGTCCAATTGAAGGTCCGGCAGAGCAGGTAGCGCGCTCGATAGCAGGTCAGTTGCACCGGGTGAGCTTGACTTCTGAGCTGCAGGGCAGGTCAGAGTTGCTTGTTGTAAAATGGGCAACTTTGTTAGACGACCGGGAGTAGCGAGAGATCGCTAGCAGTATGGAAGCCGAGAACGCAAGGTGCGAAAGCGATGCGTGACTGCGACCAGGGGTTGACCTGGCTTTTGAGGGATGAAAAGGAATCCACACGGAAGTCTGCGAGACAAGACGAATATGAACGAAGGAGGGCGGATAAAGGACAGTGTCGAAGAGAAAGAGCCAGACGAATAGTAGAAAGAACCGAGTCGAAGCGGCCAGCGTCGTTCGTAAGGATGAAGTCGATGGTGTATCGTGATCGTCGATGGTGGTGTCAAGGGAGCAAAAGCCAAAGCAACCCTGGACACGCGGACGTAGCATGCAGTGAACGCAGTATGTGCCTCTCGACCACCTTCTTTTTGATTGCAGCCAACGCGGTGCACACCAAAAAAAAAGCAGCACGCAAGCAGTGTGTCGGGAGCTGCAGAGGGGCCAAATTTTTTGGAAGAGCGATCTTTTTTCGGATTCGATGGTGTGCAGCTGCGAGTATTTCTTTTTGGAAGGCAAGCCGCTGCGAGCGGGAGCAGGTCTTCTGATTGGATGTCGACATCTCGGAAAAACGCGAGGCGGACGAAGCTCGAGGAACAAACTGCAATGACCCTGGCGGGTAAGAGAGAAAGGGCCCAGACAAGGGTCGAATTTAAAATAAGAAACAATGGACAAGTACAGGCTTCGGCGTCGGTCACTGTCACGGTGTCCAATCAAGGGGAAAAGGTGCCCGCTGCATTTCGAAGGCATCATCCAGCAACGACGGGCCGGGATACTGCTGTCCGCTCGATCTCTCGCTTGCTTGCTTGCCTGCAGCTTGCTTAGGCGCGCATGTCCATTTTGTCTCTCCCTGCTTCCCAAGCTGCAGCTCAAAGGTCCAACCCGTTCACCGGACGCTGCGTAGCACAAGCTGGCGAGGTTCGACTCGGCTCACTAGGGCAATGTCTTGACAAACATGTGGTCGAATGTCTTCAGAGACAAAGCAGAGAGCAGGGAGGAGCGAGTGCGACGGCAGCGATGCAGGCGGAGAAGAGCGCTTCAAAAGTCTCGTGCAGCTTTCTTGTGATGAGGCTTCATCTTCCCCGCAGAAGGGCCCTCTTGCTATCCGCCTCTCGCACCCGGACAGCCTTTTCGCTCCAAACACCTGCTCAAGGTCACCTTTCCTGCCGACGCTGAGCCGTCCTCGCAGCTGAGAGTGTACAAGTTCGAGCAAGCTAATGGCCTTGATGGATTACGAAGCGGACAGGCAAGGCTTCAGACAGAGTCAGCGGTGGATGGTCGGGGTCACGGGGCGAGCGGCTGAGACAGCTGCAGGTGTCGGTTGCGTACCCGTATCAGCGAACTGCCTCGAGCCAATCACAACGCACAAAACCCCACCTCCCCGTGAACAGCGTCGATTGCCGTGCAGCCAAGGGCGGGCAGGCTGCAGCCCGTAGGACGTGGACCGCCCACGCTTCCTCCTGAATTGAAGGACTGTTCGTTCCCAAACAGCACTAGAACCAGGTAGGATAGATGAGAGCAGCTTCCTGACAGCGGCGGTCACCGTTCAAGCTGTTGAAGAAAATGCGTACACTACGGCTGAGCTCTGCGTGAAATCTGTGTCCTCGACCTGTGTGACATGGGTGGTCATGAAGGCGGGGGCAGGCATCGACTATCATACCTTGGCGTCTGTTGGCGGATAGGCAATTGCCGCAGTCGCTCTCTTAAAACAAAAAATCCAGCATTTCTATTTTCATTTGCTTGAGATTCATTTTCTTTTATTTTTTATCAATACGCACGTCGAATCTGGGGTGCTGTCGTGATGGCTCGCTTCGAGAAACACAGGGCCAAACATTCGGAAAAGCCTTCAGGGCAACTCGCCCAACCCGCCAGCCGTGAGCTTCCACGTAGCCCTCTACCGCCGTCAGTTCCGAATTTGACCGCGTCCTCGTGTCCTCGTGTGCTCGCCTCACTTTGTTAGCTAGATCAAGATTTCTCTTACCTCGGCAAAAGGGGCCACACACGGACGCCGCGGCTCGCGGCAATGTATTTCGCATGGCGCTCCGTTCCGGAAATTGGCGGCAGCTGACAGGCACGAGTCGCCTGGCTCCGAGGGAAGCATTGCCGCAGCATCGACTCGCCGAAATCCCTTGCCTTGACATCGTGCAATCTGCAGCCTTGCAGACGTGTGTAGGTCACCGGACAGCACCAGGATCGCGGGGGAAAGATCGAACAGCGCTTAGCACCGTCGTTTCTTGTCCACCTTTCTCCGAACGAGTGTCGAGCTTTGCAGCGGGGCCGCAGCCGAAGCACGCTTGTCCTTGGCGGCTGCAGGGCCGAAACGCGTGTGGTGACAGCGGTCTCTTCCGCAACACCAATGCAACGTTCTTGTACTGAGTTGTACGCAGTCTCGGATCCTCGATCGAGTGATTGGCCGACAGACGTGGGCCTTGCCGTTCAATGCAACTGGTTGCATTCTTGACAGTAAGAATCGCGACCAGCTTGTCGTTGATTGGTGGCTCGTGACGCGATCGCAATTCGTGCTATGGCGCCTTTGTTCGTCTAGGTGGGGGAGAGCTTCTTGTCATGTCGCGGGGGACATCCGATTAGCCGGCTCGATCAACGGTGCATCTTCGGTGAATTGTTGTTTCGTCCAGCAACTTGCATTTTGAAGTGATCATGCCAAGTGCTCTTGGGGCTAGCAGCTGCCTCTTGAGAGAGCCTTCCTTTCCTAGGATCGGGATTGCCGTACCGGATTGCTCAGAGCTGCGAACTTGATCGAGGTCCTTTGATCCCAACTTGCGCAGTCGCAAACGAAGCGAAGCCGAGGTGCCCGACCGCTAGATTGACAGCTCCGATCTGAACAATGGTGGAAGCTGGCTTTTGCTACCACTTCTTTCTGTCATTGTCCTCGGCTGCTCGTCGCTTGCCCAAACAATAACACATTTCGCTTATTGTCGCAATTGATTTGGCGATCGTCCACCGCTACTCGTCGCATCCCGAACAATAGCGCCAACGACGCAATCGGCCGCTAGGAAGCTTTTGTTCCGTCATCGCTCGGGATGTTGTTAGACTTGCGTCGCTAAATTTCACGAGCTTGTTGCAACAGTTTTGAGAACCGGCCTCAAAAGCGAAGGTGATTGCTGCTACTATGGTCACGACGAGTACGACTGCCTTCCGACAAGAAGCTTCTTCAGTTGGGAAGGTTTTAAGTCTGCAGTCAGCTTCCCTCACCTTGAACTGACAGCCAATAAAATGCGCACGTTTCCGCGACGTACAGCACGCGCCGCATGTGTAGGCTCGACAAGAGCAGCAACTGGCCTCCCAGACGTGCATCTTCGCCGGGCGGAGCTCTTGAGCTGGGTGTCGAGGCCCTGGCTGCTGAACGTCAATGCGGTTGTCGAGCGTGTATCATTGGCGATCAATTGCAGACTGGCCTCGCTTCATCTTCGTCCGTCGACGTCGCTCACGCATCAGATCACAAAGCGCTCTGCAACCGTATCCTGAAGTGACGAAGGATCATGTAGTGCAGTACGGGCGCGCAAAGCGCTTTGTTGTTCGGATGCTCATGACGAGCTTGAGCTTCTTTTGACTCGAGCTCTCGGCAACGCCCTATCAGCTCTGTTGGCAATGCATCAGATCGAACAATGTGTGACGGCCGCCAACGGCGATTTCATCGGCTGTGATGGCCGGAGAGGTGCATGCATATACGATCCAACCTTTATAGCTTGAGCTTGACTATCTGCTCTGCCGCTGATCCAGCCTGTCAAAGACGAGCTCGTACAAGGGTGCAACGTGCAAACTCAAACGTTTTCCGACGAATGATGGCACGCATAGCATGTCAATTCGTGATCTCATCCGACTCGTCAGTGACGCTAGAACAGTTTATCATGGCATCGCGCCATTCGGTGGGACAATGGTCAGGTCAAGCCATTCGAACTGAAAGCTTCCGTCTGGGAGAGCCTCTCGTGCCGCTTCAACCAGACCAGACCGACTTGAAACTCAGATCCTTGCAACGCCACTTCGTTTTCCGCTCGACGTGCCGGGTCAGGTTGGGTCTTGACGTGGGTCCAGAGTCGAAATTGCGCCTTGATATTCCCCAGAGTTTTTTTTAATAGAAAAACATTTGATAATTTTTCCCTCCCTCTGTCTCATGAGACGGGGAGATCTTCCGCTTAGCACCGTCACGGAGGTTTCTGCTTTGCTGTGATCGTTGCCCTCTGAAGGGATTTCCTTCGTTAGGCGCTAAACGAGGACAAAAGTTCAACCCCACATTTTTCTCATTGGTCAGGTGGAAGAAACTGTGCGACCTGACTGCTTGTCTCGCTTCCTCGCTCGCTTGCTCTCTCTCTCTCTCTCCCCCTCTCCTGTGCTGTGTGTTTATGGTCTGTAGTAGCCCGCTGCTCTGTGCAAAGCTTTGCCGCTGCACTGCAGGACCTTCAAGTTTGCGCTCGCGCGTAGAGGATCTGTTTCCGACCAGAGTCTGAGCTGCCAAGCGACTCGAAACGGCACGCAAGAAAGATCTGTCAACGGTGAAGATGTTAGTTGGACGACTGCCCGCAATGTACGTAATACCCACCTGTGACAAGAGCGATTTGCGCATCAACCTCGGTTTCACGTCGATCCTCAACAGGCTGAGACGGGTGCCCTTCCCTCGGGTTCTTCCGAGCTTAACGTGCTGAAGTACGGTGCTGTGCATCCTTCCGAAGAAAGCTCGACGTGTCCTGCAGCGGTGTGATCTCTCCGTTTGGTGCTTGCGTGATGTGATCTGAGTGCATGACAAGCCGACATGTGACTGTTCCGGGAAACGACCCGAAGTGTAAGAGAGCCACAATTGAAATCCTCGTGAGCTTCGGCTTGCCTCTGCGCTCTGCCTCCTTTGTCCTTGCCGCCATCATTCATCGGAACTCATCTCGCGCTTCCGTCGCGTCCGCTCAGAGGTAGCTCTCTCGTCAAAGAAGCAAGCTGCCTCGTGAACTTGACCCCCTCGTTGCGCAGCTTTGCTTCGAGCAAGCTTAAGCACAGCACAGCAGAGGTTGTTCAAGTACTGCAAGCCGCTGCTGTCGCCTCTCATCCTTTCACCACGCCCTTCGCACCAAGAGAGAGTGACCTAGCCGGTCGTCTGCTCCGACCGTGCCTTGATCAGTCGCGAAACTTGCCGCACTTGTCTCCAGAACCAGTGGCAGGCAAGGTACATCCGTGCTGTCACTTCGTCAGCGTAGCCGGCAAGTCCACCAGTCAAGCACAGCATAAACGCCGTTCTCACACTGTCGGTTGCGTTCCGACGCTGAGGCTTTCGCACCTCCTTCCTCTACGTCAAGTTCTTGGTCGAGCTTCCTTTCATCTGCCCTCTTCAAGCGGCTGAGCAGTCCCACTGCGAGCTTTTGTCGACCGGATCTGGATTTGACCTGCTGTTGCGCTTAGCCACTGCTACGCCTTGGCCGCCCGTTTCACACCGTCGAGACACCGCAGGGCGAGGCAGTCGCACTTGTCCGAGTGGTCTAATTATGGTCGCCAAGATCTATTTCGATCCGCCCCTGTGGCTACAGAGGCAGTCGTGGGTCTTGAGCAAGCTGCGACAGGAGCGTTCCGACTCCGTCGTCGATGTCGGCTGCTCCAATGGCGTGCTGCTCTCAGCGCTGATGCAGCCTGCTTTTCAGCTCGACCAATTCCCCGTCCATCGCTTTCCTGCACTCGCCCATCCCGACACAGCTACAGCAAAGGACAAGCACGTTGCAGATGACGCGCCGACCGATGCCCTCCTCTCGAGTCGCCATTGGATTTACAGCCCCAACGACATCGTGCTTTCCCGACTGATTGGCATCGATGTTGAGCGCAAGGTGCTTGACAACGCCAAGTCGAGTCTCTCGCTTCACGGCCTCGCTCTCGACCGCAATCGTCCGCGATGGAAGTCGCTCGATGTGCGCCTCTTCCAGGGTCCCGTCGAGACCGAAAACGAGACGCTCGACGACTACGACGCTTTCGTCGCTACCGAGATCATTGAGCATCTCGACGAAGCTGCGCTTGAGCAATTTGCGCCGACTATCTTTGGAAAGTATCGCCCTCGCCTCGTACTCGTTACCACCCCCAACTACTGCTTCAACGACCACTTCGGCGAGGATCTCAGTACGCGGCCAGGCTTTCCCGACCCCACCGGACGCACCAACCGCGTATTCCGTCACGACGACCACAAGTTCGAGTTCACTCCCGACGAGTTTCAGAAATGGTGCGAGACCATCGCCGACGACTTTGGCTATCAAGTTCAAATCCAAGGCATCGGATCTGGCATCTACAGGATTCCCAAAGATCAGATGGACCCGCTTGTCCCTCCTGAGCACGGCGCCAAGGTTTGGAAAGCATCTCGACCTCGCACCACCTCCAACACTGACCAGAGGCTTCGCTTTGCTACTCAGAGCGCCTTTTTTGTCCGCCACTCCGCTACCACCATAGCGGCCGGTCGTCATCGATCCCAGCCCGAGAACGTCAACACCAGCGACTCGGCGCACCCTTTCTCCGATCGATACTTGCAGTCTCGTTCGGTACCAAAACCGCCCGTCGAGACTCGCGTGCACGACATTTTCGACGAGGCCAACATCCGCGAGGGGGAGGAAAACGAAGAGGACGGAGACGAGCGCGGCAGGTCGGGTCGACGTGCACGCAGTCGACGCACCGAAAATCTGCCCTTCCTCAGCATTCCTTCGCCCCAGACGCCGATTCTTGGTTCGTCCGCCCCGCTCGCGACGCCCAACACTACGGCAAAGGCTCTGGCCGAAGCATCCATCAGCAGCGCTCCTCCAACTCCCTTCACGGGACACAAGCTGGTGTGGAGTCACCGGTACGACTGCTCACTCGCTTCGTCGCAGGTGGTGGAAGCAGGCAAGCGCAAGATCCAGACCGGCATCCCTATGTCCGCCGATGACATCCTCGTCACCGTCGTTGAGAAGCAGCGACAGCTCTACGTCCACTCTCAATGGCACGGAGACGACGGCGCGTCGTCCGAAGCTGGCATCGGCAAAGAGGCGGTGGCCAAGCTCTGGGACGTTTGGAGCGACGACACGGTGCGCGCTGCATGTGCCGGACGTGTCGCTGCTCTGCTGGATGCGTTGCGACTCGTGGCACCGGAGGCCGAACCCGAGATTGCGGGATCCGCTACCGCAGCTGCCAGCGGTCTCGCCGCCAGTGCCGACGAAACGACAGCCGAACGCCACACCACGGTGGTAGGATCCGACGCCACGCACTGGGAGCTCCGCGTGCAAACCATCCGTCACGAGAACGTCTCTGCCACCACCAGCTCGCAGGACTTTGTCGAATCCGATCTCTTCCTCGTCTACACCCACCCGGACGTCGAGCAGTGGCAGGCGGCCATCGACGAAGCGCGCAACTGGGTGCCGCACGACCTGGCGCGTCGCAACACCAGCAGCGCTGGAAAGGCGAGGCGCAGCAGCTCCTTATCGGGCAACGGCACGGGCGCGGAAGGTGTAAAGCCACCCAAGGACGCTGCTAGTCTGACCCCGACGTGGGAGTAGCACGATCGTCCGGGAAAGCATTTCGACTCACCAGAAAAAGCTGCCTTCACACGAGGGCTGCACTCTTTCATCCAAAAGCATCTCATTGCGCATCCTCACAGTCACACATGTATTCTTGTCTCCGCTCACATTTCGTAGGCGAAAAGCATATGATTGCATCATCCCGAATGGCAGCTTGTTCAAGAGCGTTGAACACGACGACCTGATCTAGTGGAGCCGGCGGGGAGGGAGAGAGCGGCTGCAAGGACGGATTTTTCGTCTCCAGGGGCGATGGCGTTTGTGAGTACGACGTCGAAGCCTGGTTTTGAGCGATTTTTTGGAGGTGGTGTTGGAGATGGTCGGGTCTGAGTTTCGGACGGAGTTGATTGTTTTGGGGTTTGATCAGATTTGCGTTTCTCCGGCATGGATTTGGGGACGGTGATTGCGGGTTGACGTTCTCGAGCTGTGACCCAGACGTTCGCCGCTCCCGCCTCGTCTTCATCGTCACCATAAATCCCCATTTCCGGCGGAACGGCACCCACGCCGACCATACCACCACCACCTTTCTGTCCCTTCCCCTTCTTCTTCGTCTCCGCGTGATGATCCTGATAATGTCCCCCTGTCCACCTCCATTTTCCCTCCAACAACTTCGTAATCACTGCGTACGCTTCTTTGCTACCGTAGGCGATACCGGTTCGGGGATCCTTGTAGATAGCAGGGAGACCGGTGATGGGGCAGATGGACTGACGAGGTTTGAGCGGTCGATTGCGGGAGGGTACGAAGGGGTAGGAATCCCAGGAGCAGTGGGAGCCGAAGAGGGTGTTGTACTCGTCGAGCCATTCCCAGTCTTCGGGGAGGCGTTCGATGGACAGCAGCGTGCGCGATTGAAGCTCGTACCGAGAAGAAGAAGAGGAGGAAGAGGAAGGGTTGGCGGGAGTGGCAGCGGTGGTGATGCTGGTCGAAGAGGCGCGGAGGAGGGATGCTTCTTGTCGTGCTGCGATGACGGGGTCCAGGGTGAGAGATGCGTTGGAGGCGACTGCCGATGCTGATGTGGTGGAAGTGGGGGGTTGAGTTTCGGCTGGCTTGACGGCACCGTGCTGCGGCGATGTTGCGGTGGTTGGAAGGGGAGAAGAAGGCGAACCGGATTGGGAAGGAATGTCGGCTGAGACTTGACCATTGGCTGCTGCTGGTAGCAAGCCTGTGCTCTGATCGCCGTTGACAGAAGAAGTTGTGATGGCCGCGGCGTTTGCTGTTGCTTCTTGTGCAGGAGTCGTGGTTGGTGCCTGCGTGGCTACCTTTTCTGCGCTGTCCTTCGCACTCGTCTGCTGCGTATTTTGCGCGGACACTGCCTTATCTGCATCAAAATCAGCCGCCGCAGAAGCGTTGGCATTGTCCGATGCAGACACATGCGCCTGCTCCTTCTTGTCATCCACACCGATCTCCTCTACGACCCTAGTCTTCAACCCGACGCTCATCCACCTCACAAACGGACCCGTTATCCTCTCCTTCCTCTGCCTTTGCTTCGCCCGCCTCTCCTCTTCCTGCTCCAAGAACCGTCTCAAGCTCTCCCTGTTTTCCTCTTCCACCTCGAGCGCCTCTGCAATCAATGCGTCCTGAGTCAAACTCGCCTTCTTCCTCACCACCTGCTTGACCGGCTGAGCTGCTCTCCTCTGAGACGCTTCTTCCAACCTCGACTCTACCTCTCGTTTCGACTGTACAGTGAACGAGCGTGCAGATGTTCTTCTGCGTCCAGAGTCTAGACTGGATGTGGACGAAGATGGTTGGTCTGGCGCAAAGCTGATGCGTCTTCGTTTCGCTTCTTGGGTCGCCTCTGCTAGTGGCGCCGGCCTTCGGGTCTTTGGTGCGACCGGTGCGGGTCGCTTGATGATGCCAACGTTTCTCGCCTGTGCTCTTCTCCTTTGCTTGTCGGCCTTCTCTTGCGCTTCGATCTCCCTCTCCCCTTCACTTTCGTCCTCCGCCGCCTTGGCTTCGTCATCCGACTCGCGATCGAAATCGCTGTCGACGATATCGACGGCCTCGTTTTCATTGGCCTCAAAATCGATGTCGTTTTCAACCTCGGGGAAGACTTCATCCTTTTCAAGCTCTTGATCTAGTAGAGCTTTGAGTCGATTACCTGCTGTGGATCGTTTGGACCGAGAGGTGACCATCAAGTCCGATGGGATGGCAGAGGTAGGGTCGAATCGTTCGATGCGGTAGGACGAGGCTGGGACGGGCTCGGGTGATGGAGAACGGGACGAGCCCGCGACAGGCGAAGAGCGTGATCTCGACATGATGAGGTAGGGTTCGATGCAGCGTCCGAAGTTTGTATGAGAGAGTGCAGAGTCAAGATGACTAGGGTTGTTATGCGGAAAGGCTCTTGATGGTCGGCATGAGCGTGCTTTGGGCGCGACTTCGCCCAGGTGACGTGTCTGTTGAGCCCTTTTTGGCTATCTGCGCATGGGCGTGAGTAGTGAGACGAGTAAGAGAGCGACCTGAGGGAGTGTCCAGCCAGATGGGGTGAAGTGGCAAGGAAGTGTGTAAGGCGGGCAGGGACCCTGAAAGTCATTCTGTCACGAAATGGCGGTGTGGTGCAGCAATCCCGTGTTCCGAGCGTCGCCCGGCAAATTTAGCACATTCTTGTCCTCCAACACCTGTGCCTCCTCCATCTCTACCTCTCTTCACCTTCACACATCGCTGCTCCGGTCCGCTTCACACTTTCAGTCTTAAACCACCATCCGTTCGGATTCTCGACAATGTCGCTCGAAGAGTTCTCAGCAGCACGCAAGCAAAAACTCTCGCTACTCCGCTCCCTGCGCGAAGCCGAACAGTCATCCACCCCGCTCCCCTCATCCTCCTCATCCTCTCTCCGCCAAGCATCGCTCATCAAGCGACACTTCCGCAACTATGACCCCATCACCGGTCAGATGAAGCGCTTCACCTCCGCACGCGATCTCCCCGATACAGTCGAAAAGGACGTCGATGGTCTTCAACAACGCATCATCTCCGACGACGACCAAAAACGACAAGAAGAACTCGACCTCAACAACATCGCTCCCAAACGTGCAAATTGGGACCTCAAAAGAGACCTACAAAGAAGACTCAAGAAGCTCGAAAGAAGAGACAAGGAAGCCGCCATCCTGCTCATCCGTCAACGAATCCAATCCCAACAGAAAGCAGCCGGCTTGAACGCCGACGACGGTAACGAACACAGCGTCACCGGTCTATCCGCCGAAATCGCTGCCACAGCAACAGCAGATCTCGGCAGCGCTGAATCAGATCTGTCCGATGCTGAAAGCGGTAGCGACGATGACTAGCACCATAATCCAATCGTATCGAACGCATTTGAACTTCCTGTATCAACTCGACATTTGTATTTGTACTCATTCTCAATCAACAAAGCATCGCGACGACATCTCGAAGGCACCAGGTCCAGGAAACAGCGATGAAACCATAACGAAATCGCGCTTCATTGAGAGATGTGCAAATAGAGAGACCCAGAGACATGCTTATTTTGGTGAGTTTACCTAACGACGCCTGATCGAACCGCATCGATTCCTAACGGGTCCAGCCGTTGAACAGGCCAATGTCGTCGGCGCCATTCATCGGACCCGAGCAGCCAACCTGCTGCTTCTCCTCCTCCTCCTCTTCGATCTCCTCATCTGTCAAGCGCCGTTTGCGATTGCCATTGGCGTTGCCGTTGAGCACTGCCGCTGTAGCTTCATTGGCCATCTTTTCGTCGCCCGCAACGCTCGATGCGGCAGGGCTCGCACGGCTCGCGTAGATCTTCTTCTGGCTCTCGGCAATCACGGGGATCTTGCCCGCTGCCTTCTTGGCTTTGGCGTTCTCGCTGCGAAGGTGCTCGAGATGCGCAATGTACGCGGCGTCCACACCGCCAGTGACGTACTTGCCATCGAATACCGAGCAGTCGAACTGTTTCAACTCCGGGTTGAACTGCTGCACCGAGTCGATGAGGTCTTCGAGCGTCTGGTAGATGACCATGTCCGCCTGAATGTACTCGGCGACTTGTTCTACGGAGCGTTCGTAGGCGACAAGCTCTTTTCGCGAAGGCATGTCGATACCGTACACGTTCGAGTAACGGATGGGTGGCGCGCACGAAGCCATGATGACCTTTCTGGCACCTGCATCACGAGCCATTTGGATGATCTCTTTGGAGGTGGTACCTCGAACGATCGAGTCGTCGACGATGAGGACATTCTTGCCGTTGAACTCGAGCGCCATGGCGTTGAGCTTTCGGCGTACGTTTTTGCGACGTACGCTCTGGCCGGGCATGATGAAGGTTCGACCAACGTAGCGGTTCTTGATGAAACCTTCGCGATACGGAACGCCGAGGTTCTGTGCAAGCTGCAGCGCGGCAACACGGGATGTATCCGGAACAGGGATAACAACGTCGATGGTCTCGCCCGTCTTTTGCAGTTGACGACGCACCTCGTCGGCGAGCTTGTCACCCATGGCCATGCGCGAACGGTAGACAGAAACGCCGTCCATGACACTGTCTGGACGCGCAAAGTAGACATACTCGAAAATGTCGGGGGAGAAGGCGGCACCATCCTGTGAGCCGGCGGGAGGTGTGAGGATACGTCGCGACACAGCGTGCCTTGTGATGATGACGGCCTCGCCAGGCTTGATGTCTTGGAAGTCCTCGAAGCCAAGCGCGTCGCAGACGACCGACTCGGATGTGAAGAGGTAGTCCATGCCGTGGCCCTCGAGATACTCAGAGTCGGCGACCGACGAGGGACGCGAGCACATGCCGAGAGGTCGAATGCCGTTAGGATCGCGGAAGGCAATGATGCCGAAACCGGCGATCATGGCTGCGCAGGTGTAACCACCCTTGCACTGCTTCATGAGGTCGCGGATGGCGGTGAAGATGTCCTCCTCATTGATACGGAACTTGCCGGTCTTTTGCAAGTTGTTGGCAAAGACGTTGAGGAGCACCTCCGAGTCCGAGTCGGTGTTGATGTGGCGATGCGCGTCAGCATCGAGGAAGCGACGAAGCTCGTCGGTGTTGATGAGGTTGCCGTTGTGAGCAAACGTGATGCCGTAGGGAGCATTGACGTAGAAGGGCTGGGCCTCAGAGTGAGCCGAAGATCCGGCGGTGGGGTAACGAACGTGACCGACACCCATGCTGCCCTGGAGACGAGAGATGGCGTTGACGTCGAACACGTCGCGAACCATGCCGTTGGCCTTGCATTGATAGAAGCGACCCTTGCTGCCACAAGTGACGATACCGGCAGCATCTTGACCACGGTGCTGGAGCAACGAGAGGGCCTCGTTGATCTCGGGCGCAGCCGACTGCTCGGTCGAGGCGAGAAGGAGAGCGGTGATACCACACATGGTCGAAAATGCGACGTCAGCAACGACGATTACGAAGCAGAATCGCAGATGCGTGGGTGTGAGGAGGTGAACGAGGGACGATGCGACACTCGAGGATGGTGAGGTGGATACCTAGAGGAGAGGAAGCAAGAGGCAGAGGCTCGTCGCTCACGAAACCAGTCACGAGTTGGCCGACCAGCGAATGAACTTCACAGGGTGCAGGCAGCAGCGTAGACTCAGCATTGCACGCAGGAGCGCAAGTTTTGGTCTTGTTGCAACTCAAGCCACGGTCACATCTCTTTCGGCTGAATGGCCCGAATCTCATCACATCCTCGCCATTTGCTGCTGCTGATTCTGCAGAGTGAGCATTGCACCACCAAAAAAAACACACCCGCTAAAAGGATCTTTCCGAAGACACGACTCACGACTCGAGAAGAAGAAGAGAAAAAAATTTAGCTCGCCGCGTTTCATTTTTTGGTGCGGCTCAGTCTCGGCACAATTCCGACAGCCTGGGAAAATGTTGCCAAAACTTGCATGCCTCTCTCTCTCTCTCGCGAGGCCTTCTTCGGCGCCTGAGCTTTCGCTGACTGATGCTACGGTGATGTCTACGAGTAACACTATCTCGACGGCGTGGAACCGCTAGACGCAGGAGCAGAGCATGGATGCAAAATCACAGAAGCGGGCTATCCGGTCACAGGCACGAACAGGCTCGCGATTTTGTCATCCTTGTAGCGATGTGAAAAGCTCAATCGGCCTGATCCGCCTACCATCTGGGATCGGGCATTTGCCCGGGGGAATCAGCGGTCTACATGTCTCGACACTACGACGCTTGAACACGCCGAAAGAAAAGGTGCAAAAATAATTTTGAACGGCAACTTTTACCGTCATAGAATGGCTTCGCTCAGACTGACGTCTGCAGCAGGTCCAGCAAGTCGGAGAAGCTCAGTTAGAGCTCTCTTCTCGTGTCAAGCACATCACCTCACCACCTTTCCATTGCCTTTCTCCTTACCCTCCGTCTTCGACCCGCTCCTTCAAGGCCTACACACCTCCGCCTTTGCCGGTCACACTACCTGAAAGAGGAAAATCGAGCCTCAGCTCGGGAGACGAAACCTCGTCGGAATTGGACAGCACACCACACTTCCTCCACCGCATCTGACCGCCCCTTCCACGACTTCGAATATGTCCGACGCTACTGCCGCGACCAACGGCGCTGCTGCGTCCGTCGACAAGGTCGCTGACAAGCTCGCCAACACAACCCTCCCCACCTCCAACGGCACCAACGGTCACTCCAACGGCGACCACAAGGACAACGACGACGAAGGTGACGACGATGACGACGATGACGACGACGAGGAGGGCGACGCTGGTGCGTCTGCTGCTACCGGCGCAGCAAAGAAGAAGAAGAAGAACAAAAAGAAGAAGAAGAAGTCCAAGGCCAAGCTTACGCAGACCGTTCCACCTCGTGTCGGCCTCACAAAGATCTTCACCAACGGCATCTACCCCGTCGGTGAGATTCAACAGTACGATACGTCCAAATTCAGCGAGGAGAGGAAGCGCGTCACCGACGAAGAGCTCCGCGAGCGAGAGAGGATCGTGCAGCAGGAGGATGGATTCGACTACAACATTATTCGTCGCGCCGCCGAGGCTCACAGGCAAGTGCGTCAGTACGCGCAAAGCGCCATCAAGCCCGGTATGACCATGACCGAGATCGCTGAGCTCGTCGAGGACGGCACGCGCGCAGTCGTCGAAGCGGAAGGTTTCGAGTCCGGTATCGGCTTCCCAACCGGTGTTTCGGTCAACGAGTGCGCCGCTCACTACACTCCCAACGCCGGCGACAAGCGTGTGCTTCAGGCTAGCGATGTTCTCAAGGTGGATTTCGGTGTTCACGTCAAGGGTCGCATCGTCGACTCGGCCTTTACGCTCAACTTTGAGCCTACCTGGGATCCGCTGCTCGCCGCCGTCAAGGCCGCCACAAACGCTGGTATCAAGGAAGCCGGTATCGACGCCCGCCTCGGTGAGATCGGTGCGTCGATCCAGGAGGTCATGGAGTCGCACGAGTTCGAGGCCAACGGCAAGATGCACCAGGTCAAGTGTGTCCAGAACCTCAACGGTCACAGCATCGAGCGCTACTCGATCCACGGCGGCAAGTCGGTGCCCATCGTCGCTATGCCCGACCTGGACGTCAAGATGGAGGAAGGCGAGTACTACGCCATCGAGACGTTCGGCTCCACAGGACGAGGCTACGTGATCGACCAGGGCGAGTGCTCGCACTACGCACGCAAGAAGAACCTGCCCAAATCGATTCCCATCCGCGTCCACTCGGCGCACGGGTTGCTGCGTACCATCAACAAGCACTTTGACTCCCTTCCCTTCTGCCGACGATACCTCGATCGTGCGGGCGAGAAGAACTATCTGTTGGGGCTGAAGCACCTCGTCTCGCTCGGCGTCGTTCAGGATTACCCGCCGCTGTGCGATATTGCGGGGGCGATGACGGCTCAGTATGAGCACACGATCTTGCTGAGACCGACGTGCAAGGAGGTGGTTTCGCGCGGAACGGATTACTGATCTCGAGTGAAAACAGACATATGGAGATTGTTCATTGCATCGTTCGTAAGTGTCTGCTCTCGCAATTTAAGCTTATCTTTCATGATGATGAAAAGTGGTATGTGTACATGAGGCTATGATTCTGCGTACTGTGTGAAGACGTCTTGTGGTGGGAAGAGGGTGGGAGCTAGATGGAGGTATTTGTCGTAGTCTTTTTGGGAGAAGCAGCAGAGGATGATTCTTTCGATCTGTATGACCACCCCACGAAGCGGTTAGAGTTCAAATCAGTTTTTGACGGGGTTCTTTTCTTCTCGGGCTTAGGGGGTACTTACGTTTTTGTGGTTGTTGTTGGATTCGAGCCAAGAACCGATTTCGTCGAGAGCGGCGGTGGCTGCTTTTTCGAAGGGATAACCGTAGACGCCGGTGGAGATGCTGGGAAACGCGATGGTTGTGCCGCCGATGCGGTGGAGTTCGTCGAGACTGGAACGGTAGGCGGAACGGAGGAGACGTTCGGATTCGGAGGAGGAAGAGGAGCTGTAGACGGGACCTACGGTGTGGATGATGTGCTTGGAAGGGAGGTTGTAGGCGGAGGTGGTTTTGGCAGAGCCGGTTTCGCAGCCGTTGAGGGTTCGACATTCGGAGAGCAGCGATGGGCCGGCAGCTCGATGGATGGCTCCGTCGACTCCACCGCCACCGAGGAGGGAGTTGTTGGCGGCGTTGACGATGGCATCGACGGAGAGGGTGGTGATGTCGCCGCAGTGGAGGGAGAGGAGCGAGGCGAAGGGGTAGATGGAGGCGGAGAGGGTGGAAGGCGCGGGCGAGGACAGTGTGGAGGTGTAGAGCGAGGCGAGGGTGGGGATTGCGTTGAGTTTGGTGACCATGTTCGCTAGGCCTGGAGAAGCTGATGCTTGGAGCTTTGTCGTGGTTTCGGTGCCGGCTGTAAGTGCAATGCTACCGAGGGAAAGGTGAGAGGAAGATGGTGTTGGTTCGAGGTGGTCCAAGCATTCTCCTCCAAGTCATGTCATGTGGAGGCAAACCATTTTCCAGGCACGGAAGAGAGCGAAATCTTACACTGCCCTGCCCCGCGGATAAAAACTTGACAGATCGGTGCCGGTGCGGTTTGGAGCTTTTTGCCGCTCGCAGCTTAACTCGTTCCCAGCTGACTTCAACCTCCTCATCCCGCACGTTCAATCATCCACCCCTTATACCATCGACGGTCCCTTTAACTCGCCCGTATATCGTTCTTCCTCGATACCGACACAATGCCTCCTCCGCCTCAGATGCAAGGAGTTCCAGGCGGCGAGCCCACCGTCTTCCAAAAGAGTATGTCCCTCGTCCCATATCCTCCCTCTCCTCCCGTCATCCTTCCCACTCACTCACTCACTCACTCACCTCTCTCTCCTCTTCCTACAGTCAAAATGGGCGCAATGACAGGCACACTAGTAGGACTCACAATCGGCTTCATCGGAGGTGGTATCCAAATCCTCCGTGCGGGTCCTGGACCAAGAGGCGCCCTCGGAACTTTGTCACAGTTCATGCTCAGCTCGGCAGCCACATTCGGATTCTTCATGTCGATCGGTACCGTGCTCAGGACCGAAGGGTTGGAAGGGAATATGTACGCCACGGCGGGTCAGAGGATGATCGCGTTGAAACAGCAGGAGCAGTTGAGAAGGGCGGCAGAGGTGGGTGGTGTACATGTGGAGGATAGGAGCAGGAGGATGGTGTAGAAAGAGATGTGTGCGAGGGAGGAGCAAGAGGAAAGAGAGTACTGCGGTGTAGTGAAGTGTATACTAAGTATTGAAGAATTCGACAGCTTCGTCGTGCGGATCACGCTGTGGACTGCGGGTTTGTCAGAGCATGGCATCGGCATTTGCGCTGCACTCTGGATCTCGTGCGAAGCTCAGCATTCGACTTCACACCATTGAACACCAAATGAGAGGGGGCGATCTGCATTTCTCCTCAAGAGCATCACCAATCACCACCACCGCCATCACCATCACCGCCAAAGAATCCACCCCAGCCACCACCACCTCCCCCGTCACCGCCACGGTTGCCACCCCAGCCACCCCAGAAACTCTCGTCCTGTTGCTGCGTGTCTCCTGCCCCAGCCCACGGGTCAGAGTTGCCGGTTCCCCAAACATCTCCCTCTTGTCCGCCCTGTTGTTGCTGATCCGCGTTCCACCACGGGCTGTCGTTTCGTTCTTGTTGTTGCGGGTTAGTGTCGTCTCCATACCCGTTCGGGTTCGATGGTGGTTGACCGAGTCTCCCGTCTTCGCTCATGCCCGAGTCGGATGCGCCGTAGGGATAATCCATCCCACTCCCTATCGCTCCACCCGCAACACCGGTCCCAAACCCGCCGTCGCCGTTGCCATTCGGATTGCTGGGAACGTTGTCGTTGGGACCACCCCTCGGTGCCTCCGCAGCTTCACCTCCCCCACCTCCACCCATTCCAGGCATGATCATCCAAGGCAACATTCCACCTCCCCCATGCATACCTTCCGAGTGTCTACTGAAGTAATCAAAGTCGATGCTCACCGCTGTCGCTAGCGCCACCGCTCGTTCGTCCAACGTCAGCGCTCGTGTTCCATGGCTCTCGACCATCTCCAACCCTTCTGCGATCCCCTGCGGTTTCGCCTGCGACGCGCTCGAAGAAGCATCAACCAATCGGGCATCCGATATCGCAGTTTGACCGACGCTATCGAACCTCAACACGTACTGACCCGTATCCGTGAAGATCTCCCTTCCAAACCCGCGAAAGTTTCGATCGATTGCACCCACCAACCTGCTCTCTGCATCCTGCATCAGAAACGTCCAGCTCAAAAACCCAGCATCGATCGCAGCAAACTGTACAAACCTGCTGTCTCCCTCCCCGTCCTCCGCCTGCCTCTTCAGGAAGAGCTCGTACCTCCTCTTGTACAAGTGCCACCTCTGCTGCACCTCTCCTATCAGCTCCAGATCCGCATCTTGAGGGGCACCGTATCCGACCGGATAATCTGATCTTACCGCAAAGATGCTCGCCGTCGAGTTGATCCACGT
Organism: Pseudozyma sp. F8B2; assembly: GCA_003004685.1. Classification (NCBI taxonomy): domain Eukaryota; kingdom Fungi; phylum Basidiomycota; class Ustilaginomycetes; order Ustilaginales; family Ustilaginaceae; genus Pseudozyma; species Pseudozyma sp. F8B2. Next base: position 287,632 of record NXFQ01000024.1, read on the forward strand.
AAACGGCCTTCGGATCATCAACACCGGTTTGCCAGAAACATCCATCACCGTCGCACGGAACGGTCGATGCGTTCGCAGGACTTGTCGTTGAAGTGCACCTCCGAGCAGACCTTGTTCTTCCTCTGCGAGGTAGCCAACGAGTTCTCCTGTGGGCGAATGGATGGAATATTTGTTGGCCTGTTCGAATCCGAGAAAGATGTTCATCATCTCGATCTCTCGCGTCACGACCAGAGCTGATTGCGTGAGTAGCTGATTAGCTCCGGAGAAGTCGGAGGAGGACTGGAGGACGGAGTGAGCATCTTCAGGGACCACGGCAGGGACGTGCACTGATGGGTCGGTAGGGAGGCTGCTTGCGGCTTGCTCTGGCGAGGTGCGAGTTTCTGCTTGATGGTTTGTTGGAGACGTAGTCGGATGCGATAGATGATCGGAATGGGATGCTACCGGGTGCGATGCGTGGTTTGAAGTTGGATGCGTGGCGGAAGGGTGACTTGGACGACGTTGATTTCGTGAAAGGGTGTAACGATTTCCTCTGCCCATGCGTGAGGAGGAGGCATGGCTGCTAGTTGATAGTACACGGATGTTTGAAGCCACCAAAGAATGTTTGGAGTGCTGCAAAAGACTCCGCTCCGCCGTACGTATCGTCCGTATCGTCCGTGCGGCAGACATGGCGGAAGCTTGCTATGATCGAAGAAAGAACGATGGTCGGAAGGAAAGGAAAGGCAAGGACGGACTGAGCACTTTGGCAGAAGTGGAGGTCAACGACCGCCCCGAGTTCCGTAAAGTCACGAAGACGTTTAATTTTGGCGGAGCGGAGCTCGTCACGCATGCACACACGCACACACACCGGCGCATACCTCCGCCCGCCAACAAAGCTCAATCAGACTCATCACTAGTTTGACTACGCCGACCGATGCATTCATCAAAATCACAGAGTATTCATCTCGTAGCTTGTTCGACACATGAACCCTCCGTCAGGTGCTTCCACCCTTCACTCCAGCCCTTGCAGCGGTGATGACCTTGATCCAAGCTTGAGCGTTCCTGGCGTTTGCGGCTCTCAACTTCAACGTGTCCGAAGTTTGCATCGCCGGCATTTCATGAATCACACTGAACGCGTCCGCGTACTTGCCGCTCTTGCCTTTGCTCTTTGCCTCGGACGCCGACACCTCGTTGACAGGGATAGGCATTCGGTAGAGACTGCTGTCCTGGGCGTGCAGCACGAGGAGCAGGTCGGTGGTGAGCACCAAGCGTAGCTTGCGACCCGATTTCGACTTCGTCACCATCTCATCTCGTAGCACACGACGGTGTCGCTTGACGTCCGGCTGGGATGGATCGACGAATGGCTTGGTCAGGTCGAGCCGCGCTTCCTCGCCGAGCCAGAGGTTTTCGGAGAGCTTGGCGAGGGCGGTGGCGTCCTCGTTCTCGCGGATGGCTTCGTTGGTCTTGGCAAGGATGCTCTCGGCTGTTTCCTTGGCTGTCTTCACGGGCAGGTGGTCGATGTGCTCTTCCGGTGTGTAGCGCAAGATCTGAGCAAGCAGCAGCGGGTACCTCGTCAGCCTCTGCATGGGAACGAGGAGGAAGTGACTGAGGTCAAGTCCTCGTGCAGCCGGATGGTTGGATCGAAGATTGAGCAAGTGGATATCAACTCGAGTGTCGCGCTTCCGTTCCGCCTCAAGGATCTCGCTCGCGCTCTGCTGGTTGACGCAGTACGGCAGGTAGACGCTCATGGCCGACATGTGCCTTTCAAGCACATCTCCGATGGTAGTGACAAACAGCCTGTCCTCCTTCTGCCGTGCTTCCAGGTCCGATAGGTACGACACGGCGGTGAACAGCACGCTCTCGATGTTGGCAAAGATGACGGTGCTTGCCTTTTCAGAGAGCATGCTTTGCATCGAGTTGAAGAACACCTCAACGATGATCTGCAGGTCGCGCACGTGGGCCGTCTCTGTCGAGATGAGTTCGAAGATGGCTTCCTGTCGCTTTCGTTCGGTGTCCAAGAGACCCGACAGCAGTTCGGGCCCGACGAGGCCCGACCACGAAGGAGCACCTGCATGTGCAGCCACCGTCGACGACTCGGATGCATCGGCGGTGCCAGCCTGCTGCGACTCGGAAATCGCTGCGGGTTGCAGCAGACCGCCAGATGGACTGGCGGCACCCATAGCGATGGGTCCGCTGACGATTCTGCCACCGAGACTAGATGGCGCTGGGCTAGACGAGACGGTCCAAGGATTGCGTTGCGACATGGACTTGATCGTCGACAGGAACCCGGACGTGCGGGAAGATGACTCTCCAGCAGCAGAGCTTGGTCGTGCCGGTGAGCCGAGAGGAGGCGGAGACGAAGGTGGAGCAATCGTTGCGTTCCTTGCAGAAGCGGAAGCGCTTGCAGTGGCGGGAAGGATAGGCTGCAACGAGACTTCCTTGGTCAGCTTCAGGTAGCGGTCGTAGGCGTCCTCCATGCGATCCTCTGGGATCGTGGGCTGAGTGTAGTCGCTGCTCGATGCTGATGCTGCAGCAGCACCGTCGACAGGGACAGGAGGGAGATCTCGACTCGGCCTTCTTTGCGGTCGGTGAGGAGGTTTGCGACGTTGAGGCTCCTCTGGCTTTGGCGGTCGTTTGGTCGTGCGCGACCGAGAAAGCATGACGAGCTCGTCGATGTTCTTGTGACGTTTCTGTCCAGGCGGCGGCGGAGGTCGACGGGCTGATCTCTTCGAGTTGCTTGAGTCGGACCTTCCGATGTCTGCCGAGGGATCACCAGCTCCGACTTTCACACGCTCTGTTGCGTCGCTCGTGACGAGAACGCCAGCTGCTTCGAGCACGCGCAGCCTCTCGACGGTGTGCTGACGAATTTCTTCCTCCGTGTGTGGCGTCACGTCCTCCTCTGCTGCGGTCGTGGCAGCTGTTTCGTTCTCGTCGTCGTCATCGTCATCTTCGCTCGAAGTCCAGCCGGTGGTCGAGTCGCTGTCTTCGGACTCTTCTGCTTCGTTCACTGTATCCCTGTCTCCTTGCTTCGCGCCGCCCGTAGCCTCGATGGAGCCGAGTGCGTACGCGACCGCCTCCATCTTAGACGCTTCAATCGCCCTTTGCAGCTGTCGATCTTCTCGCATCCGATCCACGTCTCGAAGCCTCTGATCCTTCTGCGATGCTTCGAGAGCTGCATCGAGTTGCGCCTGTTCGTCGGCCTCGGTGTCGTCCACAGAGTCGAGAGGCGGCGCTTGGACGTGGATGGTGGAGGAGCCCAGACTGCGCGATTCTTCGTCCACCATGACCCAATCAACACCCTTTGGCGTGTTCTTGCTAGCACGCTCCGACTCTTGCGAATGACCGCGAACCATGACGCCCGATCCGCTGTCGCTGTCCTCGTTGGCTGATATGGACGTGGGTGCCAGCTTCTGCGTTGCTTGACCTAAAGTCGAGTGGGAAGTCAAAGAGGTGGTCACAGAGCAGAGGTGAAGAGAAAAGAAACATCTCAGTATGGCGCTCAACGAATCACCCTTCTCTCAACTCGAAACCTTGTCACCACCGCACAGCAGACGTGCCTCGACCACCTGCACAAGCACAAGACCCCAAACTCACTAGACCTTAGGCCAGAGAGCATGGGGGCAGGCAAGGCAGGGGGCCCAGGATCACATTGGAACCCCCCACCTGACCCGCCCTTGCTCTCGGGGCCTTCCGGCCAGGTAAACATACGAGGCGAGAATAGGACACGAGGCGACGACGGAACGGTACGGAATTCTATTGTTTGCATGACCCTGGGCACGCATGTTGACAGCAAGGGGAAGGCGGAACAAGACACGACAGGGGACATGGACCAGATCTGCAAGCAGCAAGGCTCGACACTAACCAGAAAGCTCCAGGTACGTTGCAGGAGCGACGAGGATCTTGGGCCCGCCAACATCGACGCGCCACCAGTTTGCGTCCTCCTGATCGACGACGTTGAGCGTGTCGCCCTCGGCGAAGCTGGCTTCCTCCGAGGAGGCTCCCGAGTAATCGTAAATTGCCTTGGCCTTGGCGGCTGTGGCAAGTTGGAGAGATAGGGAAGAATTGTCAGCGAACGGGGTGCGATGGAAGCAGATGTGATAATTTAGTGAAACTTACGAGAATCGATAGGCTCGACATACGAGCGCGGGAAGAAGCCCTTCTTAGTTCCGCTCGCGAGCGATCCGTACCACCAGGCGCTGTCAGCATCCTTGGCAGGATGAGCAGACAGCACGTCGTTTTCTTCGAAGGACAGATCCTCATCACGCTGACCCGCGTAGCTGTACAGAGTGCGGACACGCACGGTGCGTGAGAGGTCAAAACCTTCCACCTCGTCAGCGCCCGAGGCGGCGTGACCGTTGGCCGGCTTGCGGACGGCATCGAGATCTTCGGGTCCTTCGTCCTCGTCGGCGCTGTCCTCCTCAGCTTCCTCCCGCACCGATGGCTCATCAGGCACAAAGGCCGACTTGGTATTGGCCTGGTCATTGGCAAGGCTGTTGGCCCAATCCACGCTTTGTCGGTTCGGGTTGCCTCCTGCGAAATCTCCGCCACCAGCAGCTGCGTCAAAGGAGCCAGGCATGCTGGGAGCAGCAGGTGCGGGTGGAGCTGGCGGCGCCGGCGGCGCAGCTTCCGCAACGGATCGCTCCTCGACGGCAGAGGACATTTCAGGGGCCGCCGGCGGGCTAGGAGGGGGAACGTACTTCTGAACAGGCGCTGAAGCATCTCCTATGACGCTACCAGTGACGAGCGCCTTGGAACGATCGTTGGTCTGCGCCTTTTTGAGTCTCAGACCACCTTGAATCTGACCAAGCAAAGCACCGCGATCGACTGGTCCAGCAGCCGGCTTGATGACAGGAGCAGCAGGAGCCGCAGGTGCGGCAGGTGCAGGTGGTGCACCCGGGGCGGCAGGCGGCGCGGGAGGCGGAGGCGGCGCAGTTGGTGCAGAGGCAGGAGGAGTGGATCGGCCACTGCTTGGAATCAAGTTGCTGAACAGAGCCTGTGCAAGGTTCTGACGCGTGGCACGAGTGCTAGACCCAGGTCCGTCCGCCTCTTCGTCTTCATCCTCCTTGTCGGAATCCTCCCAGTCGTCGTCGTCGTGCTTTGGCGCGGTGTGAATAGTGCGCGAGGCCGATGTCGGAGTGGCACCTGTGGGCTGAGCAGATACGGGAGGCGTGGCACGAGTAGCGGGGGGAAGATTCGAGTCTGCTGCAGGCTGCTGAGATCGGAAGAAAGGATTGGTGCCTCCGCCAGGCGTCGAGATGGACGGAGCTGCAGGTGCAGCTGCCGAGGGGCTGGCAGCCGGACCGCCTGCACCTTGCTGCATCCGATGGAAGGGGTTAGTGCTGGAGCCGGTGCTAGGAGTCGGGCTAGGCTGTGCAGGAGCGGGCGGAGCCTCCGGAGGAGCGAGAGAGGATGGCAGCGCGGGCGCTGCAGCAGCGGCAGGAGCTGGTGCAGCACGAGATCGTGAGGGTGGCGGCGGTGGCGGAGCGGCAGCCTTGCCAGACTTGCGAGAGGGAGGAGGAAGAGCAGACGATGCTGCTTTGGAGCCGCTGCTGAACATGTTTTGACGCTCCTTGAAGGCCTCCTCCTGCTTGCGAGCCTCTTCCTCTTGCTCCTCGAGCCTCTTGAGACGCGCCTCGCGCTCAGCCTTTTCCTTGGCGAGAACTTCTTCGCGACGACGGATCATGTCCTCCTGGTCGTTGATCTCTTCCTTGGCTGCTTGAACGATGGGAGCAGGAGGCGGGTTGTCGCCCTTTTCGGCTTCCTTGATCTCCTTTTTGACCGTGGCAAGGCTGCTCTTTTCGGTCTGGAGTCGAGTCTCCTCGAGGCGGGCTTTTCTGGCCTCTTCACGAGCCGCAGCTTCCTGATCAGCCTGTGCGCTTCGGGCGGCAGCCTCGGCCTGCTCGGCTTTGAGGCGATCCTCGACGCTCGTATCGACGGCACCGGGTCCAGCTGGGGCGACGGCACCGAGCATGCGCATGCGCTCCTGCACACGTCGCTGAGCCTCGGATCGGATCCAAGCGGCGCGCTCCTCGGCAGACATGTTCTTGGGAGCGCCCGAACTGGCGGTAGGGGTGGACGGAGCTGGCGAAGTCGCAGCGGGCTTGGGGGCTGCGGCGGCCGGAGGAGGTGGAGGCGGTTGCGATGCAGAGGTGGGTGTCGATCGGCCACTGCTGTCGTCTCTGCGGCGGTAGCGATCGTCGTCGTCTCTACGCCTGTCGCTGTCACGGTCAAACGTTCCGCGAAGATACTCGCCGTCGCCGAGCGCCGAGCCCGAGCGGCTGTTGTTGCGATCGTCGTCACGCAGGCGGTCGCGATCGCTGTAGCGGCTGTAAGGATCGTTGCGACGGTCCCTTGCTCGACTCTGATCGAGGTTTCGCTCGCGCTGGCGACTGTCCTTGGCTTCGATTCGCTTTTCGAGCTGAGGCAAACGCTCGTGCATGAGATGCATGAGTTCGCGCTCAGCCTTGCGACGCAAATCGGCAGAATCGCGGCCACCGCGACGGTTGTAGTATTCAATGTCGTCCTGGACCCGTCGGATGCGGTAGCGCAGGTCGTCCATCTCGCGCTCGAGTTCGCGGTCCTCGTCGTCGTCGGCGCCCTGCTTGTCGAGCATCTTTTGCGTGTTCTCAAGCTGGCGCTTCATCTCGCTGAGATCGTCGGTGGTACTCTGGCCCTCGTAGCGGACGGTCTTGCGATCGAGGTGACGACTGCTGCTCTTGTAGCTGGGCACGTCGGCGTCGTCGTGCTTGTAAGCGGTGGCATCCTTCTTGGGTGCAACCGGGTTCTCGTGGAAGGAACGGGCCTTGGCATACGAAGCGTTGCTGTTGGAGCCGGCTTCGGGGATGTTGAGACCGGTGCTGTGACGCACGCTTGTGTCCTTTTTGAGGAGGTCTTTGAGAAAGTCGACCGAGTCGTTGAGGTCCTGAGCGGAGGGAGGGATGAGCTCGCGCGGCAAGGTTTCGGGGACATCGTTGCCGTTGAGGGCACGGTAGATGAGGCCCATGGCGACATGAAACTCGTTGATGTTGAGTTTGCCGCGATTGCCTACATCTGCAAGATGCCAGATCTGCATGAGCTTGTCGGTCTCGAGACCACTCTGACCAAAAACCTCTCGCGCCACCTCTCCGTTGATGAAGCCGGTACCTTGGGAGTCCCAAGCGCGAAAGATGGAGTCGTAGCTCTTGCGTTCTTCCTTTGTGAGCGCCCACGGAATGCGAGGCTCCTTCGAGCCTTGCTGCTGCTGGCTGAGATTCTGGATCTGCGACTGAAAGTTGGATGGCTGCATGCTGGCTTGACTGAAGTTCATGTTGCCGGCTACAGGTGCGCCGGAAAAGGGCTGCGAGGCGGGCAGGAACTGAGCGCTCATGAGCTGCATGCGTGGGTCGCGGATGGGCATCCCCGTCATTTGCGGCATGAGGCCGGTGGGCTGCATCTGAAGGCCGCCAGCACCCATGAAGCCAGTCTGCTGAGGCTGCAGTCCACCCATGTAGCCTGTCTGCTGCGGCTGAAGTCCACCGCCGATCATACCCATGCCCATGCCCGAGGGTCCCGAAGAGAGAAAGTTGGATGTGGCTTGGGGACGGAGTTGTTGCATACCCATGCCACCCATCATACCCGTCTGCTGAGGCATGAGGCCTTGTTGGGGCTGCTGTTGCTGCTGCTGGTAGGGCATACCGGTCTGCATGGGTCTTTGGAATTGCGACATGCCGGGGTAGCCGGTCTGCTGAGGTTGTAGGAAGCCGCTACCAGGCTGCTGCTGCTGTTGCTGCTGCTGTTGTGGATAGCCAGTCATTTGGGGCTGTTGCGGACGGCCCCAGCCCTGTCCCTGCATGTTGTTATACATGTCGGGCGAAGGCGACTGCGCGGCGTCCGGGACGTGCCGCTACGAGCCGAGGAAGGTAGCGAGGATGGAAGTATGGTTCGAATCCGTAGAGGTAGGCAGGGCCGGCAGTCGATCTGCTCGGCGTCGTCGATCGGCGAAATAAGAGGAAGGTGTCCAAACAATGTGATGCGCGATCAAAAACAAATGGCTTGTCGAAGGAAGGGCTGGATGGAAGATTGCTTGGAGATGGAGTGGACAGACTGATGGAAGAAAGGAAAGAGACGGGGACGGACATGCGTGTGTGTGACTGACCGACTGACTGGCTGACACTTGGAAAGGGTCGTCGATTGGAATCAGCGGCACACAATGCGGCACAGCCTGTTGCGACACACCGGCTCGCTTGGTCTGTGCTTGTACAGCTCGATTCGAAAGCGTACCTCAGCTTGGGGACAGGAGACTGCTGATCAACGCTACATTTTCCTTTATTGGTCTGTATTCAAATCGACTCAGTCGGTCGCAATTTTGAAGCTGCCCCGACTTGGACAATTCAAAGTGCCTTTGGCGGCGACGTCGCCGTGCATGCAGCGTTTCAACCTCAGCTTCGTATGGAATCGTCGATGAAGCGATCTCAAGCCCGATTGATCCTCCACACTTTCTCAGGGTCCTGACCCCCAACTCGTGGCTCTGCGACCATCACAAGCTTTCACAACCACTTACAACCTTTGGTCTAGTGATCCTCAATTCCCTTAAGGCAGCTTTCTCAAAATGCCAACATACCTGATAGGAAGGTGAGATTGTCCCCACTTGTCCTGCGTCCGTTGCTTTCCGTCCAGAAGCCGTGCTGACTTGCTTCTCTCTTTCACTCCCACCTGAACAGGGTTTCTGACCCCATCCTCGGTCTCGCAACAGGAGTCATGGCGTACTTCCTGTGGGAGAACGATGCTCGCAACTACCACGAACGTCCACAAGGTCGCTCGCTACCAGAGCTTGTCCAACGCAGGCTATCTGGCCAACCGCCTCCTTCGAGTCTATACGCAGGACCCGAAGCCACGCAGCGTTCCTTGTTCCACATTCCTTCAGCATCACACAAAGACACAACATCACCGACATCCTCAGCATCAGCAGACACGAACAGATCAACGTCCACCATCATCAGAGACGCTCAGCAGCAGGCAGCTCAGAATCAAGGAGAGCGCGGTTCCGACCTCCGTGCGCTGCGAACCGCCATCGCCGACGAATGGAACCAGTCCGCCTCGGCGAAGCGATCGTGACGATCAAGCCATCTGCCCATGTTTCGTTCAAATTTGCAATCACACGTATGCATGTCCATGAAAGCGATGCAACGATACTGCGGTATGTCACAAAACAAATTAGAAGGATGCGTTAAAAGTACATTGACGGAAAAGCTGTAGAGATACGATTTGGAATGAGGATGTAGCCGACCTGTCGGACAAAAGTCGAGCGAATCGGTGCGACCCAGGTTGGTACGCTCGGTCTTCAGGTCTGTGCTGCTCGCCGAGAATCGGCCGTCTCAGCACCTGCCTGTCGACCATCCTTGCTTACGCCTTGGCGTCGACACATCGGACACGTGTTGGACGACGAGGTCAACCAACGATCCACGCACAAAGTGTGGAAAGCGTGACGGCATGCGAGCACGCGGCAGTCATCGTCGTCTTGCCAATCTTCTAGGCAGACAAGACACCGCTCTGCCATGTTCTCAGTCACTTTGCCATCACGTACCATGATCGGCACTTGAGAACCCTTGACCTTGAGCAGCTCGCTTGCGTCGATCTCGCGTTGCGTCACGGTGCTAGGCTTGTGTTGCATGGCCTGCATCGTGCTCAACAGATCCATCAGCATCATGAGATCGCGTCCGGCTGTAGTCGGATTCGACGTCAACAGCGGATGGTTGGGCGGGTACCGTCCGCCAGACACGAAGAGCATGAAGCGAGATGCCGGCAGATCCTGTCCCTCTCCCTCGGCTTCGACAGATCCGCTCTCGGCGGAAGGCCTAGTCGGCGCGGGACCTTCCGACTGAGAACGCTGACGAGGGCGTGGAGAAGTCGGTCCAGCAGATCCAAGCGTCGTCGGTCGCGAGGTCTGTTGTCGTGATCCGCCCGCATCTCGACGTCCCGGTCCCGTCGCTTCGCTTCTCATCATCTCTTCGCCAAAGCGTTCGGTGATATTGAGACTGCGCACCCCGACCACGATGCACGGCACGAGCTGCGACGGCGCAACCGGATCGAATCGGAAGAGCCGGAAGAACGAGAGATTACCCTGTTGAAAGTCGCGCTGCCGCCTCGCTTGCGTCTCGACGTCTTCTTCGCCAGAGTTCGCCTGCGAGTCGTTGTGTGTTTCGTTGTGCGACGAGGAAGAGACATGCGCTGATCGAGATTGCGCTTGACTGGGCGTACTTTCGCCGTCCAGTACCTCTGCGCCGGACGTGGTGTCCCTCTGAGATGCATTTTCAAAGTAGTTGGTCGTCTGTGCTGACGGCGCTTCCGTCGCAGATGGAAGCGTTTCCTCGCTCGAAGGTCGCATGAGCTGCACGGCCGCCATGAGATCGTTGACCAGGTGATTGAGGAAGCTGCCGAAGCTGCCCGGGACGCCATCGGGCAAGATCCCGTTCCGCACCTGGCGCAGCGTGCCCGAGACGTCGTTGGGACCGAGCGAAAAGTCAGAGTACGGGACACTTGAAGCGCTCGAACCGGACCGGCCGCCTGGCCCTCTTGTCCATCCGTCTCGATCCAAATTCGATGTCTGCGTGTCTGCCGATGACACGCTGCGACTGGACAGAAGCCGACTGGGATGCAGGAACGTTCCGATGGTCGATCGAACAAGTCGAGAAAGACTGCTTCGCGGCCCGTCTTGCTGTGCACTATCAGCAAGGGGCCGAGATGCGCTGAAGCTTGACGAGCGAACGCCGTCACTAGGCTGGGTTGCTGCCGAAGCCGTCGACGGATCGGCTGATCGTAAACGGGTGAGTCTCTGCGACGCGGCCTCGCGCTCCGCCGCACTCAAAAGGTGCGCTATGATCTCTTGTCGCCTGTCTGTCTGATTCGCGGTCGTGCCATTCTCGGATGCGGCTGTCGATGTCGCCTCTGGACCGTTGCTTGCATTCGTGTCGCCCGCTCCATTGACTGTGGCGCTACCCTGAGCCTCGGTGAATTCTCTGGCGGCGGTTGCGCTGTGGACACGGCGAGAGAAGGAAGCAAGTCGGCTTCGAAGGCCATTGCCTAGACTCTGAGAGGATGGCGAGTGAGTCTGCGCTGACGTCGAGTCGCTGCTGGGATCGTTGGAAGGTGATCGGCGAGTGGTGCCAGCGCGCTGCCAGTCGGCCAGCCAGCGTTCGTTGGGGCCGCTAGGCGCCTGATTCATGCGCTCAAACGGTCGCCGAAGGCTTGTCTGCAGGAGGGATGGGTCTACGTGCTGAGCTTCGGACGTGTTGAGCAGAGATGCAGCAGTGGCTGCGGCAGCGATGCCGAGAATGCGGCTAAGCATGACGGCCTGCTCCTCGAGCGTCACCGCTCCGCGCAGGCTGTCACCCTCAAGCGCCGCAGCGGGGGTGTCGGGAAAGCTCCGGGCACCAGCCGATGCGCCCATATCAGCATCGGACTGAGATGTCGCGCTCGGCTGGTTCAAAGTCGCATTTGGGACCGACTCGCTAGATGATCCCGTTGGCGACGAAGAATCCGACGATGCTGGTCGATTAGCAAGGGTACGAGCGACAAGAGCGCCTTGAACAACCATGGAGGTGCCGCTGATCATTTCCGGCTGCAGGGGAACGCGGAAAGCCTGAGGTCGTGCGGACTGTTGAGATTGTTGCTGCTGCTGTTGTGGTTGTTGCTGTTGGGACTGGGCTTGAGATGAAGCAGTCGACGCTGCAGAGGCAGCATTGTTGGTTGAAGGCGTCGAGGCTGCGGGAGCTTCTGAAGGTGCCGTCGCCAATCCTCCGATCAATGCTGCGATGGAGGCCGACGCCAAACCCGTGGAAGGCGCAGCAGCATCAGTGGTGATGGAAGAAGGTGCTTGTCGTGCTGATGATGAAGGTGCTATCGCCTCGTCAATACCCTGGCTAGACGGCAGAGCTGACGTCGGCACGGAAGGAGCAGAGGCGGGGGCCGAGCCGAGAGCTTCGAGAATCTGTCGTCGCGCGCGTTCTCTTTCTTCGCGCAGAGCATCCAGGTGCGGAGGCGGCGTGGCGCCTCCCTCGACTGCGGAAGGGGTGTCACCTCGGGATTGAACAGCGTCCAATCTCTGCCGGAGGTCGGCTGTGGCTGTGGAGCCTGCTGCTATTGGCGGAGAAGGAGAGGAGGATTGCGCTACATCCAAGTCCATCGACGGCGGAAGCGGCTGAGTGTCTGCCGAGATGGAGCTTGCACTCGATTGTGGCTGCGAGTCGGACGAAGGTGAGGTTCTTCGCCTCTGAGAGCGCGGCCTGTGGTCTGCGCCTGAGTTGGCCGGGTCACCGACCGATGTCGAGTCGCGACGTCGCTTTCGGGTGCTGCTGCTGACTCCAGCATCGCCGTTGGTATGGTGGCTCGCTGGGCTGTCACTGGTGGCTCCGGTACGATGCGAAGCTACATCTGAGGTGATGGTAGCATCTTGGCGAGCGAGCCCTGGGTCTCCGTCATGCTGAGACCGGGACTGTGCATGTCCCATGGCGACGGTTGGATCGAGCGTCGGGTCGGCAAGCCAGCTCGGGCACGTTGTGAAGGGAGCCTATTCTAGCGGCTGCATGTGGAAGCGCGATCGGTCGAGTGAAAGATCAGAGAGAGCAGCCAACTGTCAAGGCTTTCGTGTGAACGCAGAGGATCTCTGCAGAGTCAAGGTTTTGCTGGCGTGGCGTGTGAGCGCGAGGTGATACATGCACGATGCTGGGATGCGAACAAGATGCTGCCTTGGCTTCGCTGAAGATGCGAGTGTGCGGCTGTGGTGGTTGACGAGAAAGCTTTGGTGGGTGAAATCAGGTCGGCAAGAATGTGTTAATGTGTGAGGGTGAGTGAGTGTGAGTCTGTCCCGACTGAGCTCGGCCTGACAGCCGATGATGACGAGAGAGTGCACGCTTGAAGTGCAAAACTCACTCACACTTTCGCTGTGATGTGGCGCGTGTGATTCGCCGAGCTGCTCCACCGCTCTTGCAACGGGTTATCGCCGAACAATCACGGGATGTTAGACCACGAATTTTCTCGATGTGGAGGTGACGCACGCTCGCACGCAGCCGCTCTGCAATCGGTTGCCGGCAGGACGGACCGGAGGATCGGAACAAGTCGAGCGGGTTCTGGAAGCATTGCCGATCATGCCTGTCTTTGCTTGAGAGAGGCAGAGGCAGATAAAGCACGAGGGACACGTGAAGCCATCACAGAGTGGCGAGCGGATGTTCGGTCAGTGTTCGGTCTTCTCCGTGAGTACAAGAGGTGAAAGAGTGTGAATGCCAGCTAGCAGTATAGTGGAGCAGCGGAACGCGCTAAAAGGCAAACTCGAGTTTTTGCCCTTGGCAAGGCCAAACTTGGGCCGATTCAGGGTCCGTGACACGAAGACCTACTTTGATAGGCCACTTGTTATCCTAAAGCCTTCTTCCCGTCGATCACCGCCGTTATCTCTCATCTCTGCCTTGTTCGCTTGTAGGCCGTAAGGATTTTCAATCCGGCTGCTTCGAGACGCCATCTCCCAAGCATCTCTACACGGCTGCGGGCAAACCCTGGACGCTGCGTCGCTGATATCTAGGCCATAATGACTTCAACACCTGTCGCTGGACAAGACTTTTCCCCGGGTAGCTTGAGCGACGATCAAGATGTGCCCGCGCTGTCATCGCCCCTCCCAGAGCCTCAGCACGAGGCCACGAAGGCTGCCACAGGCATCCGTCTACCTTCACGCTCCGACTTGAGGCACCCACCCATCAATTTCGGCTCCCTCTCTTCCTCGTCAGCATCGGCCTCCTCTTCCACTCGCCCAAAACCCAATCTCCTCGGCTCTGATGGTTATGGCAAGGTTGGTGCTCAGCTTTGGGCACAGCGCGAAGACAGCGTCGTACGCAATCGTCAAGGAAGCGTGCTCAATCGTGGCCTCATCCTCAAGACCGACCACTTTGCCGGCGGCGCCCGTCATGCTCACCTCAACCTCCATCTCCAGGGTGCTCCCAACTTTCGCAAGGCAGACTGCTCCCTCGAGGTCTACGGCGTAGCCCAGCCAACCATCACTGGTCTCAAAACCATCCTCTCTGTCTTGAATGCCCGGCCCACCAAGCATACCAATGGCGCACAAGGTCTCGAACTACGCCTACCACCTCATGCAGCACCGAACGGATCCACCTCTTCGCCCAACGTCAGCTCCCCTCTTAGCTCGCCTTCACTTGCTCAAGGACCGGCCGCTTCTGCCGAAACCAACGCAGGCAGACCTTCGGCATCTGAAAAGGTCCGAAGATGCGTCTGGGTCTGCACCAGAGAGGAGCCCGTCATCTACGTAGGTGGCAGACCGTTTGTGCTGCGAGAAGCAGAGCGTCCAGTCAGCACCTTCGAGCTGAGCATGCGTGCCGACAACCTCGAAGCCATCGAGTCTCGTCTCAAACATGACATTCTGCGCGAATCGTCCAAGTACGGAGGCCTGGTCATGGTGCACGAAGAGACAGCATCCGGTCACATCGAGCCCACCTGGATTGCCGTCGACGAAGCCTCCGTCCACACCGTGCGCGAGGTTTGGGACCGCGTCAAATCAGAGGGCTGGCGTGTCGATTATCATCGCATCCCCATTGCCGAAGACCAGGCCCTCGAGAACAACTACCTCGACGCCTACACCCAAGTCATCAAAGACCTCGATCCAACCGAAACAAGTCTTGTAGCTAATTGCGGTATCGGCTTCACTCGAACCACCTTTGCCATGGTGGCCGCCGTCATTCTCCGAAGGAAGCAGATGCTCCTCCTCGGCCACGAGGATCCCTTTGCCCCCCTCTCTGAACAGCAAAAGTCACCACTTCAGACGCCTGCGAGCGGCACGCCTCACTCAGGTGTTGCTCGCTCCCTTCGACAGGCAAGCGAACAGCAAGCGCAGAATCTCTCTCTTTTGCGCCTCATTCGTGTCCTCAACGTCAGTCTCTCGACCCGCGATTCGCAGTCTACCATCGAGATCCTGCTCTCCAACCCGGCATTGCTCGAATCGCTTCGCAAGGCCAACTCGGGTGACTACGGCATCATCAGACAGCTCGCTGGCCTCCTCGACGAAGGTCTCGAAAACAAGGCTATCGTAGATGTTGCCATCGACTGCTGCGCCCACGTCACCAATCTGCGAGAGACCATCCTCTCTTCCAGAATCCGATATTCGACGGACGCGCTCGATGAGGCTCAGGCCGCACTCCATCTCGAAAAAGCTGCCAAATCGCTCGAAAAGTACTTCTTCCTCGTGGCCTTTGCCAGCTACGTCAATGCCAGTAAAACCGCCACCTTCCAGCACCGCTTCGCCAACTGGCTCAAAAATCGTGCCGAGATCTGGCGTGGAATCCAGCTGATCCGATCCAAGGGTCGTCGTCTCTACTTCTTCGATCCGGTCGGTGACCTGCGTATCCTCAGCGGTGGCAAAGCGGGCGAGCTTGTCGCCACTTCCGAGAAGCTTCAGAGCCGTTTCGGCGAGGTCTCTGGCCAAGGAGCACAGGTGCCCGGAGACGAATTTGCCGATTATGTGATCCGCAATCGTGCAGGCATTGTGTTGCGGCCCTTCACCCTTCTCAAATGCGACATCTGGCGCAAGTTCATCGAGCGCAATGCTGGTCTTCCCATCCGCGGAACTGTCAACTTCCGTCGCATTCCAGGCAGCAACATCTTTGCTACCGGCCAACCCACCGTCGATGGCATTCGAAATGTCGTCACGGCTCTGCAAGAGCATTACGCGAGCAAGGCCGACGCATCGAGCCAACCCACTCGCACCGTCACCTGGATCAACCTTCGGGAAGAGCCGATCGTTTACGTCAACGGCAAACCGTACTGTCTTCGTCAAAAGGGCATGTCGCTCCGAAATATCAAAGCGTACAGCGGCATCAACTGGGACCGTCTCCTCTTGCTCGAGGATCGTCTGAAAAATGACGTCGTCAATGAGCTCGAGTCTGGTGAAGGACGTCTTCTGCTGCACACCGAAACATCGGATGGTACCGTCATCCCCATCTGGGAGGAGGCCTCTCCATCCGATGTGGATACCGTTCAGGACATCATGACGCACATCGGTGCCGATTTCAAGGACAAGGTTCAACTGCGCTTCCGAAGGATTCCGATGACAGCAGAGAAGCCGCCCGACTTTTCCGACATAAGCGAGCTGCTCTCGGCAGTGCTGCAGGCCAACGTGGAGCGAGAGCCAATCGTGCTCAACTGTCAGCTAGGAAGAGGTCGCAGCACAATGACCGCTGTCCTCATCCTCATGATTACCAGATGGCTTCAGCAGGGACAAAAGCAGCTTCCGGAATCGAGACTGCACGAGATCAGCGACCGTGGGGAGGACTCAAAGGAACCAGACGGGACCGTCAATAGCTCGGACGGACTCCGACTGTCTGAATCGGCTCAGGCCAGTGGCTCGGCAACACCAGACGCACGCAACACTCTCCACGCCGACCTGCTCGACGATGCTGTGGGCTCCGAAGCTACAGACAGCAGCCAGCTGCCCAAACGTGCTCCGCTCAGCTACCACCTCATCAACAGTCTGCTGCGTGTCATTCCAAGGGGCTTGGAGGTCAAGAGGATGGTGGACGATTGCATTGATCAGTGTGCCACTGTCACCAACCTGCGCGAAGCCATCGAGGAAGCTCGTCTCGCGGCCGAAGACACTGAAGACGAAGCGCTGCGCAAGAAACGCATCCAGAGTGCCATCCACAACCTTCGACGATACTTCTTGCTCATCGTCTTTCAGTCGTACCTCACACAGACTCGACCGGACTTGCTCGAAGCGTCTCCCAGCTTCCGCTCCTTCGTCAATCGTCAACCTGTTTTCGAGACCATTGCCAAGGAATTCGACAAGATCGACATCTCGACTATCATGCCGCTGCAAAAGGTGGACGCTAGCGACGGTATGGCTCTCTCAGACGAGGTGCAGGACGTGGTTTCGCACCGCAGCGGAAGCATCCTCTCCGCCTACACGATGCTCAAGTCGGACTTCTTCAGTGGAATTCTCAAGCTTGGCCTGCCGGAACGCATCGAGGGGATGCCCAACTTGCGCGGTGTCTCGCTGCTCTTGACACCACCAAATCAAGCCAATGGACCGAACCAGCCTTCGACGCCAATGACGCCGAAGACGCCGCTCATGACGTACGGTCGCGAAACGTGGGGCTCGGGCATGCCCACCGTGGACGGTCTGCGACGCGGACTGACGCGCATGGGTGCGGCGCCCAACGGTCCTGCCAAGGTGGTCTGGACGTCTTTGCGAGAAGAGCCTGTGCTGTACGTCAACGGCCGCCCTCACGTGCTGCGACTTGCCGATCAGCCCATCACCAACATCGAGGCCACTGGCGTGACCACAGATGTCGTGGAAGGGATGGAGCTGGCGCTCAAGAACGACATGCTCAAAGAGGCCGCCGAACGCGGTGGACGTGTACTGCTACACGACGAAACCGAGATTCGTCAGGGCGAGTTCGACATCATCCCCGTCTGGGAGACGGTCAAGGACGGAGATGTGCTGACTCCGCGCGAGGTATACGAGCTGGTGCAACGCGAGGGATACAAGGTGGACTACGCTCGTCTTGCCATCACGGACGAGCAGGCGCCGGTGCCCGCCGTCTTCTCGCAGCTCGAGGAGAGGGTGATCACGGCTCTGCAGACCGGATCCGCCTGCGTGTTCAACTGTCAGATGGGTCGAGGACGCACGACCACCGGCATGGTGATCGCATCGCTGGTCTCGACCGTGTGGCACTATGGCGATCAACTGGTTTCGAGCTACGAAATGTCGGGATCGATGGTGCTTCCTACCTCTACATCCAGCGACGAAGCTGTAGCAGGTGCGCATATTGTCAATGACGCCGAGGATGAAGCGTTCGGCCAGCCGAAGGACAACCTGGACAACCGCGAGGATGATCTCCGCCTGCAGGGCGAGTGGCGAACAATCCTGCAGCTCGTCGGAGTGCTGTCCCACGGCAAATTGGCCAAGAAGCTCACAGACCGGGCGATCGACCGTATGGAAGCGGTGCAGAACCTTCGCAAAGCCATCTACGACTCGAAGCTTCGCGCCGACAACGCAGAGCCCGGAACCAAAAAGCACAAGCACCTCAGCACAGTGTTCACCAACTACCTGCAGAGGTACGGATACCTCATCACGTTTGCCAATTATCTGTTGGAGAAGAGCGAGGCGGATGGCTTTGAACCGCTCCTGCCGGCATTGTCGATCGACGAAGGTGAGTCGGAGATGACAGAGGCGAGGTTGAGGAAGAGATCGGAATCGGTGTCTTCTCAGCTGTCGAGTTCGACGGCGTTTACGAGCTATGCGGATGGGATCGGCAGGAGGTTCCCGTCCTTTTTGGGGTGGCTGCAGCCTAGACGAGAGATTGGGAACATTCTGGGTCGCGACAGGCTCGAGTAGCTCAAACGGAATGGAAGTCGGAAACAGGAATCGTCTCAAAGGAAATGAACAATGCTTTCAACGCAATGCCATGGTGTGTGTGATGTTGAAAGATGTGTGTAAAATTATGGATGTGGGTTAAGTTAGACACGGCAGTTGTTGATGCCGACGATGAGGATGTCGCTAGCGCCGATGGCTTCGAGCTTGTCCATGATGGTGGCGACCTGAGCTTTGAGCACCATGGAGCTGACTGCGTTCCAATCTGCGTCTTCGAGCGGGGAGACGGTGGCGGCTCTTCGGCCCGGGGTGATTTCGAGGGCCTGTGGAAGGTCCTTCTTCTGGACGTTGTACTGGCAGAGGACGTACTTGCTCGCGGCGATGACGCCGCGGATGCGGGCGGTGATGAGCTGGATGAGGTTGGTGTCGGAACGGGAGTGCGGGGTTTTGGATTTGATGAGGACGGCTTGGCTGACGAGCAGGTCGGCGATGGGTGTCAGGCCGCACGCGCGCATCGTCTCGCCGCTTTCGACGAGGTCGACGATGCCGTCGGCGAGACCGAGCGCGCAGGCGGCTTCGACGGAGCCTCCGACGTATTCGATGCGCGTTTTGAGCGTTTCGCCTTGCGACAACGATCCGGAGAGTTGGCGTGCCGAGGTCACCTTGGCATCGAGCTCGGCGAAGTACTTTCCGGCGAGGTGGTCGAAGCTGGTGGCGATCTTCTTGCCGACGAGATCCTCGACGGACTTGATCGTTTTTTGTGCGTTTGCCGGGAGGGCAGGGTCGGGGATCTGGACTTGGAGCGAGCACTTTCCGAAGCCGAGCTGGAGCTCTTCGCTGACCAAGCTGGAGACATTTTCGCCTGCTTCTGCGACCATGTCCTGGCCGGTGATACCAAGATCGACGTTACCTTCACCAACGAAGCGCGGGATGTCGGCAGCAGGGAGAAAGACGAGTGCGATGGGGAGGTTCTGAACGAGAGCTACGTCTAGTCGGTGCTGTCGCTTGAACTGAACGTCGGCTCCAGCAAGGATCTCGAGACACTTCTCGTAGAGGCGACCTTTCTTTGGGATGGCGAAGAGGAGCCGCCCGTTCAAGTTTTCGGCGCTGAGAAGATTCGACATGCTGGACAAGTTGTGTGTGAGTCGCGCTGCGGATCTGATGCGATGTCTGTGGCTCGACTGATGAAATGGGCCGAGATAGTCGCTCAGGGACGTGAGAGGTGCGAGAGAAGGTGCAGAGGCCGCGAGCAAGCGTTTATAACGAGCGGACGGTTGCAGAGGTACACTTGCGAGGGCGATGTGTGTGATGATATGATGAAGTGATGGTAGAAGAATCGACGATCCTTGTTCCCGTCACACCATGCACGATGTATCCGAAGATCCGCCGCTGCTGTTCAAACACTTTTTCTTCTTGCGTCTTTCTTCTAGATCGGCTGTGGATCGGGTGGCCCGCTGAAAGAATTGTAATTTTAGTTGCAGATCTGATATCACGATACGCGACGATCTTTTTGTGCTTGCGATACGAGTCACCAAAAAAAAGCCTCTCCCCACGTGCAGTCTCGGAATCTCAGCTTCCCAATGCGACCGGCCAACTCCGACAAAATGCTTAGCCGTGTCTGTCACTCTCGCTCAGTGTATTCTCATACACAGCGTAAGATGTTGCTACTTCCTCTCTATTGTATTGAAATGACAAATGATAGACGAGTGCGAAATAGTCCGAGATGGTGAAGGGATCAGAATTCAGTGATGATGATGGTGGTGATGATGGTCATGATCGTGCGAATGGTCGTGACCACTGTGATCATGCGAGTGTGCAGGATGACCATGACTGTGGCCATGGTCGTGGTGGTGATCGTGACTATGATGTTCGTGACCATGCGAATGCCCATGATCATGCGCACATCCACCAAAGCCATGCTCGGCGCCATCCTCCTCGTGCCCTTCCCTCTTGACACACACCGTCAGCTCTCCTGCTCTCTGCGTCCCGCGCAGCATCTCGCCCGCCATCAGTCCCCTCCCTGCGCCCACACTCGGCGCCAACTTCTCCCACACCCATTTGGTCATCTCGAAGCAGTCCTCATCCGATGCTTCCGCCCGCAGAAACACCGTGACTGCTACGACCAAAGATGCGCTCTTGCTGCCAAAGTGCACACCTCTTCCGCCGCCACCGCTGGATCCAGAGAGCATGCCGGATCCACGATCCGCCTGAACCAATGCAGAGGTGGGGGGTGTCAGCTGCCACACGTTGGGCGGTGGGACGTACGAGACGAGTGGGTTTTGCTCCACCACCTTGAGCGCACGCTTAAGCTGCTGCTTGTTCGGAGAAGCGTCTGCGGGCGCCGTTTGCAGCAACACTTTGCCCAACGCTACCGACGCGGGATAGGCGACGTAAAACATGGAAACGGATTCGAGCCCCGCAAGCACCTTGTCCAGCGCCGCCACCTGAATTGACGGCATCGTCAAGCCCGCAAACAGCAATGCTGAACTGAAGAACAGCACCGTCAAGCTGAACGGGTTGGCCAAAAGGGCCAGCAGCGGCGATGCCAGCTCCGACGGGCGCATGAGCACCGACCCGCTTCGTCCGTGACGCGGCCCTCCCGACGAGCCACCCGACGCTGCGGTGCTGATGCCACAAGCAGCCACCAGCCTAGCGTGGTTGCCCATCACAATGTTGGACACGACGCAAGCAGCAAGCGACGGAGCCAGCAGCACGTTGGGCATCACGATCCCCAGCGAGTGCTCGGCATGCGCATGTGAATGATCGTGTCCCGAAGCCGAGTCCATCAGACCATCCGCACCGCCTTGAACGTCTCCAGTACCGCCGCCTTCCAGCAGTGCATGCTCGACCGACTCTTTGAGCACATAGACGCTGGCAAATAGCAGGTAGATGGTTTGCACAAAGTGCAGCAAAGTCGAAACGCGGTGCATGCCGTAAGGACGCTTCATGGTAGCGCCCTCGGGCTTGCCACTCCTTCTGCGAAGATCGCTGGCGTGCTGCTCCCACTCGAGCGCCCAGTCTGAGATGGCGCTGCTCAGGATACCCATGGCATCAAACACCACCAGATAGCCCAGACCAGTGGCCGAGAGAGAGTCTGCCTCCTGCCCTGCCATCCACAGCCCAGCACCCAGGCCAAAGTGAGAGATTCCGAACAACAAGAGCGGCCGCGACGCTTGTGGGATATGACCAAGCGCTGATACTGTTCGCGCGTGCAGCGATCGTTTGACTTGGTGGCTGTGACCGTGGCTGTGACTGTGACTGTGATCGTGTGAATGGTGATCGTGAGTGGCGTCGAAGGGAGCTGCGTGCGAGGTCTCCGAATAGTAGGACGTAGACGACGTGGATCTCTCCATCGCGTGGCCGTTGTGCATGGATGTGACGGGACTCAGGCCAGAGTCGAGCATAGCGACGCTATGACGATGGTGATGTCCGCGTCTGCTCTTTGTCGGGCTCGGCGAGAGATCGCTGCCCAGCTGGCTCGGTGTCTCGAGCCTGCTGTTGCTCGAGCGCTGTTGATTCGCGGTGAGCGCGGCAAAGCTGGCGGATCGAGGCGAGAGTGTAGCCGTGTCTGTGCTGACTGTGATCTGTGGACGGTTGCCGCTTCCACCGCGGCGGTGCACCTTTGCATCGCTGCCCGTCGTACCAGTAGCGTATGAAGTAGAGGCAGCAGCGGTATCTGCGCCATGTTCGAACTGCTCGCGTGCCTTGGCAGCATCGGCTTCCGCTTCGGCTTCGGTGCCTGGTCGTGGGAAGAAGACACTCAGATTGCGACTGTGAACGTGGGAGTGTCTTCGCGAATGCTCGCGCCTCTCTGCAAGGGTCATCTGGGAGAAGTCGACAGCATCAGAGGCAGACAACAGACCCGAATCGGCGTGAGAGCTGCTGAGGTCGGCTACGGTGTCCATGTCTTCGTAAAGCGCGTCATCGTTGGCAACCTCTGACGCGACGTTGTTCGTGGCAGAAGTGGGGCCATTCGTTCGGCCAATATTCGGTTCTGGATGCTCGGTCTGGGCCGAAGCCGTGTTGGGCGAAGTGTGAGCTGTAGGTGTGCTCATGACGACGACTGACTCAATGACTTGCAGTTGGTCGTCCTTTGTAGGAACCGCGACGGACGCCTTGTCTGCAAGCAATTGGAGCTGTGGAGGAGGCTCTGGCAGAGAACGAATAGAAGATGTGGAAGACTTTCTGGACGGTGGTTGGAGTGTCGATGGATACGAGCCGCTAGCCAGTCTAATGGATGGCGATCTAGAGAGCGTCGTGCCGGAGCTGCTGCTTAAGCTTCTCGGACGAGGCGGCGTATCGACAAAAGAGGCGCCTTGCGAGCTTTCGGGGAGCAAGAATGAGTTGCGTTTGTGCAGAGCAGGTGTGGTTCGAGCTTGAGGTGCGTCGAGGCTGCGGTGGAGGCTTGAGCCCGATGTAGACAGCTGCGAGGTCGGCGAAGACGAGCGAGAGGAGCTCGAGGGAGGACGCAAGAAGGTTGAGCTTTCTTCCAGATGCTCGTACTCCTCGGTGATCGACTTGACGGAACGCTTGTGAGCGAGCGTCGACCCACTCTTCTTGTGCTGTACGACTCTGATCTGCTTGACCTCGTCAGCGCTCGGGCCTCTGCCGCTAGAACTGACGTTGGCAAGACGCGAGTCGGTCAGAGTACGATCGCGGGCAGGCAATGGAGAAGTTGGCGCAGGAAGGGCGTCGCTGAGAGTTGCCGACGAGGACATGAGCTGGGGTCAGGTCGGAACGTAGACGGGCCCTGCCGAATGATTGAAGAGATGGATTCGTAGCTGCCAAAGGTGCGACGACGAGTCGCAAGCACAAGCGGCTGCGCGGGTGAATGCGAACAACAGCAAGGGACCGAGTCTCCAGGAACGGGCGGGCGACGGTGGTGAAAGGGCAGAGTGTTGGTCGGCCAAGGAATGATTCGAAGATGTGGGACGAGCGATAGATGATTTGTCTAAGAGGATACTGTAACTGGTGAGGTTGATGGAATGCGTGTGCCACACTCAGAGCAGGACGCGGCAACGGCTCGTGCATGCAAAGTGTGTTGGTCAAGTTGTCCTTACAGAGGGTCCATGCGATGCTCACATCTCAAAATGAGAATCCTATCTTTTGTCCCACACGTTGTGCATGTGAGATCATCTGGCTGCAATGTCAGCCACAAGTTCTGTGTTGGTGCGCTCGCTGGAGAGATTTTGCCTCCGAACGCCAAGCGCTCGGAGCATTGTGTACCGCCTCGAGCTTTGAAGACGCGAAGAAAATGCAAAGAGCGACAGCTGATTGCTGTGATTTCTTCGGATGACCGGCGCGCCCACTGTGCTGATGACGCGCATAGGAATCGAGTCGTTCGTCAGACGTACTCGCTGCACCGTCCGCGTGTCGGTCTCACTTTTTGTCGCCGCTGTAGAATTAAAATGCCTGAATTCTTGGGCTCGATTTCTGACGCAACGTGGGATTTCGGATGCGCTCAAAAAGACGTGGGGACCTACCAGACACCAACGAGTGAGACGACACGGCTCGGCATAAATTACAAGAGACACTGCAAGACGGCACTGCAAAACGGACACAAGAACGAAACTGTAAGAAGAGATGAGAGCACGGGAACCACGACGACGACACAATCAAGCAGAGCGACTACTTGTTGGACGAAGATAGGTTCAGATCGCTAAGCTTGTTCTCGAGCTTCTCGACCAGCCCCGGCTCCTTGCTCGAGTTCTTTGATGAAGCTTCCGTATTCTCTGCGTCACGGCCCTTTGTCGCAGCCGCATCGCCATCCTCGGTATCGAACCACTCGCTGGCGTCTCCATCTTGTTCGTCCTCGCTCTCGCTGTAGAGCTCGCGCTTGGTAGGAGGAGAGATCTTGCCTGCCTCGTCTGCAAACGCCGAAGATGAATCCGAAGAGACACCCGACGTCTGCAAAGAGGCCTGGCTTTCCGAGCGGCTCTCGCTCGCCAGTTGCGCAAATGTGCGGAACTTGGTCGACGCACGCACCGCCGCGATTGCCGACTTCCAGCGCTTTCGGTAGTTCTCGCGCAATCCAGCCGAGATGTCGTGCACGCCCTGTGTCTCCTCGCTGTGCTCGGTGAGCCATGGATGTGACATGCCCTGGTCCGCAGTGAGCCGTTTCTTGGGGTCGACGGTGAGACACGATTTGACAAAGTCCTTGGCTTCCGTGCTGACGTTCTTCCAGTATCGATCGTGGAACTCGAC
The DNA here is from genome assembly GCA_003004685.1 of Pseudozyma sp. F8B2. Classification (NCBI taxonomy): domain Eukaryota; kingdom Fungi; phylum Basidiomycota; class Ustilaginomycetes; order Ustilaginales; family Ustilaginaceae; genus Pseudozyma; species Pseudozyma sp. F8B2. The sequence goes on from NXFQ01000024.1 coordinate 312,155, forward strand.
CTTGCCGCGCTGCGTCTCGGCCGCCAGCGCCGCCGCGTCGTCCGAGCGAAACGGCGTGTAGCCGCAGAGCATGGTGTACGTGATGACACCCAAGCTCCACATATCCACCGCTTTGCCATGCCCCTTCTTGGCGAGGATCTCGGGCGCAGCGTAGCCAAAGCTGCCGCACACCGACGTCAGCACCTCCTCGTCGCTCTTCATATGCGCCGCAATTCCAAAGTCGACCAGCACCACGTTGGCATCTTCTTCCTTGGTTCGGTACAGGATGTTTTCCGGCTTGATGTCGCGGTGAACAATGTTGTGGTGGTGTAGATATTGGATCGCCGAGAGCACCGCACGGATCGTTTTACACGCATCCAGCTCTGTGAATCGGCCGCGTTCCAAGATGCGCTCGAACAGTTCGCCGCCGGTCGCCTCTTCAAACACGAGGTAGTACTTGTCTTTGCTTTCGAACCAGTCGAGAAACTTGACAACGTGCGGTTGATCGAGACCCTTGAGCACATTCATCTCGTCCTTGACAATCTCGTCGTGACCGCGCAGGATGCGCTTGCTGATCACCTTGACCGCCACATTGATGGGTGGATCCGCTGCCTTCCACGTCGCTTGGCGCACAATGCCGAATGTGCCTTCTCCGAGCGTCTTTTTAAAGTCATACTCCTTCTTCTTGACGTACGACTCGGGTTGCTTCGCCAATGGATTATGGAACGGCATGGTATCGATTGAAGGTCAGCGCGTCGGAATGGGATGTCGGCGCAGCTGGATGTTGCCGGTACGAGGTGGAAGAACGATGATGACCTCGCATGACGCAGCGACAAGCAGTCGAGACCATGCAGCTCAATTCCGTCCCTTCAGCAGCCGAGCGCGGGTCATCATTCTTGTCCCTGTCACATGCGCCTTTCGCAGTCAATTCCCTCACACGCGGTGCTGCGAGCGTCATCCGGATTCCAATGCCGAATTTATTCAAGATAAAAATCATATTCTCGCGCATTGGGCAAGTCAACTTCGCCGGGCGCAGGCTTGAGCCGCTCCAAAAAGTCGCCTCAGCCGGCTATCAAATACGGTCACGGTACACGATTGGACGTCTGCTACACTCGATTCTCAATACGAGCCTTGATCCAAACAACATCAAATGCAAGCCGCAATGCCGTACATCACCACTTTTCCACCGAAGGACGAAGGTCGATCTCGAATCCCCACACGCTACGAGGCTGGCGGAATGTGTCGAGGTATACCTGAGCGATGGCATCTGCATCCATGCGCGACTCGGGCGCATAGTCCTTGCCGATCAGAGCGTCGGTCCGTTCCGTGACAATGATACCATCGATGATAAAGTGCGAGACGTGGATCCCCTTGGGTCCCCACTCCCTCGCCAGGCTTTGTCCGAGCGCACGCAGTCCAAACTTGGCCGAAGCGAACGCTGCAAAGTTGGCGCTGCCTTTGATCGAAGCCGTGGCGCCCGTCAAAAAGATATTGCCCAGCGGCACTTTTGCGTCACTTGCTTGAGAGAATGCAGCGCTTGAGGTGATGGCCTTGAGGATGGCCTGGGAAAATACAAAGCCGCCGTATCTGCCATCGTTCGACGAAAAAGAAAAGGAAGCACATGTTGTCGTTAGCACGCTTTGGCTAGCTTTTCGGATCCGGTGGCGTCATTGTACTCACACTTGGGTCTTGAAAGCATCCTCGACCTGACTAGCTTTGGTGTCTAGGAAACCGGCTCGCACAAAACCTCCTCCCGGGTTAAAAATGCCAGTGTGGATTGCCGCACCTTGATGGGCTGAGCCCGCCTTGCCGCTCGAGAAATGCTCTTGGACCTGCTCGATTGTGTTGTGCACCGACGCTTCATCCTGGACGTCGACAGCGTACGCCACTGCCTGTCCGTGCTGTCCCGAGAGGCTGTTGATCTGCGCAGCCAGCGACTCTAGACGCTCCTTGGAACGCGATAGAAGCGCTACAGGGTGACCCTGCTCGGCGAATTTGCGAGCCACGCTGAAGCCCAATCCGGGTCCGGCTCCGACCACCACCACGATCTGCTTTGCTGCGGCTGTAAGCGACATCTTGCTTCCACGGAGGATATTTAATTGGTCTGTCGTTGATGTGGAAGAGGGAAGGGGTACCAGAAGCAGCGCTGCATTGCCTTCAAATATATATACACTGCATAGCCGAAAATGCACGTCCCAGCTGTGTAATGGAGACCCTGCAGCCCCAGCACCGGAAGGCGAAAAAGCGGATCACTTCGCCTGTTGATCACGTCACCGCAAGATCAATCGGCTTATTCCCGAACTCAACCATCACACCACATAATGCCGAGACGGATCGACATTCACGTTCCATGCGGTACTAGCTGGCTTGCCGAGCTCAGAATCAGTATAGATGAACAGTGATGTTATTGCATGGACGCCGAGCGTGTGTGACGGGATCCGGTAGCGAGACTGCAACTCACGCCGCTGGTGGTGGTTCCACGATGGGTACACAGAACCGACCGTACAGCGACAAGACCGAGTACTGGAGGCCCTGCGCTATCTCCACCTGGAAGGCCGCATACGGCACCTTTTCGCCATCGATGCTGATGAGTCCGCCATTTTTGAGCTTCTTGTCACCTTCTTTGAGTCTCGGTGTGACGCGGATGGCCTCGACTTTGAGATAGGTCATCGCCTTTTGGTACACAATCTGCCCGTTCTCTGCATAGCCAGTCTCTGGCACTTTGGCAACCCGCCCTCCCGCGTGAAGGATCATCGCAACGTCGATCGTGCCGTCGTTTGGCAGCGCAAAGGGAAATTGCATCATGTCACGGCTGACAAAGGGCAGCTTGCCACCGTACAGGCTTGCAATGGGTTCTTGGATGCGGACCCAGCCTGAACTCGACCCCTGCTCGTCTCGTTGTGAGCTTTGCAGAGTTGCGCCAGTCTGTCGCACAGAGCTAGTCTTGGAGAGCAGAGAATGCGGCCACGATGGATCGCTCATGTCGAACGGCGGTGGAGGACCCGCATCTGTTGTGAGAGGTTCCGTGACGTCGCCATGAAGCAGCCCCACAGCGGAGCCATTTCGGCCATTCTGGTCTGCGGAAATGTTCTGTCCTTCCACGTCACTGCCACTGGTGGCCTCTGCAGACCCAACGTGGTCGTCTTTGCCGTTCTGGTCGGCGGTCGTTGGTGAGCTAGTGTGATAGAAGTCGATTACCCGTTGACGCATCTCTTCCCTGCTTTTGCTTCCCCTCGCGCCAAGCTTGACATCGACGTCAACATCGCACTTAGCGTTGCGCAACACCGAAGTTGCATAGCCGATGAGGAAGCGAGTATCTCCAAGGGCGCGCAGATGTTCAGTGCCCAAGTCAAGGTCGGCGAGGATGCCGATAGCCTGAGAGAGGAACGAGTAGTATTGGACGAAAGGCTTCGAGGGAGCGTCGATGAGTCTCGCCACGTCTTGCGAGCCTCGCGTGGCTGCTATCGGACCGCCACTGAGTGTCGCTTCCCGGACGGCTTTTCCTCCACGTCTGCCAAGGGATCGCGCAAGCGGCCGTCCGGGCACCGGCGCACCTGGAGCAAATGCAGAAGCCGGCTGTGTGACGCTCAGCAGATCAAGCTTCATCGGACGACCCTTGATGACGTTGAGGCACGCGAGCGCGAGACTGAATCCCTGCTGTGCGCCAAGAAGATTGATGGACATGGCGTTTCCGCTCCCGGCTGGAATAGGTGCCAGAGGCAGAGCCAATGCTTTGGTCGCATCCGAGCGAGTCGCAAACCCGTTGAGTAGTTCGTGCAGAAGACCATCGCCGCTGACTACACCGATCGCATCGTAGTCTTCTACCTTGAGGTCACGCGCGATCTCGACGCCGTGCATTCGGTGTGTTGTGATCGTGATGTCGAGTTTGCAGCCCGCCGCCTCGAGAATGGGGCGAGCGCGGCTCTCGAAGAGCTGACGACCTTTTCCGGGCCCACCGGCAGGGTTGATGAGAACTTTGACGCGCTTGAAAGGCTTGACTTGCCGGTAGGCTCTGCTCATGACCAAATCGACCCAAGCCTGGGCAGTGGCTTCCACATCGGCTCCATCTTTGACGGACACGACGCGTGCCTCAATCTTGACAAGGCGGAGGTTCGAACACGGCCCTTCGAGCTGTTCCCGTAGCCTTTCGGATTGCTCCGCTGGCACCAGCGCATCGTAGGCTTGTTGCGAGAGCGACTCCATACATTTTGGCGGTAACTTGTCCTTTTTGAAGAGCGAGAATGGACCGCTTGCCTGGCGACTCTGCGCTTGTACTGGCGGCGATAGGAGACGCACGAGGAGCGAGCCACCATCTGAATCCGAGACGAAGGACGCGTTGAGAACGAGGGCGAGTGGCACGCGCACGTATGCTTTGCTTGCAAGGTCATCGGCCTGACGCGAACGGCCCCGTACGACAAAGAGAAACTCGTGGTCGCAACCGATGGAGGCAGGCTTGCCGTCAATAGATACCTCGACAGTATGGGTAGCGCCGCCGTTGGAGAGCTGCGTTGTCATTTCCAGCGTCCACCTTCAGGCTTGCTGTCCTGTCGTCCCTGCCCGTCTTGGCCGGTCGGATGAGCACAACGAGCTTAGTTTGCGACGACCGATCGTACTTGTTTCAATACAGCCAGAGGTGAATCTCGGCCTCCCAGGTGTAATCGAGCAGTGGGCAGATCGATGGGGCTCGAGCCGGGCTGCGATGCGCTATCGACGGGACCGAAACGCTCGATGGTGATGGTGTGCGTGCGTCGTGTGGAGAAAAGTCGCGAAGAAGACGGAAATTTAGGCTTTGCGGGTTTGCCGACCACTCTTCTAAGGGTCCACCTCGAGGCAGATCTTGATCCTTCCTTCGGTACCCACGCTTCTCGGTGACAACCATGCCGACGCGGAGAGTCATCGCTTTCGACTTTCGACTCAGCTGCACCTGAGACAGACTGGTTGGCATATCCGGACGAGGGCGATATGCTATCACGATGTTCCAGCGCGTCTCGACGCTTGTGTCGCGTATCGCGCCCCCGCTTCAACGAGCCGAGGAACGACGCCGTTCAAATTGTTCAAGAGGGTCTTTCAGCGCACAGCCGAGGAGGCCTGAGCGGCCTGCACGGGTCACACAATTTCAAAAGAAAGCTTCGCACGTTCACACATGCGACGCTTTACGACACATGCCACGGCCTCATCACTCCGCCGCGTGACACAACTGGTGACGACTGCTGGCCGGTCAGTTCTACCTGCGGGTCAGCCGAACGAGGGGCGCAATCACATCGAACCTGCAGATAGCGCACGCAGCGACGTACCCGTCATCTGAGCTCGGGTCAGAGCTTCTACCGTCGGAACAGCCGTACCAAGCAAGAGACTGAGGTGCACCAGGGATCGCGTCGGCGCATCCTCACAACCGCGCCGTCTCTACCACCCATCGTTAGCAAGCAATCTGGGGTGCTGTCCTCTGACGAGGTGCGCTTTCGACGAAAACTGTCCCCTTGATGTCGCCTTCGGCAGCAGAAGAGACGCAGGCGTCCCGCTTTCTGCATGAGAATCTTCGATTCAGCACCAGTGATCGACAGCCGCACGTCACACTCACATTTGCGCAGTCTCAAGATGGCAAGATTGCTGGACCGGGCAAAACGCAGATGGCGCTCAGCGGCCCCGAAAGCATGCTCCTGACGCATCAATTGAGAACGCTCCATGACGGCATCATGGTCGGCATCGGCACAGTCCTCAACGACAATCCTCAGCTCAATGCTCGCCTCCTCTCTCCTCCGCCCCCTACATCGGAGCTCCCGAGACCCATTGTGCTGGACTCTAGGCTGCGCATGCCAACCGACTGCAAGCTGATTCGAAACTATGGTGCGGGTATCGGACGAAAGCCGTTGGTGCTGACATCAAGCACGGTCGACCCTCAAAGGCAGGCTCAACTCGAGGAGGCTGGTGTCGAGGTGATGAAGCTGCACGACGCCTCTTCAGCTGAATCGCTCGATTGGACCACGATTCTCCGAGCCATTCATCAGGCGGGCATCAGGCGACTTATGGTGGAAGGCGGTGCAGCCGTGATCGATAGCCTGATGAAGCAGCCGCAGCTGATCGATTCTCTGCTCGTCACAATCGCCCCAGTGACAGTGGGCGAAGACGGTTTCGGTTTCACGTCTGAGCTGCCAGCTGTCCTCGAGAGAGAGGACGACTCGAATTGGACCGCTCCGAGCCAGGCCAGGTTTGGCAAGGACGCTGTCGTCCTGTGGCGCAGCCGACACGTATGCGAGCTGAGGCAAGACAGCTGAAGCACGACCTCAAAACGCACCTTTCCTTCGTAGGTACAAGCCAACATGAACACATCTCCTCGGATCACCGTGTCCAAGAATACAAAGCATACGCATGCAGCCGTTGTCGTTGTCAGCATGGCACGGATCTTGTCACTTGCACATGACCCTGCTGTCTCAACACCCATCTTTGCTGATCAAAATTCTCCGATTGGCATGCCTTTGTCTCGTAGATCCGATTGCTGCTTCGCACAAATGTTCCAGCTGCAAGTGAATGAGTCGCCGGTCACCGACGTCTCCGACTACGAAGGACAATGGATCGGAACTCGCAATCTGCATAAGAACACATCTGAGCTCGGCTGCTTCAGAACAACTCGTTCAGCCAATCCCGGCTCGTCTTTCCAGCATTGCCGATGCCATGTTGTTTACTGCATGCATATCGTTGCCACGACAGAGCTGTCAGCGTGGGTTATTCATCGCCGTGAAAGCAGCCCGCCAACGTGATATCGATGACACGCGACATCGTCCCACCTTGGTGTTACGACCTGACGTTCGGGTGTCTCACCGTCAAAGCCGGACTCGGACAAACGCGCTCCGATCGTTTGATAGATTTCGGAGTCGCAAACCACTTGACAGCCGCGGTATATTCCCAGGGCACCTATGTTGGTCCATTGCGCCGATCAAATCCAAATTCCAGATCGTAGCCCGAACCCGAACCCGATAGTCTCAACCCTAGATCGTCTGCACCTGCAAGCATTGACAGTGCCCGCGTACGATAGAATGAGTGTGAGCAGGGACACAGTGCTTGCTCAAGTTAGCCCGGTTGGAAGACGTCTCACTTGATCTTCTTGACGTGGGCTCAGGGCACAAAAGGTTCCTTCCATTTCGCCGAGCCGATTTCATCGTGAGCAGGAAGCAGCTGATGTTGTTGTCGACGGCGTTCAAAGGCGCGTGTTCGATGGCACATGCTGCTCAGAACTTACCCGAGGCACAAGAGAACGGAATGACAGACAGATGCAGCATAGCGAGCGAGCTTTAAGCTTCTGCAGGTGGAAAGCTCGCCTCGTCTATTGCTTCGGCGTCCCACGCCCATCGCGCTCGGGGTCTCGTTAATGGAAACATGGATCCCGTGGTTTCCCGCGTGGCGCCGAACGGTTGCACGACTCAATCTAAAAAAGCATGATTGGGTGAACGTCACATTCGGCTGAAATCGAGTCAGCGCTGTCTTGGCCGCGCTTGTGCCATCAAGGATTGGGTGCATTTCGAGGGTGCGTTTTGGAAGAGACGCTACAAAGCGGCTCACACAGCGAGGAGATTGGGTGTGAAACGCGCGTCGGAACAACGCCACTGCCTGGTGCGACGTGCGCACAGGAAGCGAGCGCGCCAAAATTCGTGCTGCTGCACTTCATGCGGCCAAAGGGGTACGTCGCAGCGGAAGATGATCACGCGACTGCATCTGTGCGGACAAGAACGGCAGAGCGCCCTCTCGTCAGGGCGAAGCGAAATGGGGTTGTCTTTGTGTGCAATTCACCTGTGTGACCGAATCGCTGGAGCTCGGAAACGTGCCCAGAAACGCTAAGCGAACCCGAGAACTCGTCGATCGAATCTCCAGTCTCGATGGTTGCGGAAAAGCGTACAACTGTTATTACGAATACCACGGTTTCTGTGCAATCAACAAATTCCACGCTTCCACGCTTTTACCGCGTTGCGCCACCTTTTTCCTGGGTGCCAACCCCTTCTTCTCGTCTCTACCAATGTCGACGCGAGACAGAACAAGCGTTCTTCAAGTCTACATCTTCGTCGCCGAGTTGATTGCGACGGTATTCTTGATTGTCCTTTTTAGCTGCTGAGGAGCTCTATATCGCCTGCCACGGTGCAAATAATTGCGTGCTCTAGCAGCGTCGCTGAGCGATCCCAGCTGTGCCAGATTGCGGCGTTTTCTAGCTGCGTACCCTACATCGTGCCGTTCTGGAAAGCTGTGACCGGCTGCCATAGACAAAGTCGGACCAAGGCGAGACGATCACGTTCAAACGAAATGTTCTTCAGGCGGAAGGTTGCGCGTCGAGCAGGCGATGGGTTCCTTTGTGCTGCTGTTTGCGAATCAGCTGCGTGCAAGAGGAGTGTCATACCGTTGTGCTTCCAAATGTGTTGATACTTGCAGAGACAGTGATGTGTTCCCAACCTGGAATTTGCGCTGACATTCGACTTCCGTCAGTCGACTGACTATGGGCGTCGGAGCACGCATCTAGTGCATATGCTGCAGAAAGAAGCCCTTCCTCCATGCCCCTGTCCTTTCCCCACCCCGACACAGCCTTGTCAAAAATTTCCGAGAGTGTTTTCCGAGGTTCTGTTTGAGCGCTCAGACTTCCTCAATGCCAGTGCTGATTCGACCACAGCAAGGCAAGCATCAATGTGGAGTTCCCAATCCGAGGGAGTTTTCCTTGCGACCGCGAGGATGCTCAGCGAAATACGGTTCGCAGTGTTGCTGCTCAGTGGAGGTCTCCTTGTTTGGAAGAAACATGTTCGAAAATACCGTACTAGGCTGATTTTGTCGTATGGTCGTGGTGGTGACCGAGGTCTGCTGAGAACTTTGGGAGTCTAGACTGCGAAAGGGTCGACGTCGGAGGCCGGAGCCCGCAAGCGAGGTGGCACCGGCGTCCGTACCGTCCTTTCAGCCCTACGAGATCTAAGGCAGGCGCCGAATCTCGCTCGCCCTCCGCATGCGAACAGAAGCGTCTCGATCGAGATGGCTTTTTCAATGTCGATTATAGCAAGGAATATTTCTGTTTTTACTTCGGACGGAGGCCACATCATGCTGTCGATCGCCATGGAAGCCGGCCACGCGTGCTTGGGACTGACGTTGTTGGAAATTTTGATGGCCTTACAGTATTCCTCTACGGCGTATCCCCTCAAGAGAACGGCTAAAGCAAAGAGAGCACGTCAGCGTGCAAACCTCAAGCGAGTTTCCGCCAATGAATCGCGCGTCAAAAAGACCTATCTTAATACTATCATCAGATGAGGCTGCTCGAGCTGCACCAGAAGCCTCAGCATCATCAACAGTTCCGCTGCATCACGTATCATGGGTCCTTCAGAGAGCCAGAGGCGTCGCTCCCTGTACCAAGTATTCCAGTGAAGACAGCAGCCGACATTTTACTGGACAACACACGACGTGAGGCGCCCTCGTCGTCAGGTATGCCAAGGCGGAAACGCTCGCGTGGGTCTTGCATCAAGCATGCGGTAGGAGGCGCAAAGCACCCTGGCGGCAGGAGTACTATTAATAAGTTCCAGGCGGCTGTGAACAAGCCTTCAGAGGGCGTGAAAGCACCGTTGAACGCTCAAGTCGATACCGAATGGAATCTGGGTCGCTGTTCTTCAATTTCTGTGCTCCTTTTCACAAACAGCTCATGGAAGATGAATGCGCACCCGCGCCCACGCGTCTTCCCATTTCATGTCGTCGAGAGAGCGACGTGTGCTGGGCATCATGAAGCCCCTGCAGCAACGACGGAGTCAGGATGAATCTTGATGAGCAGGCTGACACATGCAATGTCTTCAGGCGCGTGAGGACTTTTGTAGCGCTGAACATGGCATCGCAGTCTGGAACATCGGTGGACCTTCCGAGGTTGTGCCACGGCTGGGTCTGACAGAGATTTCATCGAGATCCGAGTTCACACCGGAATTTCTTCATCCCCTTCAATGTCTTCGCTGGAACGCCGTGTTCTTGCCGAGCTGTTGTAGGCTCGCATGTCAACATTGCTGACGACCGACGGTAGTCCAAATGAATGAAGGTTCAAGTTCCGCAGACAAATTTCTTGGGAGCAAACAAGATCCTCGACTTTTTTCGCCTTGACGCCGAATCCAGGACTCCGGGAGACATTGTGCCACCTTTGTGGTGACACCATCATCGATCGGGACTCTCGACTTTCGACGTATATCGATTGGAACTTTGAGTCGAGTCTGGAGGTGAGGCTCACCATACCCTCGTGATCTGCTCGTTGCTATAGCTTGCTGGCGTCTATCTTGTGATTCTTGGATGATTTTGTGCCAATGTGCAAGATGTTATTCAGATCTGGGTTGCCGCCAAGTTGCAGAATGGATCATCAGACGCTCCTTTTCGGATTCAGATATTGTGAGAATGCGACGTCAGTGCGAACACCGCAAATTCGACACGACGGTAGCAAGGCATGGACAGCACGACAGGAGTAGCAGAGGCAGCGAATGTCAATGGAGAGGCAACGCTGGACCGAACAATCACGGATCGGCTCGGCTGAACTGTGTCGTGGAATGTTTGTTTTGAGTCACAACAATGCAAAGGAGCGGATGCCACTCGTCAATTTCAAAGCCTCATTGGTCGACGAGGAAGGTGCCATCCGATTCGAGATAGGTCGCGCTCTTTCCTTGCATCCGCCCGTGCCGCTCGGCGGAAGAGACCTGTAACCGAGTTTGTGGATCCTCCTCGCCTTTCGCATCCACTCAGGCTGGCGGCAAAAGCATGTTCATGTTCGTCTTCCGGATTCGTGCCTTTTCCGCTTCCTGGGTCTACGTCGTCGGCTCCACCACACAGCGTGGGCACCTGCCTGGACCCAAAGTTAAACACCAATGTCCAGTTCACGCAACGCGAGGGCGCGTCGTAAAACTCGATGCCGCCTCTGCCAAGCCGCTTCGCTTCATCGACGTAATGCAAACGTTGTCAGCTGTTCGGCGGAGTCTTGCTGCTCTTCGCCTCGCAGCAATTCGGGAAGCAGGGATTTCCGAAGCATTTGTAATGCTCTCGCCGCCCTTTGCTGCCGTGGGTCTTCTCTTGGGGGACTCGCCGATATGAGGCGCGCGGTCAAACTACTTGATGTCATCGAGTTCGACCTTCCAAGTCCTTTAACAATGCACGCTAACTTTGGAAGGGCTGTTAGGCACGTATTTGCCGCTGCTGGCGCGCTCGAACCTGCTGCGGAATCGTATTTTGTGACCTCGAAACTTTGCCGCCATTGTCTAAGCATTGTTCTTGATGCCTGCAAGCACACTCCCGCGACGCTGAGACTCCCTTTGTTTCTTTCGGTCCACCATCGCCCCAGCCGGCTCTGTGTCGGGCCACCTATCCGCCATCACACCTGCCTACTTCTCCTTGGGTCTCTCATCCCTCAACCGACCCTTATCTTCATCCATCGCACGTAGACACTCCTACAAGTTCCTGTCTCCCAGCGTCTTTGAATGCTTTATCCGCCTTCTGCTGCCTCGCTGAAAAGTGGAGCGGATCGCTCGCACTGACGGTTCACCGAAAAACGTCGCTTTTTCCGGGCTTCGGTTGGGAAAAGTGGAAGGGTTGCTCTTGATGCGAGCTGCGAGTTGCTTGGGCCCTCGCGCAAGGCTATCCAAGCTGCTTCTCTTTGCAGCGGGCCTGACTTGTGTTGACTGCCTCGCTCTCGTCGCAGCTTACCCCGTTCCGGATATGTTTGTCTCCTGCCGAGGATACCCATACCGGATCATTGAAGGGATTTTAAACAACGCTGCGCTGCTCGGCACCTTCCCTGCCATTGTCTGCTATATGCGCTGTCTAGCTACACATCCGCCCGCGTTTCGCCACTAATAGCTTGCTCGGGCTTGACGCACCGTCTTTGAAAGTCTCTCTTGTTGATCTAGTCGCTCTATAACGCAGACAGACTGGCGTCGAACAAAGGGATTTGGCGCCAAAGACCGTGCTGTCGTCGTCTGACACGAGACCGGCCTTGGCAGAACGACACTTTTGCCTACCTCGCCTGGCAGTGTTTTAATACAGGCAAGCCGTGAGGTCTGTAAAGCTTCATCACCCTTCGTACATTGTACACGCGACAAGTTTCGTATTCAGTTCCATCGAGCGAGCTGATTGTTGCATCCTCGCCACCAAACATACAGCATTCGACCACACCACCATCCTTTCCTTCGCCATTCTTCTGCACCTCTTCACCATATCAAACGTGGCGCCCAATTTCGCCGCGATTCGGCACCCAGATCGCACTGATCTCTCTCACAGAGCACTCCATCGTCGAAGCGTAGGATATAAAAGACAGCATTGATATGGAAGTAATATCGAGAACGTCTCCGTAAGTGAAACCCCCTTTTGTCTCCCACTTGCATTCTCACCCCATTATATGAACGGTGTTGCGGGCTGATCAGCCTCATACATCTCTTGTGCGAAGATCAGCTGGCCCGATGATTCGGCTAGTGGGCGAATGGTCCTACGCATGGTCCTGATTCGTCGGTTCAGATGTCTCGTCGACATTGCACAGCAGACTACCGTGCCTTGTGCGCCTCGTATCGTCTTAGCCGGGCTCAGCGGCACAGCACCTGCCAGGGCATCACTCTGCAGGCTTACTCTATTTTCATCTGCATGCGCAGAAAAGCTCTGAGACGAGGTACTGATCTTCACCGCCTTTCTCCCTTCCCTTCCACCTTGTTCAACGTGTTCCGCCGTGCTTCCCCGTCCATGCACTTGTCGTGGCTTCTTCGTCGGTCTTATCCACTTCAGAATCAAGAGCCAGGCCCCTCGAGAATCGTGCTTCGGTCGGAGCTTCCTTGATCCCGTAAGTTTCTCTCCTTGTCGTGCCGACTTCCGACGTGCTTCTATTACATGGTGCTTCCATTGCCCTCGTTGCCACCCCTGAGATGAACATGCGCACAACCTGCGCCTCGCTTCCGCGTTTCCATTTGGCGGGCTTTTGCATGGACTCGAAGTCGTTTCGTGTGCATCTCTTGGGCTGCAAGCCGTCTTATTGACCGATAACATGCTATCTCGAGAACTTGGCCTCCCATTAACTCGATGCGATCAGAATGACAATGATCCGTAGACTGACAGCTTCAATTATCTCCACTTCCCTTCCTTCTGTCCTTGAATGACCACATCGTCCTTGCGGATGGCGCTGTTGTGACTTTCGTCCTTGTTGCCGCTTGCTTCTGATTCTCTTAGATCCCACGAGCGACTGTTTCATCAGCTCTGCCTCAGATCATGGCGCAGCACGGTTATAACGTCGGCTCGGGTCCTTCCCGCTTAGGCCAGTGGGAAGATAGAGGTACTGGACCGAATCGTTCAAAGATGGACGGCGCAGCATCCGCGCCTTCGCAACCTGACGCTTTCGACCGGACCACGACGTACGTCGATGGCTCACCGCTGTATCCAGCCTCTTCCTCGTCTTATGTTTCTGTAGGTGGAGGACTGCGTGGTGATGCTACGCCGCATCCTTCGCTGAGCGTTCACGCCCAACATGAGACCGAGCCACAGTCACTTCCGTCTTACAGCAGCACGCTTCCACACCACCCATCGCATTACAACCACTTTCAGCAGGAATTGACTCACACCAGCCACTCTCCCTCGCAAGCTTTCCAACATCAGCAAACTCAGCACCAATATCAGCAGCCCCAGCTGCACCAGCACCAACAGCAGCATGCTCGCGAGCAGCACTTGCATTTCGATTCGGACCAATCGTTGGAAATGCATATGTCAGGCAACCCAATGGGCACCCAATCGCTCGGAATGCCGCATCCTTCCACCTCAAATACTCTACAGTATCATTTTGAACATCAGCACAGCTCTCTGGATGGACAGCGTGGAGGGCGGAACCGTGCTGAAGCGGCAGCGGAGCCACATACTCCACGTCCACCGAATGCGTGGATCCTGTACCGCTCGCAGAAGTTTCGGGAGATCCAACAGAATCGCGAAGCTCAGACACAGACAGGATCCACAGACAAGCCCAAGTCGCAGGCCGAGATCTCGAGGATCATCTCGCAGATGTGGCAGAACGAGACAACGGCCGTCAAGCAGAGATTCGAGTCGATGGCAGACGAGAAAAAGCTGGCTCATCAAAAGATGTATCCCACATATCGGTATCGACCAAAGAAGAAGGGCAAAACCAAGCAAGCCAGTAGCAGTCACAGCAACGATCAAAGGCAGACGACGGATACGAAGTCTGCCAAGAGAGCAGTCTATGGAGGCTATGCCAGCGGTAGTCAGGATTACGATACCTCGGAACGAAGTTCTTCAGCCGGACACTCCGCCGAACGCAGAAGCGGAAGCGATCTACAGCGACCGGAAGCAAGTCAAAGTGGAAGCGCCGTCATGCATGATCTTTCTGGCCGCGACTTTGCCCCCCGCAAGTCGACCTTCGGTGACCGAAGAGATCGTGGAGAGCTTTTGGTGCCCTCCAGCTATGGCCGAGCCATGCCAAGCAGCCTGACTTCCGGTGAAAGCCATTCCTTCGCACACAGCACAGCTCGCATGCATCCTTATGGAGATCGACCAACGAACCATTTTCGTCCGGACAACTTCAAATCGACTGACTTGTTTGGCGAAGCCGTGACCTCGTCGAGCGCATACGCCAGCGGCAATTGGACGGATTCGGATACGCTCAGCGGTACTTCGAGCAATACCTACTTCGACGGAACTCGAAGTGCACCAGCAGGCTATTCGAGCCTCGGCAGTGCGCGTCTGCCTCCAACATCTTTACTGGCATCCAACACGCTGGGAGGGGCTCCCTCGATGCTCTCGTTCTCGCCTTGCCAACAGCAGCCAGCGCGCCAGTCGGTTCCTTCGCAGCACCTCCAGCATCCCATCGAGTACAGGGACAATGGTGCCAGCCTAGTCGGCTTGCAGGGAGCTAGTGGCAGCTTGCGACATGGCCCCATGACGCACTCCATTCCCCAATTTGGACAGTCGTTCGGAGACTCGAGGTCCGAGTTGGCCAGCGGCCTTGCTGTTTCCGGCGACAACGGTGGCGCCGTGCAAGAGAACCTAGATGCTCATCGACGCATGCAGCCCCCCTCGTAGTCGCTCCGCCGTGAGCATCCCGTCATGCTCGAACCAGAGGAAGGCTCACCACCAGATCGTTCCAAAACGCGCTGTGTTAACGACTGTGCACGGTTTCGGTACACCTTGGTTGGAGTAAAAGATGCAATACACAGTCTGAAGCGTTTGTCCCGCCCGTGATGCTATATATGCTTGTTGTCCCCATTTGAAAGAGAGAGTGGACGAAGCGGGACCATCGTGAGGCGAGGTTGCGGATTTGAGCGACCCCGTCGTTCGTAGCGACAGCGCGACGCACCGGCAAACTTGGCTCTGCATGGCGACACACTCCATAAACCAGTATTTGAGCTCTTTCCGCTCGTCGTCGGTAACGCACTTGATCTATTTCTGTTTTGCCACATGCCGAAATGCCCGAAATCTGGAAAATTGCACCGCCAGAATTGGTTGTTAGAGTGTATCCATCTGCCTTTTCTAAGAATAAGGTGAATGTTGCTCCACATTTCGCTTTTTAGGTGCGTGCGCGCAGACCCTTGATGATCGATCTTTGTTTTCTCACTTCGACCAACCACCGCTTTGTCGACCTGCATCTCAAGATCAGCATCTCGTAGATACCCGCAGCATACAACCCATCGTACCCTCTTGACTAAGGGATCATACAAACGCAAAGCGATCGATCACCAGCCATCAGAAGAGCACCAAAATGTTGATCAAAGTCAAGACGCTCACCGGCAAGGGTAAGCTTTGTCCCACAATGCGCAGTAGCAGCATCAGACCGCGCTTGCTAACGCCTGCCCTACCTGCTTGACTGTTCGACGTCTCCCTTACCTGGTACCATCTCGAAATGTGCACTTCGACAACAGAGATCGAGCTGGACATCGAGCAGACAGACAAGATCCAGCGCATCAAGGAGCGAGTCGAAGAGAAGGAGGGCATTCCACCAGCACAACAACGCCTTATCTTTGGCGGAAAACAAATGTACGTCTCATCATCGGCTCAACTTTCATTCTACTTCACCCTCTCGATGCCTTTCCTGACCCTATTCTGCATCGACACCATCACGGGACGAGATAACAGGCACGACGAAAAGACGGCCAAGGACTTTGGTGTCGAAGGCGGAAGCGTCCTGCACGTAAGTCATCAACTCAACGACTCAAGCAGTCTGATATAGTTGGAGCAAAGAATGGTGTACGCTGACCAGATTTATCAATGTGAATGTCACAGTTGGTGCTTGCTCTTCGAGGTGGTATGCTATAGATCGCTCAGTCGGCAGGGTTTTGTAACATAGCTAGGTGATTGTACAGCTCGAATCAAGTCGACTTTTCCGAAAGGCAAGCTGGACTGAATGCGGACTTTGGCGTCGAATGCGACTTCGCGGCTCAGATACGGCGAGTTCCGACGAGGGAAGGCGGTTGCAGCGCCGCGGGTTGCGGATGAGCCGACATCAGCTGATCAGATACGCCCCACCACACAGCTCAGCACAGCTCAGCACATCACCTCTACCAAGGCGCCAGCGATTGAAGAGTCAAGCAAGACATTCGCATTTCTAGAGGCGTCTAAAATCATGCTCCACCTCAACTGTACTCGTTTAAATGATGCTCTCTCGCTCTGCCAACGCGACCGCACCCTTTCCCGCGCCCAACGCCTTCAAGTACTCCACCAACTGATCCAACCTGACCGCCTCACCCTGACCCTGACCCTCGTCCGAATCCTTGCCCTTCTGCTGCTTGACCCTCACCTCTCTCGACTCGGCGTTCCACTCGTTGGGTGCGAGGATGACAGCAAAGGGGATCGCCTCTTTGTCCACCACGCCAAACTGCTGCGGAAGCTTAGGCTTGGCCTTGTGCATGAACTCGGCCTTGATACCTGCATCCCAGAGCATCTTGGCTACCTGCATGCGTTCCTTGAGCAAGCCTTCACCGCCGATGGACATGACGTACACCTCGACCTCTTTGGAGCGGATGGTGGAGCGCTGACCTTGGGCCTCCTTCTCCTTGAGACGCTGCATCATGATGGCGAAAACGCGTTCTACGCCGATCGAGACGCCGACGCATGGAACGGCATCGGGCTTCTTGGATCCGGAGAACATTCCTACCAGGTTGTCGTATCGTCCACCAGCTGCGATGGATCCAACACCCACGGAGGATTCGTCGACCTCCTCCTCCCCGTCGGCTCCTTTCTTCTTGGGCTTCTTCTTCTTGTCCGCGGCAGCGGCTTGGTCGCCGTTGAATCCAGGAGGAGCGGAAGCCGCCGTGACAGCTTCGTAGATCAACCCGGTGTAGTAGTCCAATCCTCTCGCCAGACTGAGATCGAAGCTCATACGGTCGGAGATGCCATATACGTCGAGATAGTCGAAGAGCAACTCCATATCCTTGACACCCTGCGACGCCACCGGGTGAGCCATCATGACCTCATCCGCCTTCAACTTGGCCAACAGATCCTTGCCACCCTTGAGCTTGACGTACTCTCCGATCTTGTCAGCGATGTCTGCAGCCAGGCCCTTGTCCTCGACCATCTCTCGCTTCACCTCAGCCCAGGGACTCTTGTCGAGCTTGTCGACGGCGGAGCTGATGGTGCGGATCTTGTCCGAGGGTACGCCGCAGATGTCAAAGAGACCGTCCAGGATCTTTCTGTGGTTGAGTTTGACGGTGAAACCTTCCATGCCGAGAGCGCTGAGCGTCTCTACAAGGATGCAGAGCACTTCGGAATCGGGGACCATGGGATCGTATACGCCGGCGATGTCGAAATCGCACTGGTAAAACTCCCTGAATCGACCTTTGGACATGGCAGGCTGGTCGCGACGGTACACCTTTGCGATGTGGTAGCGTTTGACGTTTCCGTACTCGGCCTGGTTCATGGCGACGAACCTGGCGAAGGGGACGGTGAGATCGTATCGTAGCGAGCAGAGCTCTCCACCTTGATCCTGCAGGTCGTAGATGAGCTTGGAGTCTTCACCATACTTGCCAGAGAGGATCTCTTTGAGCTCAAAGACGGGCGTGTCGATGGTGACGGCACCGTGGGCGGAAAAGACCTGCTCGATGGTGGTGAAGATGCGCTTGCGGAGCGACATGGCGAGCGGTTCCCAGTCGCGCGTACCCTTCGGAGTCTTGAGGGTGAACTTGACCTCCTGCTTGGAAGAGCCTGCTTTGGACGAGCCGAGACCCATGGCAGCGAGCTGGGCTTCGAGCTTCTTGAGCTTGCCTATCTCGGCTTTCAGCGTCGACTGCTCGGTGTTAGCAGCTCGGAGCTGCTGGACCTTTTCATCCTGCTCGGCGCGAGCCGCCTGAAGCTCGGCAATCTTTGCCTGATCGGCGTCAGCGGAGGACATGCTGAACAGGTTTGTACGACTTGTATGGAAGGGTCTGACAAGCTGCGGCGATGTAGATGGCGTGCTGAACGGACACCGAAGCTGCGGATAGCTTGAGGGTGCTGAAAGCGCGGATGCAAGGCAAGGTAGTCGACGAGTAGCTGGAAGGACGCAGGAGCGCAAGAATGACATCAAAAGATGTTTGCGCGCGTTTCAGGTGGAGCCGTCGATGTGTGAGCGAGGCCGCGATTGGGATGAGTCCGCTAGATTAGGTTGTGATGGTGGAAGGGATGGCTAATACGACAAGAAGAAACATCATATCGGAAAACATTTTTGGCGCACAACAAAACGTCAGAGGAGTCACTCTCGGATCTAACATCTCCACGCAACCGCCGACTTCCGAGGTCTGTGCTCGCAGTGCCCACGAATGACAGCTCCACCTCAACACCTTTGCCTTCGACAGCAATCATCCCGTCGCAGACTCTTGCACTCCACTCCACTCTGCGGACGCAATGTCGCAAACGCACAGGGTCACCTCCCTGGCTAGCCTGCCTTCAATGTCAGCAGCTTCACGCCATCAACTCGAACAATACCTCGCACGTCTTCCTTCCACCTCATCTACATCCAACAATGGCAGCACTTCTGCATCACCGAACCTAGACAACCTCGTCCAGCGCAGCGCTAGCCTCGCTTCACGCGTCGATGCGCTTCATGCTCAGATCGCTGATACCGACATCACCGCCTCCTCCCGCAACGATGACCCGCAGCTGTTCTGGAGTACATTGACCTTGCTCACAAATCTGCGCGAGGTAGCAGCTCAGCTGCAACGCTCTAGCTCTGCAGGAGATGGCAAGCCGAAAGAGTCGGCACTGGCTAGAACAAGGCAGGATATCGGTATCGTGGAGTCTCTGTTGAGGATGCTGAGTGTATCGAGCGGCGCAGAGTCGGAGAGCACTTTCACGGCTGCAGTCCGTCCACAGCCCTCAACAGCAGAACCTTCCTCGTACGACTCTGCGACACGGCAAGGGTACGAGTATTGGAAGCAACGTACGCTCTCCGCCATCGACGACCAAGATGACCGTTCTTCCGTCAACTCGATTGACGGAGACGACGACGTCTCAGACGCGGAATCGATCCTCACAGATCCAGAGCTCCACTCTACAACAAAGCTAGGCGGCATCAAATCTCAACCATCCACCACCGACCAAGATGACTACTCAGAATACGATCGAGCCTTGCGCTCCTCTTCCTCTTCCACCCAAACCCCCTCACCCCCCAACACCACCGCCACCACCACCTCTGCACCAATCACAACCTCCGCGAGCGAGACAATCCTGCAATCGGACCGCGCGACCCACGAAGCCCTCTCCTCCGAACTCCTGCGCATGGCCTCGGTGCTCAAATCCAACTCGCTCGCCTTCGCAGACTCGCTCGAACGCGACCGCCTCCTCCTCGAAAAGGCAGGCACCGACCTCGGCCAGAACCTCGACCTCATGACCCGCACACGCGGAAGACTCGGCGTCTACTCGAAGAAAGCCCGCAGCATGGGTTGGTTCACCCTCTCGGCCATCCTCGTCGTTATCGTCAGTTGGATGCTCATGTTCTTACTCATTCGATTGACCTAGTGGCTACAATGTCATGACCTTTCACATTGCTGCATCCTACGCCCGAGTCTTGGCCTCCTCATACGCATCCCTAACCTGCTTCGTCTTGCCCTTCTTCGCAGCAAGCCTCAGATACTTTTCGTCCTCGCCCTCATCCACCATCAACGGAGCCAGCTTTTGCGGTGAAATCCACCCGTAGCTCGTCTGCTTGCCAAAGAACCTCACCGCCACCATGCGTCCGTCCTCAGGCTCGGTGCGAAGCATCTCTCCGGGAAGATCGGACCTGTCTCGGATGACGACCGCAGGAAAGTGCGGGAAAGTGTCCACCTTGGCCCATACCTTCGTACCGGCTGCTGGAGGCTTGGCCACAAAATCAACGGCTGCTTTGGTCGGCGACCCTTTCGACGCTGTACGTTGTCGCTTTGAAGCAGGAGGAGAAGCCGCGATATCCGCCGAGGCGGTACGTGTTCGAGCACTGCGTCGTGTCGATGAAGGTGTCTTCGTGTCGTCATCAACGTTGTCGTGGACACTTGCCTCGGCAGCGCTCGCCTCCCTCGCTCGCGACCGTTTCAGCCTGCTCGACTTTGCCGGCGATTCAGCAGCGACGTCCATTGCGCCTTCATCGTCCGTCGTGAGTGGAGAACTAGCCGCCGTGTTTGCATCTTGGCTAGCCCTCCTGTTTGGTTTGCGCGTGCTGCCCTTTGCCGTGTATGACGCCGGTGTCGAACGATAGTCCGAAGAGAGCACGGTGCGCGACCTCGGCCGCTGCTGCGGCGTTGCCAGTGCAGACAGGTCAGCAGCACCAGTGCCGGCCGACGGACCGGGTGACTCGGGCGCCGAGATCTTGCGAGGCCGTTGACCGATCATCTCTGGTCGCGCAGCGCTGTTGCGATGACGCTTGGAACCCTCGGGAAGCACCCAGCCAGTGTTGAACAAGAGGAAAGAGTCGTGTGCACCCACGTCTTCCTTGACTTGCATGCCGTCTTGCGTTTTGCTGGACGTCTGCGAGGTCGACTTTTTCATCGGCTCTGCTTGCTCCGCTTCGGCCGGCGCTGTCTGTGCAGAACTTTGCGTGCTTCGGCGTCTGCTGCGTGCTGGCGTCGCAGGGGCAGCTTCCGCGGCTGCTTGCTGTTTGTTTGTGTCATCTGCTGTTGACGGTGCGGCAGCAGCTTCGACAGCGATGGATCGACGTGTGCTTCTCCTCTCGACGGGTTCTTTTGGCTGCGTTTCCGAAGGCTTGCGCTTGCGTGCTGTGGAGACAGAACCTTTCTCGGCTGGTGCTGCTGCTGACGTCTTGACGGTTGAAGGCTTGCTATTCGTAGTTGCTGTGGGGGAGACTGCTGCCGTATTGGTTACCGGTGGAGGCGGCACGTACAATTGGCGAATAAAGTCTTCCATGAGGTTGGTCACAGGCGCAATGGGTACGCAGCGTTGCGTCGCTGCCTGCCCTTCCTGTCCGTCTACCTGAGCGTCCTCTTCTGCCTTGACATGCACAGTCGGAGGCAACGGATGCGTTCCGTAAGCCTGCTGTCTGAGCTCCGTCTGCTCCGCATCTTCCATCATTTGATAGTCTCGAAGAAGTGAGACCAGACTTGTTGGAGGCTCGAGTCCCAATGCGAGAAGCTGGTGTCGCATGTCGGCATTTGCGGTGTCTGCTGAAGTCGATTCGAGGGACGGATGCTCATCAGATTGCAGGTCGTGTGCCTGATGATTTGCCGCCGCCTGTGCCTGCGCCTTGGTCTGCTGGTGGTGCACGAGATGAGACGTTTCGATTGCTGCCAACTCGTTGAAGACATCGGGTATCATCTTGAGGATCTTGGTGGCGGCTTTGTGGTAAGGGGTATCTGCCTTGTTGTAAGTCATGGCGTTGGTGGCAATCTTGAGGACGTCCTGGCGCATCTCGTCGACCGATTCGTACGTCTTTGTGGCAATCTTGTCCTTGATGGCGGCCCAGTCCATAGGCTCTTTGACAATGTCGTAGTAATCAGGCACGTCGATCCTGGAGACCGGCTGCGCAAAGAAACCATAACGATCGACGGCTTCGAACTTTGCGACGGCAGCGCGCAGGTCGGCATGGAAAGGAAACAAGACGGGCTCGACAAGCGAGTTGCGGATCTCTTGTGCTTGGCGCAACTTTTCCTTTTCGCGTTTACGGACCTGTTCAACCAGCATGCGCACACGTTCGAGGTCTCCACGGATGCTGCGGAGGAAGTGAAGCTTCTTGCCCTTTTGCGCGTCGGTTTGCTCCTTGTTCTGTGTGGAGGCGGTCCAAGGCTCAAGGTGTAGACGTTTGAGAAGAGGGGCGCCCCGGCGGGCCTCGCGCTTGAGCGACCAGTAGCGAGCGATAATTTGGACGGCGGTGGCCTTCTTGCGAAGATGAACCTTGGTGATGTACTCGAGCACGCGGTTGGCAATGTAGGCAGGAACGAGTGGAGGCCCCGCTTTGAAACTTTTCTTATACGCACGGGCCGACTTGGACGTGCTGCGGGCATCGTTGGTAGCTGATGCGCTGTCATGGCTGCCGACAAGGGAGCTTCGACGACTGACGGATATCAGTGGCGCTCCCACGCCAGACTCGACTGAGAGCTCGCGGGTGCGGGAGGAGACGAAAGGCGACGTACGATAGGAGGTCTCGGAACGATCGTCGTCCGCAGCAGCTTGGCGGCCGAAGTCGATCTTGAATTGATGCCTCATGTTCGGGGGCATGTGTCGATGGCAACAGGCGCGCAGCACCTCGGAGCCTTCGTCGTCGCTGTTGTCGGAGTCGTCGTACAGGTGATGCGAGACGCGCGTGCGTTCTGTGCGGAAGAGAAGGCCGGTCTTGCGAGCGCAGGTGACGTGAAAAGCCGTGAAGCAGGAACGATTGTCGCATTGTATGCAGGCGCCCATCTTGTACCTACACAGGTAGCACTGAAGCTTCCACCTTGCCTTTGGAATGCGTTCGACGCTATCGATAGGCTCCATGTAGACAGGATTGCTTACGCCGGTTTCAGGGATCCACATTGCACATAGAAGGTGAGCCCATTTGCCGGTGGTGGTCTGTTTGAAAGCACCTCCTTCGTGGGGGCAGAGGATGCACGAGACAGCACGGTCGGGCGAGACGGTGCATTTGCGACAGAGCCACTGACCCTCGGGGATGTATGGGATTCCGTAGCAGTCCTGATGCACGGCGAGATTGCAGCCGTCGCAAAAGACAATGGCGTTCGAGTTCTCGCACTCGCCATCGTCGCAGATGGCGCACTTGCTGTCTTCGCCACCGTCAGAGTCGGCGTCTTGGGCATCTGCACCGTCTCCTGTAAGGTCGGCAGCTGCGCCATGGCGTGCTTTTGGCGGAACGCGCTTCATGAGATCGAACCATTCCTTTTCGAGCTGGTCGAGAATGATCTCAAAGACCTCGTACGATATGGTATCGAGACCGTCTTTGCGCCTGTCATGATTGAGCGCATCGAGCCACTCTTGGTCCTGCTCGTCCATGTCATATTCGACCTGCCGCTTGAGGTCGCCCTCGATGGGTTCGAGATAGCGAATGTAGTGGTGTGGCTTTTCGTAGTCGGAGCCATCGTTGAAGCCGAACGGTAACGTGTGGACGTCGATGATCCCAGGCGGTATGTGAAAGATGAGCGCCTCGTCTGGCGGTACTTTGCGGAAGCTGACCTTGGGAAGGGACGAGGCCAAGGGTATGTTGTTTGGCTTGGAAGGTATGCCGGGCATGACGGCGAGGCTACGGCTGCTCGCTCGCTTGCTGGCTTGCTAGTCTGCTATAGGACGTGAATGATACACCATGGCTTCGATAGGAGATACAGCCGTGGTGATTGGTGAGGGAGGTTGCAGTTTTGATGTATGGTGGGCATCCAGAAGGTTCAAGGTGGTCAATGCTCGCGTGCTGATATTTCCCTCTTGCAACTCAGCAAAATTCACACCGCCTTCTGCTGCCACCAAATTACCCGACAGAAGAGCAGAGTCACTCTATTGTTGCGCGTCACACGTTTGTCGCGTTCAATGGCTCAGTTTGGCCTGTCGGTCTAGAGATGTTAGACTTTGTTTTCCCTATACTCTCATTCTTCGGGATTCGGCTTCTTCTCGGAGCCTTTTCTTTGTTTCGGTAACGGGCGAGTCTTGTTACCTCATTGCTTGCTTTGGCTCGCCACCAGCTCATACTGTCCGCTACCATCACCAATCCGTTGCCGTGGCCGCAGAGCGTTTCTCGCAAAGATGCTGTCTTTCCCGCTCCTCAGTGCCGCTTCTGGCTCGCGCGCGCCTGCATCGGCACGTTTTAACTCGACGCAAGCCGGTAGCGGTCCCAACGCATCCTACGGCTCGGCGACACAATCCACTGTCCCTCCTCGATCCACACATGCTACCTACCACCCTGACGGATACGGTATCTCGGAAGGTCTCAAACGCGCAAGAAAGCCGTATCGCGTGCGCAACCTCATCACCGGCTCATTGATCATGGGTTTCGCTACCAGTGTTTATTTCTATTCGATCTCAAAGGTTCGTACTCTGATCACATTGCTTTTCAACCTCACGCCGTGTACTGACTTCGCTTGCATGGTCATTCGCTACTTTCTTCGTACCTTCAGGTCAAGCAAGACGACTTTTCGGATCTGGCTGAAATCAGGGCACCTTCTGCCGGCGAGTCGACACCCATCACTACCGAGGCGGATCACAAACACAAAGTATGATCCACAGTCACGCGTACACCGTAATCAAAGCATCTTGACGTGCATCGTTAGTCTCACGCCGAAGAGGGTCTGGACTCGATCTTGTCGATCACTGGCCCGAAATAGACTTCCTAGATCCTCGTCATTCCACGCAGCTGCTCCCACTGGCTTCGGCGGATGGCATTTCGCTGACTCTCCTCTGAGAGCCACGTTTGAGAAGCAGTCGTGTACTGAAGTTGTATGGCCATCGACAAGGCCTTCTTGACAAAGGTTTGGTGCATACCTTCTCCACGCACTCTGACACCCTGCCTGACCGTCTCCAAGACCGCTTCGCTGGGCAGATGCGGGTCCTTCTTGAGTATGTCCGCCATACCTTCGTAGAAGGAGGCCGGAGGATGCATCAGGTTGTGCATCAGCGGATGCGCATCTAGGACCGACATAGCTTTAGTTAGATTTTCGTGATCAAACGAGTCGAAGGTTGCTGGCCAGGTTGTACCGCTCGAAACGAGTTGCATTGCGAGGAAGGTGTGGAAAGCTACCTCGAGGATCTTTTTGACCTGCTCTTGTTGGTGCGGGTAGAAGCCCAGTCGCTTGATGAGAGCATCGAGCTGATCAAACAGATCGCCCTCGATCGGCATGCCGATAGCCTGCTGGAAGACAGACACGACGTTGCCGCAAAAGAATCCGTATCCGTAAGGCCATGTCTGCTGCAAGAACTTGTAGTCCGGATGCTCGACGGTCCGCACCAGTTCCGCATGTGGCATGTCGCGGAGAGGCCCGACGTCGGCGCCCTGCGCCATTTTGCTGGCGTACGTCTTTGCGAGCTCGCAAAGTTGAACCTCGGTGAGACCTTCTCCAATCCTGCCGGTGTATCTGGCGTCAGGGACCGAAGACATCTTTGATGCTGATTGCGACGACGAGAAAAGGTCTTTGATCGCTGGAATGTGCGAGTGAATGCTGAGAAGGGAGATGGTGAGGTTGGAATGAGGTCTCGAAGCGACGTACGAAGAAGGTAGGTCTGTATATATGCTGCGGGATGGGGATGGTGGTATGGAGGGAAGCCGGTACAACTGGGGATGTGGGAGGGAGGAGAATATATAGAAGACTGCGGAAGCGGATGGCGAGCTGAGCTTTGGCGACTGGACTCCAGCAGCTCGCGAGCGGGTTCCATTGGGTGTGCGCAAGGAGGGGAGGTGATAAACAAGACTGCGGATGCGGAAGGCGAGCTGAGACTAGGAGACTGGTCTTCAGCAGCGCACAAAGGTTGAGGGAGGAAAAGCAAGCGCAGGACGCGTGTCGACGGGCAGAATTCACACGCTCTTGGTCTTCCGTTGCAACACGTACTTCATCTCGCTGTCAACCTTGTCGATGCTGCATGGCTAAACCCTAACGCTCTGGATGTCAAAATTGAGTGGAGTAGAAGCTCGTGTATGAGATCCTTAACAGCCGCTGGGGTTCCGCATTAATTTATTCTCTTCCAACGGTCATCTCTATCTGCTGATCCGACTTATGCATCTGCTACCTCTCATGCCTCACTATGCTTCACTTCTGATTCCGTAACCAGTCTGGCCGAACGTCAAGCTTTTGTGTAGACCATTAAGGCGAACCATGTCAAGGAGGCAATGAAAAGATGATCAGCTCTTCTACGAAACGCATCGACCTTGCTTCCTCTCGACAGTTGAAGCTGGCATTCCCTAAGATAGATCGCTGTTGAAGCACCCCTAGGCTCTGACTATCGAGGCGCAAGACGAGGTTTTAAAGCTCACAGAAATGTCGATCAGGGACGATGATCGAGTAAGGGGCACGCACTGAGTTTATAGGATGCCAGCGTATCAGACACACAAGCACATCCAGGAATTATAGGTCAAGAACAAGCCCGTGAGGCATCAATTTTGATCATGAGTAGGAATCGTAGCCCGTTACAAGACGCATGAGAGAGAAAGAATACAGAGGAAGACAACGATGGGAGATCACATCGTGCTTGTGGTATACGTCGACGAAAGATAAGACAGTCTAGGAGATGAAGGCCCAGACCTTGCCGCCGATGGTGGTAGGCTTCTCCTCAGGCACTTCAGCCTCGAGGATCTCGCGAAGACCGGTGGTGAGGTCGACCTCGCTGGCTGGGACGTGAGCACCGTTGTTACGGTTGAAGTACCAGTTACCACCGTAGAGGGCCAAGAAGAGAGGAATGGGAATGTAGTTGGTAACAAAGTCGCTGACGGACCAGTTGCCGCTGAGGAACACGGACCATCCGCTGAACAGCATGACGATGAAGGTAGTGCACACCGTCCACCAGCCGCAGAAGGGCTGCAGAGCTGCGCGGTAGGGCAGAACGTCGCGGGACATGCCTTGAGCCTTCATAGCCTTGTTGAAGCGAAGGTACATGACACCGATGCAGAACCAAGTAACCATACCGGCAATCGAGGTCATGTTTGCGAAGTAACCGAAAACGGTGCTGGCACCATCGCGGACCGACATGTACGAGAGGAAGGAGAAGGCAATCGACACGGCAACCGCGACGTAAGGGAGACCTCGCTTGGTGGTACGAGCGAAGATTCGGGGCGCAGAACCGCCAATAGCAAGCGAGTAGAGGGCTCGGCTTGAAGTGAAGAGGTCCGACGATGCGGCGGAGACAGCAGAAGTGACCAAAGCAGCGTTGACAATGCTTGGGAGGACCTTGATGCCGGCGTTGTTGATAGCTACGACGAATGGGGAGCGGGCGGCGGTCTTCTTGCCGGCGGTGAGCTCGGGAGCGGTCGACGAGCAGACAAGTCCGATCATGAAAGTGCCGATGAAGTAGAAGAGGCAGATACGGATCCAGACCTTGCGGATGGCGCTGGGGACGGACTTGCGAGGGTTCTTGGCTTCAGCGGAGGCGATGGCGACGATCTCTGTTCCGATGAAGGAGAAAGCAGCGTTGATGAGGACCGAGAAGAAGCCAAGGAACTGTCCGAGGGAGCCCTGGATGCCGTGGTACTGCTTGAAGGGGCCGGGGTTCTTCCAGTAGCGGAAGCCGAGACGGCCCTGCTTACCGACACCAAGGTCGATGCAGACGGAAAGGATGATGAGGCCGACGATGGTGATGATCTTGATCGAGGCGAACCAGAACTCAGCCTCACCGTAAGCACGAGTGCCGAGCAAGTTGATAGCGACGACGACAACGAGGAAGACCGAGATCCAGATAGCAGGGTTGGCATCGGACCAGTAAGACATGAGGACGGCAGCGGCAGACAATTCGGCGGGGAGAACAATGACCCAGTTGTACCAGTAGTTCCAACCCATGGCGAAGGCGAGAGGCTTGCCGACGAAACGCTCGGCGAGCTTGATGTGACCACCAGGAACGGGAAGGTAAGAGATCATCTCACCGAGACACATCATCATGGCGTAGCAGACAGAACCCATGAGGAGGTAGCCGAGCCACAGACCGAGGGGGCCGGCGTTGTGAAGGGAGGAAGCGGTACCGAGGAAAAGACCTGTCCCGATGACACCGCCGATGGAAATCATGGCCATGTGGCGGGGGAGGAGGGCGTGCTTGAGCTCTTCGCCCTTGCGCTGGTCAAAGGCGTTGGTCTCGGTGGCACCGACACCATCCTCAAGGGTGGCGACGACATCGCCGCCCTTGAAGGAGCCAGACTTTTCCTTCTCTTGCTGAGGGGAGTAGGACATTGTGTGTATAGGAGTGAAAAGGATGGAAGAAGGATGAAGAGGCGGAATAGGATGATGGGAATCGTTGGCCTTTATACCTTCACACCAGAGGGGGAGCGGGTGGCATGGATAGGCGTCGTGGCTTCAGGAACGGGCGTGCTGATAGGCAAGCGGCACGAGGCGAGAGGACGGGTCGAGAACGCGAGGGGAGTGGACCAGAGCTCAGATGTCTTCCTAGTGGCGAGGCATCGTCAGCCAATGAGAAACGAATCTTGAGTCCGCAATCAGCAAATGACACAAGCGAATGTGGGGTCACGCAGCAAGCCTTATCGAGCAGGAGAGGTGGATAGCAGCAGACGAGTTGCCTATCTTCCGAAACAGACGGGGATCCACAGGACAGTGCAAGGTGGATCTGGACACGATAGGAATCAATGGAGGCGAGAGAAGCAGCATGTGGGCGATAGGCGAGACAGCAGCAGTGATACGAGCGCGAGGAGAGCGCAGCTGTGGGCGTCAGGGCGAATCGCTTGCATGTTGTACGGACGTACTGCTGTGGTATCATGGGCCCACAGTATCATCTGCAGTCGAGCTGCATGTTCCAGCACTACAGTAGTGGGTCTTCCGAAAGGAAACTCGACGGCAAGAAGCGGCGGTACACGGCAGCCAGACCTGAGGGATGCTGCTGAATTTGACAAGTTCGCGTGGCCTCGCGTGCCAGACGCCTGTGTGTTGCTTCTTTCCTTGCCGTGATTCGAATTCGTGGTTTTGCAGCGAAGGCGGCGGAGCAGTGTCTGGGCCGTGACACCTTTTCTTGTTTTTGCGGTGGAAAAACTCGAACCGCAGGTCTGGCGCGGTCCCGTGGTTCCGAGACTGTTCAAGTGCCTCGAAAGACCGGCTTCAGAAATCGCTTCCGTAGGAAAGGGCAAGTCAAGCCACAGATCCACCGCGAAGACTTACCGTCGGAGTCTAGATTCCGGGTCAGAGGGGTCGAGGCAACGCAAGAAAACGGCGAATGCCCCGCCAATCAGGTGCGATGCCTCCCTCCGTTCCCGGTCTACTTTCCACCCCTCACTCTTTCGCGCCATGGTTGGTCTCTCTCATCCTCAATGTCATTGGTTCTTTCTGACGCCATTTGAGTCGGTGTGAGACGCAGCGGAGACGCTGATGTGCATGCATTGGATCTCATTTGCGGAGCGAGGCTGACATAGTGTGACGCAGAGGGTGTGAGCAGATACGGTCGCAGAGAATCGGCCTCGATCGAGTAGAACCTGTCCACCAACGTTTCATCTGCATGCACTCCTTTCTGAGCTCAGTGACTGTGCGGCTTATCCTCATTTGGAACTTCGCACCGATGGAAAAAGCGTTTGTTCGTGAGTGCCACAATGAAACCCACGTTGAGCACGTCAGTATCGCTTCAACCGCGCATTCGGATTGATAGTGGGGTCGACGATATGCGCAGGAAAGGATTCAGTCAGCTTTCAAGGCATGTGATTGGTTGACCAAACAACACAAGAGAGGATCTCATTGGACGGTGAAGGACTTTCGTGCTCGGACCAATAGCAGGATGGCAACGAACAATAAGCAGCGCTGTGTATCTGATCGCAGCGACTTGCAGCTCTGGCGGGCCGTTCTTGCAATCACAAACCAGCTCTCTCGAAGCTTCGTGATTGGACCAAGCCACACTGGGATCTGCCCCATATCATTCTGATAACATGCTCGCCGCTTTGCCTCTCTTTCACCGCTTATCGCGCTTCTTGTTCGGATGAGAGTCGGGCCGGTAGAACATTTCCATGTGTAACGAAGCTTATCGGAATGACCGATGAAGCAAACTCATCACACGACGATGGCAGAAAAAGAGCCATCGGCGTCAACCAAGAAAGCAGGCTCTTTCTTGTCACTAGGTGACAGGGCTCAACTCGAAAGTTTCCGCCGGCGGCGTCTGAAATCCCAATTTACCTAGCAGAATGGAATCCCGCTATCACTAAGGGTCTTTTGCCATAAGCGAGAGTGGGCCCGCGGGACACAACGGAAACAACCGAAGAAACCGATAACGCGACCACGCTCAGAGACTTCGCCGGTCATCGACTCTCAAACCTTTCATGAGAGACACCAAGCCGGAGTTCAGTGGCTCGCGCATCCCTACCTCAGGGGTGAGCGATTCATGACACTGCAACCGACGGGGCAGCATGATCTCGCTTCCATGGGTATTTGTGGCTTGCTCAACCACCTTTCCCGCTTTGAATTTCGTTTCCAAGCCCGACGGCCGACAAAGCCATCATACCCTACCGAAGTTTGTTTGTGTTGCTTCCGCAAAAGCGTTTGTCAGATGACCATGATCGTGAGTCCCACTCGTTGCAGGGCAACGCACTGATTGGTCAACCCCACTTTTGCTTTCATTCGCTAGGATAACACCCACGTTCTGTCACAGATAGGACAGAGACGATCGCTCGTGCCGGATCGGATGCGGGTTCGCGACATCGACACCGGAGCTCGGTCATGTAGCATCATCGCTGTTCGAACCTGGCGGAGACCCATTTGCGTTCTTCTGATTGATCTCCGTGTCTTTTTCCCATTGATCGTCCTGCGACCGACAGACATCGCAGACGCTTCAGACTGTCGCTGTGGACAGCTAGAGTCGGCTTGGTTTCGTCAGGTGCTGTCAGTGTGTTCTTTGCGTCCTCGCTCTCGAAGGCATGCAGATAGGCTTCATTTGGTGGGATTGGCAGAGACATCGAGTATTCATTCCTTTATCTGAGCCAGGGTCTGTGGGCGAGTGGCGTGGCGAGGCGAAGCGGGGAGCTGTCGATTTCAACAAATTACTATCTGCGATCTTACAGAGCTCTCGCAAATTTAAAATATTTTTGCAATGTTACGTCTCGGTGGTCAATGTGTCACCTGATCACATCATCTCGGCCGACCTTAATTCCTGAAAATGCTGTTAAGCTGCTACCGCGAATTCCTTCTTTTCGCCCAACTTTTTCGCTGCGACTAGGCTGGGAGCAGTGCAGCTGCAAGCCTTGCCGTACGTCGATCTTCACCTCGTCTCTTCTCCATCATCTTTCTCCGACCGATCAACCATCCCAATCGACATCAAGATGCCCGCCGCCAACAAGCCCCAGGCCGTCAAGGCCACCGCCGCCAAGAAGGCCGCCCTCAAGGGTACCTCCGGTTCCAAGGTTCGCAAGATCCGCACCGACACCACCTTCCGTCGTCCCAAGACCCTTGACCTGGCCAAGAACCCCCGCTTCCCCCGTAAGAGCGTCCCCCACGCTCCTCGCATGGATGCCTTCCGCACCATCCTCTACCCTCTCAACACCGAGTCGGCCATGAAGAAGATCGAGGAGAACAACACGCTCGTCTTCATCGTTGACCGTGCTGCCAACAAGCGCCAGATCGAGGGTGCTCTCAAGAAGCTCTACGACGTCTCGGCTGCCAAGATCAACACTCTGATCCGCCCCGATGGCAAGAAGAAGGCTTTCGTTCGCTTGACCCCTGACCAGGATGCTCTTGACGTTTCGAACCGCATCGGCTTCATCTAAATGCATCGACAGGGTCCTCGACCCGCTACCGGTTGTCTTGCTTTCGGCTCGATCGCCTATTCCAAAAGGAGTCTTCAGTTGGACGACAGTCTCGATCGGCAACTCATAAGCCCGTTTCAACTTCGTCCGCTTGGCTCCATCTACCCGATCAACACGTCCCGTATTCGGAGGGCGTCTGTCATCCATCCATCCATCAACTCGTGTAATCCATACGCAATTACCTCCTCCTCCAAAACCCCATATATCCCAGCCATCCCATTGCGATGGTGTTGTTTTTTTAACTCCCATTCTTCCTTTTGACCCAAACGTCCACCAGAGCGTCTGTTCAAGTCTCGAATCAGGCTTTGGGTCAAACCATCTTCCCCTTCCGTCTTCCTCCCCCTCTTTTCGCTTTTCGATCCTCGGTCGGTTTGCGCTTTTTCCCGGATGCTGGTCTGCGTTGCTCTGTTGTGATGGTCGTTGCAGTTCGTCGTCGTCATCGACATCGGACCACCTACTTCTCTCAGCAACGTCAAGATCAGGATAACAAGGGATCAGCGGAACCCGACTTCGAAAGGCGTACTGGGGATGGACGCCGTGGGGTGATGGTTCAGACACACGTCTGCGTGCCACACACACACACACTCTGGTTGACCGTTTGCGCTTGTGCCTTCCTCTCGTGAGATTGAGTTGAGTTTTTTCCTTTGAGTCTTCACGATCTGGGAATGCTTCCACGCTCGTCACCGCGAGTAGAAGATCGCCCCTCCTCCCCAACCCGTTTCTGAGTTTTCTGCTTTCCTTGCAATTCATCTTTTCGTTGAAACGCATTCTTCAAGTTTGTGTCGCTCGTGTGTTGATTGCTCTCTGATCTGTTGACTCCGTTGATGTGGTGCGTGAACAACGCGAAATGATAAATCTTAATGAGAAACCGAGGGGTATGCTGTGAGTTACTTGTACAAATGACGGTGACGGTGCTAGTGATACATGAACTGAAATGCTTGTTGTGTCAAAGGGTCGTCCATTCCAGTCTTGTCGGCGCTTCCTTTGTTATATTTGGTGGATCAATCCGTCGCCGCAGACTACGGGAATCGAAACTGGTACACCCATGGGCCCACCGCGACGTACAGGTCGTTCCACTGCGATTTCGGTGGCCAAGATGGGTGACCTTGTCCTTGAACTATCGCTTCGGCCTCGTACGGGTCGATTCCTTCAAAGACGTATCGTGGATGCCAGCACAGCACGGTCGGGTCCTGCGCAAAGATGACGGTGCTCAGCGTCGAGCCCCTCCTAATCCCTATGTCGCCGTTAGAAGCAGGATGTGCGTCGGTAAAAGCTTCGTCTTCGGACTCGTTGTACAAAGACTGATTGAGTAATGACTGGCCCTCTCGGAACCTCTGAGGAGGGTGATAGACTGGAGGCAGGAACGTTGCCGTTGTGCCCAGGGGCAGAGGCGAGTCGATCGACCACACACGAACTTGACGATCGAGTCCGGCCAATGCAAACATCCGCGATCTCTTGTCGATCGCAATGGCAAGTTTGTATTGATATGAATTGACGTGGCCTTTGTATCGCTGCCGGATTTCACCCGTGGCCATGTCGACGAGCTGAACGATCCCATTGATGCGTACGATGAGCAGTTCAGTGGGCGAAACGACGGCCAAATTTGTCACGGAGCCCTCGGCGTCGACTGGCATCACATGTTGCGGTGGCCCAATCGCTGAGCTGCTGGTAGGACGTCGCCAGACCATGACCAGGCCACACCGAGTGCCGCAGTAGAGTGATTCGCCGCTGAGATCGAACGCGAGCGCCATGACATCGCTGGCGGACGAGATTGTGGCTGAAGCAGCTAGCGAGGCGTCTAGCCCTGCAATCGGCAAATGGTAGGTGAGGATTTTGACTTTCTTACCCATCGACAGGGCGTACAGGACCGCACCTCTTCCTCCTCGCGTTCGGGACTGCGCAGTATGCGATCCATTGCTCGCCGGTCTCGCGTTGCGGGGAACATCGAAGACCTCGACAAATGCCCATGCTTGCTGACCGCAACTGCGGATGGGTGCATCATGCTTCAAAAATTGCGAGGTTGAATATTCTGACAAAGACGACGGCTGTGTTCCTGTAGCACGCGGAGACATCATCTTGACAAAGATGCCGCTCTGCTGGCCTTCCGAGTCAAAGGAGCCGTACCAAAGCAGGTCGGAGCTTTTCCACATGAAAGAAGGCCTCTGCCTACCGCAAATGTAGCGCGTGTCGCATAAGACTCGAAAGTCGGCATGTGTCGGATAGCTCCTGGTTATCCATCCATTGCCGAGTACGACAAGAGAGTAGGCGTCTGGATCGCTCAGGAGATCGACGACCTCGGTCGAGTGCGGAAAGGCACGGAAGGGCCTTCTGGCGGTGCACAGCGCGAGATGGGAGTAGGCGGCCTCGATGCGAGGCTGCTCGCTGATCTGTCGGGCATGCAGTGGCAGCCTGCCGTGTTGTCGGATCGTGACAGGGTCGACGGTGACCTCTTGAAAAGCGCTCTTGTGATTGGAAAGCTTCTGAGCGGAGGTTCGGACGTCGATGGCGGGAAAATGTGTCTCCGAAAAGAGATTGCCCTCGTGCGGTGGTACCTCTCGCTGCTTGCCCTTCCGCGAACGCTTCCTTACCGAGCCCGAAGCTGTATCGCTGCCAGAAGAGCTCGATGGAAGTTGACCCGGCAGGATCTTGAAGAACCGTTTCTTGTCAGGATCCCACCGATGACCGGGCATCTGAAATGGAGGCTCGGCCATGGTGGGATCTGCGTCGAATATCTCACATGCCAGACAAAGAGACTAACGGTGTCGTGAAGTAGGCAATGACGGACGAAGACAAGATGGATGCAGAGAGCGGAGAGCGCTCAGTCAAGAGTTTGCGCTTCAAGTAGCCCGCTGAGTAGCTGCTTGACACTTTGTGACTTTACGAAGTGAAATGTGAGCTAGAGCACATTTCTGTCACTTTTTTCTGTGGAGGCGTAGTGGATTTTTCCGTCATCCGCATCCCGCAATCCGGGCATTGTCATCAGACTCGGGCATTGCTCAGGTTCCCATGCAAACTCACTCCCCAAGTGCTGACATTGTTCACATCACAGCCACAAGATGATACCATGCATGTCGTCAAACTTCCACCATGGGAAGAAAAGGTAGTGCTATAGAATGGTATGCAAAGGCACGTCGGGTATCTGATGCGATAATAAAAGGCCGTCTCGGTTCACCTACGATCGCGCGAGCGACCTCGCGCTTCTTGATCTCGCGTCGAAACTTCTCCATCCTCCGCTGCCGCCGACACAATGATGCTGTCGTTCGCAGTGCCAGAAACATACGCGCTGTGACTCGTGGTCCCATCCACCCGAGCTCCATCGCTGCCGTCGCGTCTCCGAGACCGGCTTCGTGACCGCTGACGATCCAAAATCTGCGCCAAAGCGTCGGGCGCTCGCGACCTGCTGCGTGCTGTCGAAGAGCGTCGCGCCTGCGTCTCGTCCGCCACAACGTGTCCAAGGGTGGGTTGAGGCTCGGCGCTGCGTCCGTACAGTATCCCGGTGCTGATGCCCGCATCTCGCGAAAGAGAGTAGGTCGATCTCGATAGTGACGTGGACCGTTGTCCAAAACGGTCCGGAGACGCCGACTCTCTACTATGACGACTGCGACTTCTTGACTGACTTCGCCCGCGAATGGCGATTGGGCCTGTCCTGCGAAGAGAGGCAGCCTCTTGCGATCCGGAGCGACTGTCACTGCTGGCGCCTTCCTCTCCGTTCCATGTAGTATTCTCATCCAGATCCGCCATTCTCGATCGGGGCATGCGACCTCGCCGCTCCGAGTCCGCTGGACTGTCGCTACGCTCTTTGGCAGTCGCATGGAGCCACGCGTGAGCTTGAGACTGAAGTGAGCTCGCGAGGTGATGCTGCGCCCACGCGTGGTCGCGCTCTCGATTTGGCGTCGAGGTTCCACTAGCATCCGTACTGCGATTTCGGCTCGAGTCACGGTACTGGATCGAGATCCGCGATGTTGAGCGTGATCGACGCTTGGAGCTGTCGCCTCCGTCCGCCGAGATTGTGGGTGACTGCACCAATGAGGTTGCCGACGCAGGACTGTCGAGCACTACTTGAGCCGGACGTGTGCGGGCGAGACTTGAAGAGCGCCTGCCGTGCTGAATCTGCGGGGACTCCTCGTCCATGCCGGCACTTGTCATGTCTCGAGCTGCAGCAAAGCCCTTGGCACTGGAGGAGGGTTTCGCTGTCGTGGGCGCTGCAAACCTGTGATCGTTCTCACCTGCGAAGTAGTCGCCGACCAAAGCTTTGGT
Organism: Pseudozyma sp. F8B2; assembly: GCA_003004685.1. NCBI lineage: Eukaryota > Fungi > Basidiomycota > Ustilaginomycetes > Ustilaginales > Ustilaginaceae > Pseudozyma > Pseudozyma sp. F8B2. The sequence goes on from NXFQ01000024.1 coordinate 348,201, forward strand.
CTGCACGGGAGAGGCAGACGGTGTCGGGTCGACACCTTCTTGTCGGATCCACGCGCTCGTGCAAAGCTTTTCGATCGTCCATCTTCGCCGCGGATCCGGCTCGAGCAGACCTCGCAACACCTGCCTAGCAGCTGCACGGTCCCAGCTGAGACCGTCCCGGCCAGAGTCAATGTCCGGGTCCTGATCCGACTCGGGATCCTCTTCCACATCGGCCTTGGCCTTGGCGACTTGGTTGATCTCGAAACTCCCGAGGTGATCAGCGCGACCAGGTGCCGAGCCGACCACTTGATCTGAATGCACCACAGCCGCACGTACTGGCATCGTTTCCGTCGCCGGCTCGGTCATCTGCCTCTCCCTGGGCAGCAGCGATGGCAGCGAAGCGCTCAGGTCCATCGACCCGAAGCTAGCTATTCCGCGTGGCAAACCAGACACGGATCGACGCTGCTGGCTGAAAGCGAAGCGATCGTTCGCATCCGTCGGACCAGCGGAGCTAGACCGATCCGTGGAAAGTGTGCGATCCGATGGGCTGACCTGTGAGGTCAGCGTGCTGGTCGACGACGCCGTGAGACGTTCGGCTCGGCGACGCAGCCGAGGAGGAAGCTCCCATTGTGCTTTGGCGATTTTCATCTGCAAACGTGGCTCGAAAGAGTCGGTGAACGGCAATTTGCCGCTCAGCATGGCGTATAAGATGCAGCCAAGCGCCCACATATCGGCAGCAAAGGGCGATTCCGGCTGCAAGTCGCTTTCTTCGGCGGACTCGACGGCCGCCGGACTTGAGGTGCTGGGCGTGCCCTGTGCTCGTAAGAACTCGGGTGCGGTATAGGCTAGAGATCCTCCACGACCAGACTTGTGGCCCTTCTTCCGACTCTGCACCCCCTGAGAGTCTGAGATGCGCGCCTCCTCCTTGAGAGCGCGAATGAGAGCGGGCGCACCTGCCATACCGGCCTTGGCGTGGGCCGGATCCAAGACCTGGGCTAGGCCAAAATCTGCAATGCGCCAGCACGGCATGACGGCGTCCGACATGTCGAGCATGTGTTTTGACGAGACGGATGATGTGGCCAATGATTCGACGGAGTCTACAAGGTTACTGCTGTTCTGTCTCGAATGCGTATCGCCGTGAGAGCCGCTAGTAGAGGTACGCTGGCGCTTCTTCCACGATGTCTGGTCCTGTCCAAGGACGTTCTCAAGCTTGAGATCGCCATGCAAGATGTGGCATTTGGTGTGTAACGTGCTAAGGGCCGAAGCGAGTTGGCGCATGGTCTCGCGTGCGGCATCGATGGGGATGCCTTCGCTGCGCGGCAGCTGGCTTGCCGTCCTGCGAAGCAATCGCGAGCCGCTAGACATACTGCCAGCAGCGGAAACGGGTGACGATGCAACCGAGGACGCCTCTTGGCCAGCTGGTATTGTATGAAGCTGAGAAGCAGCGGAGACAGAGGCTACGCGGCCCAACGCGTGAGAGGGTACAGCGTTGCGACCCTTGATAAAACCGGATCCGGTACGCGATCCTGGGTGGCGTCGAGAGGGATCGTCCATCGAGGTACGAAGCGACGAGCTGCGCGAGAGAAGAGTGGACGAGCGTGCCGAGCCTGGCGCAGCCCAAGAGCCCGAGGCAGACCTTCGCTCGTGAGATGCAGAGGGCAGACCACCATCGGGAGAGAAGATGACGCTGTTGGAGCCGCCTTCGCTGCGGACAAAGTCGAGCAGGTTGCCTTGGTCGCAGTACGGCATGATCAATAGCTCCGCGGTCGTGTTTGCGCCTTGGTGCTGGCCGGAGTGCGCTGTGTCCAATGCAAGACTTTCATGATGCAACAATGGGAGCAGGTGCTGATGCGTCGGCAGGCTTTTCCAGATGCGCAGCTCGTGCGAGTGCAGGTCGTGGTGCCGGGTCTCGGAAGAATTCTCTTGAGCCTGGCTCATATGGCTGTGATGGTGGTAGACAATCTTGACTGCCACCCTGCGTCCTTTGCGTTGGCCGTCGATGAGAGGAGCAGTAGGGTCTGCTGGTCCTTGCGCCTCGAGGTCCCAGCCTTGGCGAACAGTGGAGAAGCCTCCGACGCCAATGGTCTTGCCCAGCAAATATCGGCCTGCGGGACCGACACGGGCGCCTTCGTCGTCGCTCCGAGGCAAGGAAGCGGAGGCTGTCGTGAGCTGCGTCTCGTACAGCTGTGCTGCGGCGCTTCCAAGGCCGCGCAGGGAGCCGAAGCTGGGAGGGGCGGCTGATCCGTTGCGGGTGTCGTCGTGCACGAGCGAGGCACCGAGGCTGCGATGGCCGGACCGTGGCGGGCTGTAAGAGATCGAACGGTTGTCGTAGGTTGTGGCAGGTTGGACCACGCTATTGAGGCTGGAGAAGGCGCTGAGGAAATCGGCAGCGGGAGAGCGGACGGAAGATGATGGGGATGCTTCTGCTTCCACGTTGGCGTCGATGCGGAGAGGCGGTAGCGTTTCAGAGGGTGGTTCACGCTCAACGACGGAAGCATCGTTTGTGTCGACGTCTGGCGTTCCAGCAGCGCTTCTCTCCCACCACATACGGACCTTGGAGCCAACAGAGGTATCCTTTTGCGGGAGCACGGTGGGATGGACCTGTGTCTGTGCGGTGTCTTGTACGGCAGAGCTTCTGCGACGTCTTCCTCGTTTGGCTGCGTCCTCGTCATTGTCGAGAGATGACTGCAAGGCAATATCGTTGGAAGAAGTACGGGATATAGATGAGGACTGGAGTGGGCGAGAGGACGAGTCGGTGTTCTCACGAGTGTGAGAGTTAGAATGAGCTAGGTTGGCTATGGAGGCAGAGAGTGAACTGGAACCATTTTGCGAAGTAGGTGAGCCGATGCCAAGGCGGGCTGCTGCTACGCTGTTGAGATCGAACGAGTTGTGCCAATCGTCAGCGGAAAGCGATGCACTGAGGCCGCTGGGATCGAAGAGTGGCACGTCATCCTCGGAAGGAATCTGAAGCGGAACAGCCTTTGGCGGCTCCATGCGGTTGCCAGGACGGCACCCTGGTGCGGGTTATAGGAGCTGTCGAACGGTGTTGACGCTCGCCTAGGCTGATCCGAGTGAGGAGAATGATGCGATTCGTAGTGCGAGAAGCGTAGATGCAGATACTGCTGGAGTTGGCAGCTTTCAGCTTCAGAGAGGATGCCCGGCGCAGTATCCGATCAATTCGAGAATACGCTGGTGTTGGCTTTTCTGATGGCGATGATACTGTGCATGTACCGAGGCGCGAGATGGGCTGTACCGTCGAAAGCGAGGATGCACGATACGGAGATGAGCTGTGCGTGGATGCGTGTGGATGTGCAAACGAGATGAATCCTGCTGCTGCGGTGCAAAGATTGAAAGCGACAGTCCAGAACTGAGCCCGGAAAGCTCGAATCTGCCGTTGCGGAACGGTGTCGGTCAATTTGGCGGCTGAAATCTCCTCGGAGCAGAGCCAAAGAAGAGAAGAAAAGGTAAGGAGCCAAAAAGAAGCTCAGCTGACCAGAACTGCACGAGCCGAAATTAGACCGCTCGACCCCACACAGGACAAAAGGAGCACGAGCTTATTTCAAATAATCGATCGGCAGAGGTCCGAGGCACTTCTTTTTCCTTCAGTGATCCGGTGTCAATCGGGTGATGCGCTTCAGCTCGCTGTTGGCAAGTTTGACCCAAGTGTACTGAGCTATGCATTCGGACGTAAGTTCGCGGCATGGCATGGCTTGGCGACAATGTGCAAACAAGATCTCTAGAGGAGCGCGTAATCGAGTCTCGATGGCTTCTTCCAAACCAGCTGATCGCCAACAAAGGCTCGCAGATCCTGTCTCAGCTCATGGGACATCTGAGCATATGCTGCTAGTCCTGCTTTCCATCTCGAGAGGAGAAACCAACAAAGAGGATGTCACCCCTGGAGCGCAAGCAGACGTCGCGGAATCCCCGCTTCGTCAGTCTCACACACTCTCTTACATTGGCGGCAGCGAAAAACCGCGCCATGAGAGCGGCAAAAAGAAACGGAGGGGCGATCCGAGCGGCGATGCTTGTTTCTCGCGTGACGCGACGCCGGCTGCGTTTGACACTCGAGGAATGCACTGTTGGAGCCTTAGTGGATGCACAGAGGCGCGTCTGAATTTGAAAACAGGCACTCGGCCAGTGTGGACCCTGCCTCGTTAGTGCCAATGCGCATGGCTCCAGTCTTACGGGTTCGGCCCTGCTGGTCCCCCTTTCCCGCCACTTGCAAATAGCATACGCCCTCGAGGGAGCAGCTGACTGAAAGCAAGAAGGCATCATTGCAGAACCCTAGTCTGTGATTCTGGTGAGAAGGGAGCTCCCTTGGCGAGCGAGAGAGCAAAAGCTGAGTTGTCTGGAAATGTTGAGGGCAAGGCTGTGGTTGGCTTTTGCAAATGAGATCTTCGTCAAACAACCGTTCAGTCAGAGACTCACGCTGTACGTGCTCAGAAGCCGACGCGCGACGTTCCAACGCCTGTGCTCATTGAGAGGGTCGAAGAGTAATCTGGATCGCAAGTCTGCTTTCGATCGTGCGTTGTATTACCGTTCAGCCCTACGCGACGAGCATGGGCCTTTCTGTGCTTTTACCCAAAGGCAAGCTCGCCTTACGCCCCCCTCTCCGGTAATACAGTATTGCCTGTGCGCACATCCACAGTATTCTCTTTGCTACTATTTCATCAACGCTTTGTGATTACAAACGGCACAGCGTCCCTACGCGCTAGTGTACCTCGACAGGGGACGGGCGGCTGCGCATGGTTGATCAGGGTTCAAGCGTCGTGTCGTGTCTCTTGAGGCTGGAGTGGGTGTGGCTGCTCGTGCATGCCGTACATACACACTGTACACCTTGCGTTTCCGGATTTCGCGTCGCTCGCTCGTCCGTCCATCGAAAGCGTCCATCGGTTCACAGAAATAGGTCGCCGTATGTGGGGTCGCAATTCACTTTGTTGGTCAGGACTCTCTCCTCTTTCCCTTTTCGAATAGGACTCCCGGTCGACTTGGCGGATGCTGCGCTGCAACACCCTCTGACCAGATTCTCCGCGTGCATTTTCCCCTTTCGAAACGTGTCTGCCTCTTTCCTCTCTTATGTCGTCCCTCAGCCGTCCCCCTTCCTCGCTCAATTGCACAAATACCCCCTCCCTTTGAGATCCATCCGTGTCCCCCTTCCCTTCCCTTCCTTCTCCCATCCATCATCTCTTTCCATTTTTGTCTTTTCGAGTCTCCCTCTCGAATCTTTTCACCACACAACTCTCTTCCTCTCTCCTAACCCAACTCTTCCACTCCACAATGCCTCCCAAGAAGACCGCCGCCGCTGGTGCCAAGAAGGGCAAGACTTCGGCCTACAACAAGTACATGAAGGAGCAGCTCGCCAAGCTCAAGACCGAGAAGCCTCAGCTCGCGCACAAGGAGCGTTTCAAGCTGGCCGCCACCTCGTGGGCTTCCTCCAAGGAGAATCCCAAGAACAAGGCCTAATTTTCCGCTTCGAGACGATCGAGATCGCGTCCCACCCATTCGTTGATGGCGTTGCGACACGATCACTCAGCATGACGATATCGTCATGAGGAGGATTGATGTTCGACATGCCTGTCGCCGTATGTGCTGAGTCGTTCATCGAACTTGTAAGTCTTTCTCTCCACCCTTTGCCCGCGTGAACGCGCGGTCGGCCTCCCGTGTCGCGTCGCCCGCGACCAGTTGCTTCTCTTCCCAGTCCTCTCCTCCCCCTGTTGCGCAGCACACCTCAGCTGTCTCAAACACAGTACCGGACGATGATCTCTTCGAGTCGGTCCGAGTCCGTGTGGGGCCTTTGGTGGATGGATCGGTTCAAAACCCCCGTCATCTGCGCATTGGAAGCGTCGCGAACGGGGCAACTCTCAATTTTCCCTTTCCCACAGCGCGTCGCACCCGTCCATTTACGGCGGTGGCGGATCAAATTGGCAGAATTTGACAGCCGATACTGACGAATTTCTCTCTCACCCTCCCTCTCTTTCTCCCCGCGTCTTTTCGTTTGCTGCCCTGTTTTGTATGTGCAGTGTAATACTACCTCTTCCTTCTGCTTCCTGTCACCGTGTGAATGTCTCATTGAGCAACGTGCGCATTCATTGTACAATCTGAGGATATGCAGTCGGATGAGCGAGATGCTCAGACGAGAAAAGAAATCAAGAAATCCCATTACAAAAGAGAGACATGGACAGAGAGACCGACACTTGCAATACGAACATGGATCGGGCGTACATCTGATGGATCATCGTGAGGCGAAGCGCGAGTGACTACTGCAGCTGTCTGCCAGCGGTCGTTTGCCAGCTTTGCGCCGTTCGGGCCGAAACGCTGCTGCCGCCCGAGAACAGTGTGGAAGCAGAGCCTGTCGAAACGGTTCGAGCCATTGGTTTGGTGGGCATGCCGGCATGGCTTGCGTTAGAAGTGGTGCTGACTCGCTGTTGGGCAGATGCGAACGAACGAAGCGAAGATGCTGATGATGACGTTGCTGATGCGTTGGCTTGGGAGGCAGCCGTGTGCGAGGCGTGTCCTCGACGGTCTGACACGTCGCCCGCTGCGGACGGCGCGGGAAGTGCGCCACGCAGGGTGTGCGAATCGCGTGAAGTGTTGCCTCCGTGTCGACCGACACCCTGCGCCCGTTGGAAGAACGAAAAAGCAGATGGAGAGTACGACTCGTCGCCGCTGCTTTCCATCGTATACATGCTCGGCGATCGCCTCTTGTCCAAAGAGACGTCCTTCGAACTAGCCATGTCGACCCATTCCAAGTCGACGAATCTGTACGTTGCCTCTGGAGTTACAACAGCGGTGACGGGAAGACGGGAAAGCGCATTGGCCAGCTCGGACATTTCAACGATGCGACTCTCTTCCTCGATTAAGCCCGATCCGCCGCGAATGCAGCCGCCATCAGTCACATCAAATGTTCGAAAGACGCCGTTAAGGCGGTTGATGACAGCAACGCTGCTGCAGCTGCGTCTCTCGAGTACAGCTTTGGCCATGAGCAGTCGAGCATCGTGTTCTCTGTGATGCGCACGACCTACCCGAAGTGCGCACGAGCGGACAGCTTCCATGGACCGCATGCGGAGAAGGTCGACGTGGGACATGGCCGACGTCGTTTTGGGCAGGTAGGCTCGAAAGGCATTCTGCGGCTTTCCCGCCTGGTGACGTGCAGGCATGGTGAGAGGGAGAAACGTCGATTGGCGGAGCGTCACGCAGACGACATATGTTGCCTGTACTGCATTGCTTCCTTGGCAGTGTTTGCATGCGATCGTGTTTCCGCTTTGGATGCGGAACGTCTCCGGTGCTTTACCGAGTCGTTGGTGGTGGGCGCTACTACAGGTGGTGCAGCGAATTGCGCAGGTGGTGTCGCTGAGCTCGACGTAGGACCGCAGCTTTTTGCGCTCGACGATGGCTCGGCTGTCGATCTGGCAGTCCCAAGGGCTGAAGATGAGAGGTGGCTCGTCCAACACTTTTGATGCGGGTGGTGCGGGACCCTTGACCACCCAGCTCCCCTGACGATGTTCGGTGTAGACGGTCATCCTAAGCTCTGCTGTTTCAAAGCGACTCAAGACAACTAGGTCGAATTCGACTTCGCGTTCGGTCAGCTCCTTGTCACGTCTGAGCATCGTATCGTGCGAAGATGACACGCCAGTCGTGTAGCCGGGTCTGATGCGGCCTGTGGAGTCTGATATAGAGGAAGCAGCGGAGTCGGGCTTCGGGCCGTGGGACGAGGCTTGGCTAGCAGAAGCTGCTTTCGCTTGCTTCTTGCCAAAAGACTTCTTTTTGCGGAGAATTCGGTCTTTCCATGGACTTGTTGGTTGCGGAAGCGCGAGCCACTCCGACATGCCTTGGTCTTGAAATTGGCTCGAGCTGCCGGAGGCACCTTCGGGATCACCGTCGTGACGCTGCCGTGCGGCATGGTCAAGCGCAGCAGCGACGATTCGTCGGCGGAGACCAAAGACGCTTGGCGGCTGAGTCTGCGAGAGATCGACATCGGTATACTGAATATCCAGTCTGGTGACCTGATTACGGAGCGAGGTTTCTTGCCAGTTGGACTCCATGGAGGAAGAAGCGGTGCTGCTGGCGGCACTGCTGGCGGAAGCACTAGAGATGTCCGAGTCGATTTGATCGTGGAGCGAAGCGCGAGGCCGGTGCACCAGCTCGGTTCCGTCTTCTTCGAGTCCGTCGTCAGGGTCGACGTCTTTTGGGACGGATGGCAGGGGCTTCAAACACGAAACAGAGTCTTGTGCGTGGTTTGAGTGGTGGAGCTTCACTACAGGTCGAATCGCCGTCGGACTATGTTGGTTGATGGTTAGTTTGTGAGCGAGCGAGGAAAGCGGCTCTCGGTGGGCAGATCTCGACTTGACCGAGTCGGAGTGAGCTGCATGCTGATGCTCCGGAGGAGATGTGAATGACGGGATGGAACCTGTTGATGAATCCGGTCGGGCCGATGCGGATATTCGAGAACGGCCAAAGCTAGGCATTGCTTCGAACAGAGAGTTTATGTTGGAGGTGTGCCCGATCCTACGCTGACGGGATGGCAGCAGCGAGGTGTGAGCGCAGCGAAAGGGGCGCTAAGCGAGCCTGATCAAGATCGGACTTCTTTCATACGTGTGCTTTGTCCCTGAAGTGGTCCGAGAAAGGCAGACGGCCCGAGCGGATGCGCTTGGACGTCGCCGAATTTGTTTGCCGCAGGATGGGAGCTGCAATTGCCTTACAAGCAGCTATATGCGGCGGGGAGATGCAAGTGTGGAGACGACAAGTGACAGGCTCGTAGCAGAGGGGCCTAAAGGCTTGTCAGAAGACGAACTCGGTGTCGCCACGGCTGCTTTGATGAAGCTGTGGCGTTGTATGCGCAGATTCGTCTTGACTTGTTCCTCCCGACCAATTCAAGCTCTGGTCGATGCGCCGCGACGGTCCGAGAAGTTTGTGGTAGCTGCTGGAGAGGGTCGGCCGGGATGGAGCTGTGAATGAGCGATGGGTTTGATGTGTACGTCGAGAAGCAAGAGGCTGAAAGAAGATGAAGTGGGATCGAGATCGAGATTCAGATGAGGGAGCATGAGATGAAGAGGCCAAGGCTCGCCCAGTAGATGGAATGCTCTTCGTGAGGCGTCGGCGTTTGAAAGCGGCTGTCCGGGAAGTAGGCTTGCGTCGATCGTGCGTGTATCAGAAGGCGTGCGTCGATCCCGCAGCCGGCGTCGAATCCGAGCAGCTGATCGACATGCTGGTGGTGTGAGAGGAACAGACGGGCGGAGATGAAATCTCTGCGTTGTTTCCAGCAACCGCCATGGCAGCGGCATACAGAGCGAGACCTTCACTGCAGGCTGCTGCTGGTGCTTGCCCCACAGCGACGGCGTCGATTAGAGCGGCAGAGCAGCACGGTGGTCAAGTCGGCTTTCGATTCCGACAGCTGAGACTGTGTTGCAGCGGATGCACCCCGAACAAGTGCCGAACTGAGCAATCACGCTCTCGGCCACGCCGAACGGGTCCCCTTGGGTTTTGAAGGCCAATCCTTAACAGACCTACGGATGTGAATCCTACATCATGCCGAGAGGTCTCCGCATACAAAGTTTGTGCGTTGCCATGGTACAGAATCCGAGTGTGTGAGTAATGTTACACAGGAAATTTTTGGCTGCCTCTCGGAGGGGAATTGCAACTCCGACTGCACCTCTTATTTTTCTCAAGTTTTGGTGCTGCCGTCTGGTGTTGCTCTTTTGGATGTGTGTTGGTCTCATCGGCGGCGTGAGAAGATCCGTCGATCCTTCCCTCTGCATCAGCGCCACAATTGCGCTTACTGCTTAATGCAGAGTAATCACGCTCGCACGCAACTTCTTTCCGCCACTTGGTCCACCCTGCAATTGGTTGCATGGAGTGGGGAGCAGATTGGGCACTGATCTGCTCAGCCATGCTCGTGTGCTGGCAGATCCGTTGGCAGGTCGATGCAAAAAGCCACTGTCTCGATTCGACGCGCAGCCCCTGCTTGATGTCGCCTGCTTCCTACCTGCTGACCTCCTACATGCAGAAGCAGATGTGGGAGGTAACGCTGGTCTCAAGGTCGATGCAGCCACTGTCGGTCAAGAGCCGACCTGTTCAGACAGCTCGCTTATTCGCAGTCTACGGCATCGGCCTCGTTTGTGCTATTTTGCTGCAGCCATATCGAGTTCCTGCGTCGTCTCGACCCACCCGTATCGTCTCGAAATTGAGGGTTCCAAAATTTGAGCGAAAGAAAATAGGGTCGAGAAAAGGGGTTCAAGGTTTATTCAAAGATGTAAGCTGTAGCGCTCTCACATACAACAAGAAGGGTCTGGCGCTCGGTCCACTAAAAAGATTGAATTCCTCCACCGCATCGGAGCTCGCGAAGACTGGACCTTGCACAATTAAACAACACCACACCGAAGATCTTTCTTCCTCGCACTCGCCATCGCAAAAGAAACAGCCAGAATGTCTGTGAGTGCATCCAGTGCCGAAAGGAATAAGGCTAGGTACAAGCGCTTGGAAGTAACATGCTGATTGGTGGCCGTTTTCGCTGCTGCCGACAGTCTCAGTGGGAGATCCGATTCAGCAACTCGCGCCGTCTGCCCTACTTCTACGACCCCGTGTCGCAGCAGTCCACATGGGAGATCCCACAGGGCCACACGGAAGAGTCGGTGCGCTCGTTGCCTGGTGCTAAATACCTCGACCCTGCCAACGCGCCAGGTGGAGCTGCTGACAAGCCGGACAAGGTTCGCGCCAGTCACTTGCTCATCAAGCATGCTGGCAGCCGTAGACCCAGCTCTTGGAAGGAGGTGAGTACCAAGTACAGGACGATGAGTTCAACCCTCAGACCCACATGGCTGAACGGAATGTCTCTGGAATGTCTGCATCTCCGCTACAGAACAACATCACACGCTCAAAGCAGGATGCTATCGAGCAGCTCAAGAAATTCGAGCAGGAGCTCCACCAGGATTCGAGCAAGGACAAATTTGCCTCGCTCGCCAGCGTGCACTCGTACGTTATGCCGGCTCTACTTTCGACACGATGTACGCCTTGCTGACTCTTCCCACTCTCATTCACCTCTTCTGTTCGAATGACACCACAGCGACTGCTCATCGGCAAGAGCAGGCGGCGATCTCGGCTTCTTCCAGCGTGGTCAGATGCAAAAGCCTTTCGAGGATGCCGCTTTCGGTCTCAAGGTGGGCGAGCTCAGCAGCATCGTCGACACCGACAGTGGTGTCCATCTCATCTACCGAACTGCCTAAGTAGCATGCAGCGGATACGTCCATTGCGCAATGCAAGGTCTGATTAAAGTGTCGAGTGTGACATAGAATGCTGCGTCTTTGTGAGCATGAACGGCAGCTCAAAGCTTCTCGAGACGTCCCTTGATCTGATCGTGGAGCTTGGCGAGTTCCTCCTTGGCGGGCTGTGTTGCGGGCCAGCCGACACCGAGTCCTTGCTTCTCGTCTGGCTTGGGAATGACGTGGACTGTGTAGAGAGAGGCGTTTCAGATAGCAAAGCAAGATCAGGTCAGCGCTCTTTCCACACGAAGGGCCCTCAGAGAGGCCAAAGCCTCACTGCTTTGAGTCTTCCTTCATCTCATCTGCTTGCTCGGTGCATGACACTTACAGTGAACGTGGTCAACCATCTGGTGAGCCATGCGGCCGTTGTTCTGCAAGACGTTGTACTGCTCTGCGCCTGTGGCGATTGCGATCTTCTTGGCGACCGGAAGCAGCTCGGTCAGGTGCTCATCTGGGATATCATGCAGCTTAGCGCCGTGATGCTTGGGAATCACAAGCGCATGACCCTCCGAGATAGGACCAATGTCGAGAAAAGCATACGTCTTGTCCGAGTCGTACAGCTTGAGCGATGGGATCTGGCCGGCGATGATCTTGCAAAAGATGCAGTTGGCATCGGTCTTGAGGGCCATCTTGAACAGAGAACGTGTGGGGGCGAAGGCAAATATGATGGGCGACGCTGGGCAAGTTGCCGATGGCAGAAAGCGGATTGGATGGGTAGAGAAGGACTGTGGTCATCCAGAGCTTCTTCGACTTTTCCCCGGACTGCGAGCTGGCAGCTGTGCGATGGTCCAAGCGACGATGTGGAGCACACACGACATTGATTTTTGCAGATTTGATATTGTTAAATCTCAACGTCAACCGAAAGACCTGTTAAGATCACGTGATGATTTCGCGCGATCCACGGATTGGTGTACGCGCCAAGAAGCGTGAGTTTGGCAGAGATGGACAGGTGCGACCCTGTTTTTGTGTTTGGCAGCGCTTCATCACACTGACGGGAACAAGCGCAGAATGTGACATTTTGCGGGTTCAGCGGCAGCATCTCTTGAGCTCGATTGACAGGGGCGGGAATCGGAAAGAGCGGAAAGTAGCTGGCCGAACCCTTTGTTCGATCCCGATCCTCTTCGATGTCCTATTCGCATAGAGCTCGCTGAAGCAGCCCTGCATCGTAGCCACCATCAACAGCGTCCATCGGCCCCTCCATCGTCCTCAAGAGCCACGTTAAGATCCTTTCAGGACTCACAATCAGCTACAACGGATCATCTTGCCATTCCGCAGTCCTTCATCCTCCATGTTCACGTTGGCCTAGACGCTGCATTTCAACCTCTTATTCAACGCTTCAAGACCATCAATCAGCACAGCCTGTTCACGAAGCAGGAGCATCATAATCACCATGCTCAAATCTATCCGTCGTTCTTTCGGCATGAGCCCGAGCTCGTCTGCAAATCAGCTCGATCAATCAGGCAACAGCGACGCCCCTCCTGGCGTCCTCTCACCCTCCAACAAGCCAAACACCTTTGTGCCTCTGCGCAGATCCAGCAGCTTCACCAACTTTTTCTCGTCATCCCGATCCACCTCGCCAGTCAAGGAAACCAGCGAACAGAGCAGCTCTCATGCTGTCACATCTCCTACCAAGGCCTCGTCCTCGGCACAGATTGCACAGAAACAGACGGATTCCGACGCTGTTCTTGCCTACCTTGTACTGCTCGACAAGAAGGGTAGGCAGAAAGAGCGCTTCCCAATCCAATCTCTCAAGACCACCATGGGTCGCTCTCTCGACAATGACGTTCGCTTCCTTGTCAACGATGTCAGCCGACACCATTGCACCATTGAGATCGAGATACAAGGGGGGCAGCGCAGCGACGGCAACGAGGCTTTCTTGCAGGTTCTAGGTGCCAACGGAGTACTGCTCAACGGTACGCAGGTGTACCCTGCGCCTCGCGGAATTGGACGATACGAGCTACACACTGGCGACTCCATCGTTGTTGCCAAACGCTCTTTCGTATTTGAACTCCCACAGCTCGCACATGCAAGCTCGCCATCGGCAGAAGCCAGCATGTTCTCTTCGCCCGTCAAGGCAAGCGCAAAAGCTGATCCGCAAACACCCGCCACAACCAACAGAAGAAGGATCAGAATGAGTCTTGTCAATGCCGCTCAGATCAACACACCCGCTCGACCTTCCCAAAACTCCGCTTCACCATCCAAGAACGGCAACGCAGAAAGGGACGCTCGCAGGGCAAACGGCCTCGAGCGGTTCATGCAGACGGCCAATGTGAGCCCTTCCAAGGCAAACAAGAACAAGTCGCGCCAAAGCCTCGCCTCGTCTGTCATTGTCACCGACTTGTTTGGCACACCCGCCAAGAGCCACAACTCCTTGGTAGAGCCCAAGACTGCACCGCCCAAGCAAGTCAGCTTCAGTCTCTATGCTAACTCGTTCACCGACAGACTTAGCCCCGTCAAGCAGATGAGGATGATGCCTCCCCTCGATACTATGGACGAGGAACAGGATGGTAGCTTCAGCAGCAGCAACAACCAACCAAAGGAGGACTTCGAAGCCCAGCAAGAAGACCATACCGCGTCTGCAGACGACAAGTCAGCCGAAGATATCGTCATTGTCGAGGAGCTCGAGCAGGACCAAGAAGAGCTTGCAGACGTCCCTGAGGAGACCGATGATGCCAACACAGCCTTCGACGACGCGGAAAACTCGGAGAACATCCCACCTCCTGCTGAAGACGCCGACTCCACACCCAGTTCCTCGCCAAGCAAGGGTGGCAGTCCCAAGCGCGCAAAGCGTCGCAGCAGCTTCTTTGGCCGTGCTGGACCATTCCGAGGCATGAGCCTCGGATTCTATGCCGAAGAGCGTACGGAAGATGAAGAGGCACAGCCCCAATCTTCCGAGCCTCAGCAACCGGTTCAGAACGAAGAGGCGGAGGAAGAGTTCTCCGATGCATCCGATGTTGAGCCAGCACCGATGGAGGAGGAAGTAATGGTCCCTGAGCAGCTCGCAAGCCCGGCAGGCCGCCGCGTTGTGTCCAGATCCATCAAGCTAGGCATCAGCAAGACACCTTCTCCTGTCAAGCACCAACACTTCGTTGGCCTCACACCGCTTCCGCGACGCCCTCGACTCAGTCTCGCCTCTCGACGCAAGGTTTCACTGCGCACCCAAACGCTGCTCCGATCCAGCGAAGCATACTCCGACCGACTTTTCTTGCCTCCAGCGCCCGGTACACAGCGTAGCAACAGCCCGTCTGGCCTCTCCAAGTCCATGTCGATGCCCAACAACATCTCTGACTTGGCATCGGCGCAGGTGATTACCGCGCTCGACGCCGCGGTTGCAGAGACTAGCATGCATGCTGACGATCTCCGTGCCGAACAAGTCGACGCGGATGTCCTTGACACTGCGCCCGACCCTGCGTCGGACGAGGAAGCTCAAGTATGGAAGGACTCGGAGGACGACGAGGATGAAGTCGACCAAAGCCTCTCTGTTCTTTCGCCATCGCCAAAGAAGGCACCTACGTATGACTTCAGCCCCGTCAAAGCCTCCTTGCTGCCCCAGTTCGCCACTCCTCAACCTGCTTCCAAGACCCACTCGCGCCGCATCTCGATGCCGCCGGCTGGCGCTGCAGATGCCAAGTCGTCGAACCGCTCCGCCTTGATCCGCCTTCAAATCAGTGGAGAGGGCGAGCGTATCGTCCATGAGGTCGCCCGGAAAGAAGAACAAACCGCTGCCGACAAGGTCAGTGAGGCGATGCGATCATCCCCTTCCAAAGCAAGAAGGGTCGTTCGTGTGTCAGACGTCGGTCTGCCAGCTACGGAGCTCTCGATGGGTTTCGATCTAGTCGAGGAGGATGCAGCGGCTGAGCCGGAGTCCAGCAAGATCGCACAGGCCCTCAACGATCTCTTCACGGCAGAGGAGGAAGAGCTGACCGACGATGAGGAAGACGAAGAGCTCGAGCAGCAGGAAGAGATCGTCCAGATCAGCTCAAAGGTCCACCAGAGCCCCTCGCGACCAGTCGAGGCATGCACTGCGCCCTTGCAGCCTCCTCAGACGCCAGCAGCGCTCAACTCGATGCGTCATCTCTTTTCCGCTGCTTCTGCTGCCCCTGCTACGCCAGACATGCAGGGTCTCGGCGACATGCTCCACCCCAGCCCGGAAAAGCCACCCCAATACGGCGTTTTGGGCGACAGGATGCGAGCCAACCCGGAGATCGTCGAACTCCTGTCTCCATCCAGGTCGTCGCCCAGGAAGAAGGCGATGCTCGGCTCTAGCCCCGTCAAGGGCAGACGTGGCGTTTGTCGTAGTCAAGCAGCCGAGGTCGCTGTAACGACGCCGGCCACTCCGAGGGCGGCGCCTTCACCTTGCTCGGTTGAAGCGACTCCAGTGCCGGCAGCGGTGGAGCCTGTTGCATCGCCAATGCCAGCAGGCTTTGAGGCAGAGCTGCATGTGACCATGTTCGATGCATCTGCGATGGATGCAGAGAATGAAGTTCTCGCACAAGCGCTGACCGAGTCCGAGGAGCAAGTCGTCCAAGACGAGCAGGAATCGGAAGCTGTTGCAGCGAATCCAACTGCCGCAGAAGATCTCGAGATTGACGACGCCATAGAGGAGCAGCCGCACACTTCTGTGCAAGAGAGCGAGGAGAGCGAACAAGCATCAAAGCCGATCACAGAGCCGGAAGCCGCGGAGGTCGTCAATGCAGTGGAGGAAGCAGACGCTGTTTCCGCCGATGTTGCACCCGTGCAAGAACAAGCCGCCAGTCCACAGAAGCCTGCAGCAGCTGAGGCATCACCGTCAAAGCCTCGAGCTTCTCGTCGCGCCGCTTCCGCCTCCCCTAAGAAACGCACCGCTCGATCTGCGTCCCCTACCAAGCGTGCGCCTCAATCCTCACCGATCAAGCGATCTGCTGCGCCTGCTGCCCCTGCTCCAGAGGTATTCGCACCGCAGACCACTCAGGAGACAACAGAGGAGGCACACACGGAAGAGGTCCAGGAAGAGCAAGACCCAGTCGAGGAAGAACTGCCGTCTCCCTCCAAACCTGCCCGCCGAACGGGCTCTCGAAAGGCCAAGCAGGCAGCTGAGGAGGCCATCACGGCGACGCTTGCTCCAGCGGAGGCGGTTCAGCCATCGTCGCCTCAGAAGCCTACCCGACGAGGCAAGGCTGCTGCCGCTGCTGCTGCGGCCAAGGCGGAGGTAGTGGAGCCAGTGCAGGCCGAGGAGGTTCAGGAGAGCGAACAAGCCGCAGAGGACCAGGAAGTAGCAGACGAAGCAGAGGTCGAAGAACCGCCCAAGCGAGCGACACGAACACGCACCACTCGTGCCACCGCCGCTACAAAGTCTGTACGAACCACGCGTACTCGAGCCGGCAAAACGGCTGCTTCCGACCTTCCATCCTCGAGCGCTGGCTACGGAGACGACGAGGCGAGCGAAGCCGACGAACCGGCGAAACCCAAACGCACTACCGCCGCGGCTCGCACTCGATCCACTCGCGGCAAAGCCAGCAAGGCGGCAGCAGCAGCAGCCGAAGCGACAGCAGCCGAAGCCGAAGAAGACTCCGAGGAGCAGGAGGAGCAGGAGCAGGAGGAAGTTGCCGCTGCTGCACCCAAGACCACCCGCACGCGAGCTGCTACTACTCGATCCACACGCGCAAACTCCGCTGCCACCACCACCACCGCTACAGCTACAAGGGGAAGGAGCAAAGCGAAAGCTTCTTCCGCAGCTGACGAGCAGGACACAGCTTCGTCCTCCACCACCACGACTACGACGCGTTCGGGTCGTACCACCCGAAGGACTGCGGCCGCCAAGTGAACAGGTTTTTTTCTCCTAGATTCTTTCGACTTCGACCATGATAAGACTTTTTCAATGAGTAATTTTTCGAAACCTAGTTGGATGAAAAGTGAAGCTTGTTGTGTTGCTAGGTGTGTGGTTGGTGAGCTGTGTGTTGCGCGAAAGCTGTGTGTGGACATGTGTGTATGTGTGCGCAGTGAAGCGTTGTGTTGTGGGACCAAAAAATCCGGGGTTGTGTTCGTGACCGGCGAGAGGTTTTACCGGTTGGACCGGAGAAGAAAGTGTGGGGAAGAAACGGCCGTGCATACGTCGGACCCGCGTTTGCTCTCAACTCTGCTTTCCTACCACACAATCCCTACACCATCACTAGTTTGATCTCAACCATCGCTTCGTCTACCATCACATCGTCGCAAACCCTCTGAGAAGCACAAACAGTGCATCTTTCGGTCGAATTCTCCCTCAAAAGAATGGTGGAAACCAAACGGATCCTCATCGCAAACCGAGGCGAAATCGCATGTCGACTCATCCGAACCTACCGCACCTTTCCCCTTCCTCACCTCTCCGCAGCAACACCGCGCATCTCCACCCTGGCGATCTACACCTCCAGCGAATCCAACGCTCTCCACGTCTCGCTCGCCGACCACTCGCACCAGCTTCCCGGCCACGGTCCGCGAGCGTACCTCGATCGTGGTGCGATCGTCGATGCAGCGCTCAAGTTCGGGTGTTGGGGTGTCGCTCCAGGGTATGGGTTCTTGTCGGAGGATGCAGAGTTCGCGGAGATGTGTGCCGAGGCAGGGTTGGTGTTTCTAGGGCCGACGGCGGGGCAGTTGAGGAGGTTGGGGGATAAGGTTTCTGCGAGGGAGTTGGCGAAGAGCGTTGGGATTCCGGTGGTGGAGGGAACTGAAGCGAGGGACGGCGATGGGGTGAAGGATGTGGTGGAATTTGCAAAGAGGGTTGGAAGCGGGGGGAGTGTGATCCTCAAAGCTGCGAATGGAGGTGGTGGGAGAGGGATTCGTGTCGTACATCTACCCAAGGGCTCTTCGGACATCGAATCTGTCATCCGTTCTGCGTACGATGAATGCTCGCGCGAAGCAGCATCGTCCTTTGGAGATGGAACCGTGTATGCGGAACGTTTTCTGACCAACGCCAAGCACGTCGAAGTGCAGCTGATCGGCGATGGATCAGGTCGCGTGGTTCATCTTTGGGATCGAGAGTGTTCACTTCAACGTCGCAATCAGAAGCTCATCGAGATCGCACCCGCACCCCACCTCAACGATGCTCTGCGGAATGGGATCCTGAAGGCGGCGGTGAAGCTAGGACAGGAGGTCGGGCTGAAAAGCCTCGCAACGGTGGAATTCCTGGTCGACGTGGATCGAGCCCAATTCTGGTTCATGGAAGTGAACCCTCGCATCCAAGTCGAACACACCGTCACCGAGAACGTCACCGGCCTCGACCTCGTCGCACTGCAACTGCTCGTCGCCCTCGAATTCTCCCTCAACGACCTCGCACTCGCGCAAACCGCCATCCCCTTGCCGAGCGCCACAGCTATCCAAACGCGCATCAACGCCGAATCCTTCCGCGACGCTACCGACGAGACCGTGCCCGAAGCTGGCACCATCACCTCGCTCATCTGGCCCACCGGCGGGAATGTTCGCATCGAAACCGCGGCTCACCCGCCGCATCCCGTGCTGGGTGGGTACAGAGTCAATCCGATGTTCGACAGCCTGTTGGCGAAAGTTGTCGTTACGGCGCGGGATTACGCGAGTGCGGTGGAGATGGCGAGGAGGGCGTTGGAGGAGACGGTGATCGGAGGGGTGAGGACCAACAGGTCGTTTCTGATGGCCTTGCTGGAGGACGAAGGGGTGAAGGCGGGCGAGCAACATATTCATACGGTCAAGAACGGTATTGTAGCGCTTGCGGAGCATGCGAAACATTTGGAAGAGTTGGAAGCAAAACGCGGTGGTGACCACGGTCAGAACGTAGCTACATCAGAGACGAGGGGAGTAGCGGATGAGGTCAAGGTGGAAGAAGGACAGGTCGCGATCAAGTCGCATCTGAGCGGGATGGTGGTGAAGGTATCGGTGGAGGAGGGAGAGGAGGTCAGCGCGGGTCAAGAGCTGGTCGTGGTGGAAGCGATGAAGATGGAACATGTGATTCGAGCGGATGCTTCCTGTGCTGGTGGCAAGGTGCACAAAGTTTTGGTCAAGCAAGGAGGGGTGATCAACAGTTCCGATGTCATCATCGTCATCGAAACCAGCAACATGCAAGAGACTTCGTCCAGTAACAGCACCTCTTCGTCGACCTCGTCCGACCCAGCAGAAGACCCCTCCATCCCACGTCCCGAACTCGAAGAACTTCAACGTCGTCGTCACGCCATCTCCGACGCCGGCCGCACCTCGGCCGTCACCAAGCGTCACGCACGAGGCTTCCTCACGGTCCGCGAAAACCTCTCGCTCCTCCTCGACGCCAACTCGCTCATCGAGTACGGCGATCTCGCTCTCGCAGCCCAAAGATCACGCTACTCCGCCGAAGACCTCATCTCGCGCACCAGCGGAGACGGCATCGTCACCGGCTTCGGTCGCATCGAAGGACACACCGTCTCGCTCATCCTGGGCGACTACATGGTTCTGGCTGGTACGCAAGGCTACTTCCACCACTTGAAGCTGGATCGGATCCTGACTGCTACGCTGGAGCATCCAGCGCCGCTGGTTTTGTACGCGGAGGGAGGAGGTGGGAGGCCAGGGGATACGGACTATCCGACCGGGTCCGGCTTGATGACGCCGAGTTTCGCGTTGATGGGTCAGGTGAGGGCGAAGGGGATTCCGGTGGTGGGCGTCGCCAACGGGTACGTCTTTGCAGGCAACGCGGCGCTTTTAGGCACTTGCGATGTTGTGATCGCTACCAAAGGTGGAGATCAAGAGTTGGCAGGGGAAAAGGAAAAGGCGGGTAAGACGTCGATCGGGATGGGCGGCAAGGCGATGATCGAAGCGGGTGGATTGGGGGTGGTCGAGTCGGACGATATCGGTCCGACTCAGGTCCACGCAGAGACAGGTGGTGTCGATGTGGTGGTCGACAACGAAACGGATGCTGCGGTGATGACCAGGAAGATCGTCGGCTTCTTCACGCAGCCTTCGGTGGAAGAGGGACGGTGGAGCTACTCGCAAGACGCACAGCTGTTGCGAACGTGTCTGCCGAGGGTGGAGCATCGTCGACGAGCCTTCGACATGCGTCGAGTTATCTCGCTTCTAGTAGACGACTCTTCTTTTGTCGAACTGGCACCACACTGGGGAACAGGCATCATCACGGGTTTCGCGCGTATCCAAGGCCAAGCGATCGCCATCCTCGCCAACGACCCGACGTCGGCGCTCGGCGGAGCCATCGACGCGCACGCCGCGCTCAAAGCCACGCGCCTCCTCAAACTCCTCGCCCGAACTCGTGCGGTGCATCTCGTCAGTCTTTGCGACACACCCGGGTTCATGGTGGGGCCCGACTTCGAACGCACCTCCACCGCTGGTGGATCCTTCCGAACGTTTGGCGATTGGTTCACCTCCGCCGCCGAGTTCACCCAGTCCGGCGGCCGGTTCGTCGGCCTAGTGCTGCGCAGGGCATTTGGTCTGGGCGCTCAGGCGATGCTGGGAGGGAGCACGCTGAGCAACTCGATCTGCGCCACTTGGCCAGCAGCTAGTCTAGGACCCATGTCGTTGGAAGGCGCGGTCCAGTTGAGTATGAAGAAGCAGTTGGCTGGAATCGAGGATCCGAAGGAAAGGGCCAAGGTGGCGGATGAGGCGGTGCAAGGGCTGTACAGGAACGGCAGGGGAATCAACGTTGCTAGTATGGCCGAGGTGGATACCGTGCTGGATCCGGCAGAGACGAGGAATTGGTTGGGAAGGGTGGTGAAGGATGTCCTGGGGGAGAGGAGGGCTATGTACAAGGTGAGGAGGGCGCAGAAGGTGGATCCTCATTTGTAGATGTCGCGGATGCGATTCAAATCACACGGTCGAAGTCAGACAGAGCGTGCTATCACAAATTAGACTGCGTCCGAAGTCACAATGATGATGAGGACCACGTTCGTCGAAAAGCGACTCGGCTGTCACTTGTTTCTCGCTGTCGGTTGAGCTGTACAATTGCGCATCCGAAGTGGTGCTGTGCTGCATGAGACAGAGTGTGGAGGCCACGTCTGGAAATTTCGGTACGACCCTTTGGACCCTTCCACGTCACCTTGTCCTCCTCGCCTTGGGCTTGGGTGGCCTTTAGCACCTGCTTCCTTCTGAACTTGATCTCCGACCATCATCATAGCTCCGTGATGCAGTGGATATCAGCCCATCACAGTAGATAATCGCAACTTGACATCTGCTGCCTACTCAACGCTTCCACAGCAGCGCTTCACACCGAGACCATCTGTGACGATGCGCCGCTCATCAACTCCTCTCCTCGTGCTCGTATGCGCCCTCCTCGCCCTCGCCACAGCTCCCGCATACAGCTGGCAGCCCAACGCTGCCTACTACGGCGCCGGTCGACGAGTGGCACTCTCATCGCTCCGCACGCTCACCTTTTACTCTGGCAAACGCACCGCGTATCGACGAACCTCACCCCTACCGCATCTCACCTGCATCGGTTCACCATGTCGACGCTTTCAACCCGACGTGGTACAGTGCACCGCCATGGGAGACGGACAGTGGAAGTGCAGCGCGGATCTGCCCGTCACGATCAGGATGGGAAGAGTGGAGGTGAGCTGTGAGGGGTACGACTATGCGGAGGATCCGTACGTGTTGAAGGACAGCTGTGCGTTGGAGTATACCTTGTTGCCGAGTGGAATTGGGAGGGAAGGTGGTTGGGACGGGTATGGGGGGAGGGGAGGAGGAGGGTGGGGGGAGAGGGTGGTCGAAGGCGTGTTCTGGGTGGTGTTCTGGGGCGTCTTGGCGATGATTGTTGTGAACTTTGTTAGGGCGATAAGGGGAAATGCGGGAGCTGCGACTGCTGGTAGAACAGGCGGAGGAGGTGGCGGTGGTGGTGGTGGTGGTGGGGGAGGCTGGTGGCCGGGAGGAGCAAACCCCCCACCTCCACCATACACACCCAAACCCGAACCCGACTCATCAACAAGCTCAAGTTGGAGACCTGGATTCTGGACAGGCCTCGGTCTAGGAGGTCTAGCCGCCTCGGCCGCTGCCTCTTCCTCACGTCGCAGACAACAACCCAGCTTCTTCAACCCCGACCCCTACGGCGGCTACGAAGGCAACTTTGCTGCTGGACCATCCTCACATTTCGGCGGTCGCAGAAGAGGGTGGGATGACAGCGATCGTGGTTCAAGTTCCGCTTTCAGGGAAAGCACCGGATTTGGCGGCACCAGAAACCGATAGTCCGCCTCCACCAGCAATGTCACACACTGCAAAGAGCTTGTTCAGATGGATCTTGCTATGCCAAATTACTCTAAGACAAAACCACGGCTCTCCCGTAAGGAAGTCGTTGAAACAGGACATGAATGCTGCTGATGTTTGTGAGTCGAAGCGATCGGCGTGTTGACTTTCTATGCCGAAGGCTGTGGTTGAACGCTCTGTCTCTCCTGATGAGCGATGCTGGACCTCCTCAACCTGTGAATCTCCTTCCTTGCTTTCCTGTAGTGGATGAACTGGCCGAGAACGATAAAGTCCAAAAAGACGGTGCCGAGACTGCCAACCAGCCAGGAGAAGCTCTCGACGATGTAATCGCGTTTTGTGCTCTTGAGCAAGATGCTGGCGACGTAGGTCAGGTTGCCTGCAACGGCGAATACGAAGAGCGCCAATGAGAGACCTTCACACTTTGTGGTGCGGTTCTTGAGGATCTGGGGAACGCGAGAGGAAAGGTAGAGGACGGCAGAGAGCCAGCCTGCTACTTGGGCATCCCATCGCCAGCCGACGGGTTCGGGTTTGGGGATGGGCTGGGTGACATCGTCGTCGGATCCGTAATGGTGTTCAGCGACCCACCATGCAGCTACGCCGGTTGCGACGACGAGACAAGCGGCGAGGGTGTACATGATGATCTGAGTGCGGACCGATGGCTCGTCGTCGTCATCGTCCTTTGAGGAGATGTCGTCTTCGATCACGTTGCCGTCTGCGATGAGTGGAGTGCGTTCGTTCGCTTCGAGTGATGCAGAGATGGTGGAGATCTTGACACCGCGGTGGTAGAACTTGCGGTAGTACCAGTACTGGAAGATGAGGACGCAGTCGCAGGCGCAGTAGTAGAGGGCGAGGATGATCATGGTCCAGAGCAGACCCTGGAACCAAGCGCCTGCCGCGTTGAGAGCATCACCTGCGAGCCAGATGACGACAAAGGTGATAGAGAGACCTTCTGCGGACTTGGAGATGTAGTTTTGATGCATTTGACTGAAAGAGGGCAAAACCTGGAAAGCGGTATATGTAAGAAAGAGAAAGGAGAGAGGACACGATTTAGAAAGCGGGAATAGGAGCGAACGGAAACGTACGGCGAATAGACAATTACCCAGCAAGCGATTCTGTTGCGAGAAGAGGGAGGATTGGGAAGAAGGAGAAAGAGAAAAGAAGGTGTGGTTTTGCGGACTTAGCTGGATTGTTGGCGAGACACACGAAAGCGGCCATGATGTGAATCACTGTAGACGAGCGTTACTTACGAGACCCTACTCGACGATAACGGCAAGAGAAGGGCAGCAAGCAGGAGGCGGTGGGCGGCAGTGCAAGACACAAAGCAAAAGAGGATCGTCAGCGGACTGCAAGGCTAGATCTCAAGACATTTGAGGCGGCAAAGCAACACTCACCAGCCCATGATGGAGCTCCACTCCTCTCGGACCTGTTTCTTGTTGTGACGGTCACCGTGATGGTGGTGGTGTTTCGACTTGCTGCTGGAAAGGGCATCGGAGCCTGATATTGATGAAGCGACGGCGGGTTGTGCTGAAACGAAGGAAGCGACAAGCAGAAGCGAAGCTGCGATTGCCAGAAGGCGAAGCGCCACGGGAGCGCGATATGAACGCATCGCGGATGTCAACGAAGGGATCGCCGGCTACGTCGTAGGAGGGTTGCGTTGGCGGCTGTGGTGATGGTGATGGTATTGCAAGAGAGCGAGAAGAAGGAGAGGATAGATAAGCCGCTGCAGAGTTGAGCCGTCGCCGTGGCTGTCGCTGTCGCTGTCACGAGTCAGAGAAGACGCCGCTGCAACTGCACGCAGCCGCCTTCTTTTTTGGACTTTTTCCGGTTTTTTCTTGGGTTTCGAATTTGTGGGCGTTCTGACTCGGCTCTTTCTCTGGCTGCATTGCGTCGTCGAGCTGCATATCATAATACGTCGCGGAGTTGGAGTCGCCTCTCTGTGAGTTGGTTAATGTTAGAGCTTCAGTGAGAGCAGAGCAAATTGAATTTCTGTGGACCGGCTACACAACGGCTCAACACTCACAAACCGCACGGCCCGGCAATGAATCTGGACCGTCTTCCAAAGGCAACCATTGAATCGTCGGATATTAGGTTGACGAGCACATATACTTGACGCCAATCGCTTCCTCTCCTCTTGACACCACCATCGTTCCCCATCTGCAAACTGCTCAAACACATACAATCGTCGCAAACATGTCGGCTCCAACCGGAAAGTTCATGATGTGGGTCACGTAAGTATCCGCTCTCGACTCTTCGTACAAGTGCGTCGTCGGCATCGTTGCTGATCTAGTGTCTTCCGACTCGTTCCCTTCCCACAGCATCCAGGCCAAAGGTGCTGCTGAAGCCGACAAGATCGTCGAGCTGCTCAAAAAGGTCGCCGCACGAGCCAACTCGGACGACGAGCCCGACTGCTACGCATACCAGCCCGGTCGCAGCCGCGACGACCCCAACACCATCATCGTGTTTGAGGCGTACGACAACAAGGGTAGCGACGTTGCCACCACCAAGCACCGCGCTGGTGAGGACTTCCAGGCTCTCATGGGCCAGGCCAAGGAGCTCACCAGCAGCATCGACATGAAGTTCTTCGACTATGTCTAATTCACAACATCGTCTCGATCAGTGTTGTATCATTGCAAATGCTTTTTGGCTGATACAAATCAATCACCATGCAACCGTTGTCCACCCTTCCAACTGGTTCTGCCATCGCCTTGATGTTGTTGTCAGAGAGTGTACGAAGTGTCGAATCAGAGAGAACCGGCGTATTGGAAAAGAAATGCTAACAATGTTAAGCCTCTCAACGACGTCAGCAGAGAGCGTCACTTGACCTCGCCAAGCGTAGATGTTTTGGCGAGCGGCAACGTAGCGAGAGGCAGCTCATCAGTCAAAAACTCAAAATATTAACAATCACGGCTGACGGCCGAGTCAAATGTCCGTGTTGTGCGGTGGGATTTGGACCGGCGCGACAAACCTTTTCGAAAAGTCTTTTTAATTTCTTTTTTAGCTGAGCAAGCACGCCGCCTCTGGCGCTGTCGATCGGGCAGACGAGGAAGCGCGAGCTCAGTCATTTCTGCGTCGACTCATCGCATCGCGAGTGCGCTGTGCTGTTGGAAATTGGTCATTCCATCGTCATTCGATCCATCTCCTTTTGCCATCACCATCGCCATCACCTTCCTCCTTCTCTTTCACCACATCTCTTCCATCGTCCCTTTCTTCTCCGCCGCCGTGTCATGTGTATCGGCAGCATCTGATTTGTAGCATCTCAACCATACAGGCTACAACACCACAAGTTGCAGCACCCTTTTGCAATCACACCACAATGACCGACCACACCACTTCATCATCGCAGCAGTATGCTACACCACATAAAAAGGTGATGCGCTCTCAGACTTGGGACGACTCCGACTCTCACAGCCTCACCCTCGCTTCGCCTTCCACACCTGCATCCAAGTCTACCTCGTTGAATGGCGGCGACCTCTTCCACGCCAAACAGCGCGAGATTGACCATGCTCGCGCACAACAGGATGCTAAGCAGGTTTTTGCCCAGCACCAGTCCGAATTCGAAGACTCGCGCGACAAGCTCGTCGGCGCCATTGACACCACCAGCCACCTTTTGGCTGATCTGCGCGACTTCAACAAGAACAAGCGCTTGATCCACTATGCCGCCGCCGCCGCTGGTCCTTCGCGTCAGCTCTCTTCTCAACACAGGCGCTCGCAGTCCAACTCGCAGAATCACAGCCTCGAGGAAGCAGATGCACAGCTCCAATCTTCCTCCGTCGACAGCGCCCATCGCCCCGCACCTCCTGCTTTGATGCGCCTCAACACCACAGGCGGTCACGCCAGCTTGCCCAGCACTCCAGCACGTGCCGCTCCAGCTTTGCTCAACCAAGCCGACCAAGACGCAGAAGAGTCCGACGACATGTCTGTCCTCAAACTCGATCTTCGCGTCGGCGCCGTCGCCGCCAACCCGCAAGCCCTCGTGCGCTCCTTGGAGCGTTCGTCGGTAGCACAGCTGCTCGACGGCAGGATGCAAAAGTCCGAACGTCACCTCGAGAACCTCAAGCAGCGTCTCTCTGACACCCAGTCCAAGGTGTTGGTCACAGGTGATCTCAACGCCGGCAAGTCCACCTTTGTCAACGCTCTGCTCCGCCGTCCTCTCATGCCCACCGACCAGCAGCCTTGCACCACCGTCTTTTGCGAGGTTCTCGACGCTTCCCTACTCAACAAAGACGTCGAAGAGGTCCACATGCTCAAGCCAGGTCACAAGTACGACTGCCACGACGACTCCACCTTCACTCGCCACACACTCCAAGACGTCGAGCAGATCGTCGCCGAGGCCGAGGAGGTCTCGCCCGAAGATGCTCCCATCCTCAAGTGCTACGCCCACGACACCCGCGCCGCCCAAGACTCGCTGCTTAAGAACGGCATCGTCGACATTGCTCTCATCGACGCGCCCGGTCTCAATCGCGACAGTCTCAAGACCACTGCGCTCTTTGCGCGTCAGGAGGAGATCGATGTCGTCGTCTTTGTCGTTAGCGCAGAGAACCACTTCACCCTCTCTGCCAAGGAGTTCCTCTGGAACGCATCGCACGACAAGGCCTTCGTCTTTATCGTCGTCAACAAGTTCGAGTCGATCAAGAACAAGGACAAGTGTCGCAAGCTTGTGCTCGACCAGATCCGACAGCTCAGTCCCGCCACCTACGAGGATGCTGCCAACCTGGTGCACTTTGTCGACTCGCAGGCCGTATTTGGCGCAGAGGCCGACAACGAGTCCAGCGCCGCGCCCGACACGCCCTCCGAGGAGCTCGGCCGCAAGGTTCAGGGTGGCCAGCTCGTCGAGAGTCGCAGCTCCGAGAGTCTGCGGGCTTTCGCGCGCCTCGAGAATGCGCTGCGCGACTTTGTGCTTCTCAAGCGTGCCAAGTCTAAGCTGCTGCCTTCCAAGACCTACATGCTGCGTCTGTTGTCCGATATCACCTTCCTTGCCAAGATCAACACCCAAGTGGCGCAGATCGAACTGGCCGAAGCCATCAAGGCGCTACAGGTGGCGCGCCCCGAGCTGGCGCGATGCCAAGCGTCGCAACAGAAGCTCGAGTCGGTGGTCGAGGGCGAGGAGGACGAGGCGGTGACGGCGGTGATGCAGCAGGCGCAGCGCAAGTTGTCGTCTGCCATCGAGCTCATCGGCAACGGTAAGCCCGCCACGGAAGCGGTTCAGCTTCCCGCCTACCCTGGTCTGTTCAACATTTGGGAGTACGCGCAAGAGGTGCGACACGCGCTCACATCGTCGCTCGAGCTGGCGCTGCGCTCGGTCGAAGACACGGCACGCGGCACGGCTTCGCAAGCTGTGGACCGAGTGCAGAAGCTCGGCTTGGCTCACCTGCCCGACGAAGACGCCGAAAAGCGCCAGAGGATCTTCAACCCCGATGTCATGTTCGCCAAACGACGCGCCATGCCCGGCCTGGTCGGACTGGGCTTGGGCGCGCAGGTGGTCGAAGTGCAGGCCTCGGACTTTTTCGATGCCTACCACCATTTCACTATCGTCACCGGCGGCAGCTTGTCGCAGGACAAGAGCGGTAAGAAAGCAGACAAGAGCACGAGCGATGAGCTGAGCTTGGTCTCGTCTGTGTCGTTGGGTCTGGGTGCGATGACGCTGATGGGAAGCAAGACGCTGGGGGCCAAGACGGCCATCGACGCGTTTGTGCGCATCTCGGATCTGGTGGGCAACCCTACGGCTCGTCGATGGGCGGGACCTGTGCTTGCGGTCGTGTCGACGGGATTGGTGGTGTACTTTATCTACGACCTGCCCAACAGCGTACCTCGCAACATTGGACGTAGCATCAAGTCTGGACTCGAGTCCGGCACGCTTTTGCGTTCTAACACGAGCGACGCTCTCACTGCGCTGGCACCCTCGTCGTTATCGTCGTCGAAGAGCCAAGGCGAGGAGCCATCGTTTACGGCGGTGCACTCTGCACGAGTGGGACGCGAGACACGCAAGGTGCTGCGTCTGGCGTCGTGGGATTTGCAGGAGCGCTTCCGCACGGCCATCGCTCAGCGCAGGGCGGAAGTGGAGAAGCAGGAGGCCAAGCAGGCGTCTGCGAACCTGGCGATCGAGTGGTTCGACCAGACGACATCACGCGTTACCAACATCCGGGGCCAGGTGGATGAAGTCAAGGGACTCGAAGCCTGATTCTGGGTGAGGTTGTGTGTGTCGTAGTCGATTCCTGCGTTTCTCTGTTGTCTGCCTGTCGCATTGATGACCACCTCTCTGTTTTGTATTTTGTTGTGCAGTCGTCCGTTCGTTTGTTGATGTATTTTTTCTGTCTCTTGTCAATCGCAGTATGTTTCATCGTGTCGATTGCGGAAGTGATGCGGTTGGTGTGAGTGAGTGAATGGAAATCCGCGGAACGCGCGGTGTTGGGTTCCGGGTTTGCCACTGTGGGGCCAAGAATGAAATTCACACGTGCTGTGTGTCCCTCACTCGCCCGGGACCCCGTTCCTGCTGTCTGGCCATACTTGTTTGGAGTGGCTCTGTCGAGTATGGCGAGCACCAACGAGAGACTGGTCCAATCTGTACATCACTAACCATGCGAATGGTACAGTTTCCGGTGAAGGGGCTGTGTGACCAAATGGCAAAGTCGGGTCGGAGGCGATAACAGTGATTTGTGCGCGCGTCCAGCCAGAGGAAATAAGCTCAGCTGCCGCTTGAAATTGGCAAACAAGCAGAACGTGTGTGTGTGTGTGTGAGGCACAGCGTCGCTCAGGGTTTCGGCTATGCTTGCGCCGAATATCAAATCAGGTAGGCCAAGCAGGCACACGCACAGTTGCAGCAAAACACTATTCCGAGTCGACTCTCTGTCAAGCACTGCAGCACTCCAACGTCGCACTTACAACCTCACGGCCAGTGTCAGGGTCAGCATCAGCGTCGGCTCAGTTTCAGATCGACCATAACCGTCTTCGGCGTCGCCAGTATATCCGTCGCTTGTACTTTGGCTCGATTGACGTTCAACCAAATGTCATCCTAACACTGACAGCACCCGCCAACCCCCTCGTTGGATTTGGACCACATACAGCACTGCCGACATGAGCACCATCTCTGCCGGTGCAACCGCCAATGCGGCACCGCAAGGCATTCCCGGTGCGGTCAACCAAGTTACGCCTCCTACTCCCGCTCCGCAGCTCGCCTCACAACAGCAAGGCAACAGCTCGCGCCTCGAACCCCATTTGGACTCGGGCGCCAAAGATGCTCAGCAAGCAATCCTCAGCGATCCGCAGCCTGCTCACGCCCTCGATGATGACCAACCCGACGACCAAGACGATGCCAGCATTCACGACCATCAACAACAGCCACAGCACTCGCTGCCTTCCGAGGCGCAGCAAGCACAATCGCAACCGGACCACGTTCAGATCGCCATGCAGCCCACTCCTAGACCGCCGCATCGCTCCACCTCCAACGGCACATCTCAAAAGCCTGACAAGGGTAGCACCACCTCCTCGCAGTCCAGTTCCGAGGCTAGAGAGAGCGACGATTCGTCCTCCAAAACAAAGCGCGCAAAACGAAGCAAGAAGAACGCCGACGACGACGCCACCGTCGACCGAGTCGGTTTCAGAGAGCTCTATCGCTACGCCACCCCTTGGGACCACGTATTCAACTTCATCGGCCTCATCGCTGCTGCTGCTGCCGGTGCCGTGCAACCGCTCATGACCATCGTCTTTGGCAGCCTCACCACCGCCTTCCTCGAGTACACCAACGCGCTCCTCTTTGGCGGCGACATCCCCGCTGCACGTCGCCACCTCGATCGCGAGATCACCCACGGCGTTCTCTTCCTCGTCTACATCGGCATCGCCATGCTCGTCGCCACCTACATCTATATGGCTGCATGGGTCTACACCGGTCAGATCGTCACTCGCCGCATCCGCGAGAAGTACCTACAAGCCATCCTCCGTCAAGACATCGCCTACTTTGACGTCGTCGGTGCTGGCGAGATCACCACCCGCATTCAGACCGACATCCAGCTCATTCAGGAGGGCATCAGCGACAAGATCCCCATGTCGGTCATGTTTATCAGCGCCTTTGTCACCGGCTTCATCGTCGCCTACGTCAAGTCCTGGGAGCTCGCCCTCGCATTGAGCTCCATGATCCCGTGCATCATCATCGCCGGTGCCCTCATGAACGCCGTCACTGCCAAGCTTCAGCAGGCAGAACTCGACCGCGTTTCCAAGGCTGCTTCGATCGCCGAAGAGGCTCTCGCTACCCTCCGCACTGCAAAGGCTTTCGGCATCGAAGACAACCTCGTCGACCTCTACGACGAAAGCAACCGCCAAGCGACTCGTTTCGGCATCAAGCGCTCTCTCTTCCAAGGCATCGGCATGGGCGTCTTCTTCTTCGTCATCTATAGTGGATACGCCCTCGCCTTCTACTTTGGAGCAAAGCTGCTCGCCAGCGGTCGCATCGCTTCCGGTACCGTCATGAACGTCATCCTCTCCATCCTCATCGGCGCCTTCTCCATGGCCATGATGGCACCCAACATGCAGGCTCTTTCGTACGCCTTCGCTGCCGGTGCCAAAGTCTTTGAGACCATCGACCGCGTTCCTCCTATCGACAGCTCTGACCCCTCCGGATTGCGACCTGACAAGTGCGAAGGTCATCTCGAGTTCAAGGACATCGGTTTCAGCTACCCAGCAAGACCCGATGTGCCCGTCCTCGATTCGTTCTCGCTGCAGGTCCCCGCCGGCAAAGTCACCGCTCTCGTCGGAGCATCCGGTTCCGGAAAGAGTACCATTGTGTCGCTCGTTGAACGCTTCTACGATCCCGACGAAGGCGCCGCTTTCCTTGATGGTGTCGATCTGCGCGATCTCAACCTCAAATGGCTTCGAACGCAGATCGGTCTCGTCAGTCAGGAACCCACCTTGTTCTCCACCACCATCCGCGCCAACATCGCTCACGGTCTCATCAACACGCCTTACCAGCACGTGTCCGACGAAGAGCAGGAGAAGCTCATCATAGATGCTGCCAAGATGGCCAATGCGCACGGCTTCATCTCGCAGCTGCCCAACGGCTACGACACCATGGTGGGCGAGAGGGGCTTCTTGCTCTCGGGTGGCCAGAAGCAGCGCATCGCCATCGCTCGTGCCGTGGTCAAGAATCCGAGCATCCTCTTGCTCGACGAAGCTACTTCGGCGCTCGACACGCAATCTGAGGCCGTCGTGCAGGATGCGCTCGAGCAAGCGAGTCAGAACAGGACCACCATCACCATCGCCCACCGCCTCTCCACCATCAAGAACGCCGACAAGATCGTCGTCATGGGTAAAGGCGTCATCCTCGAGACGGGCAAGCACGACGAGCTGCTCGAGCTCAACGGTGCCTACGCTCAGCTCGTCGACGCGCAAAAGATCCGCGCCAAGGTCGGCAGCAAAGTCGTCGATGATGAGGAGGATCTTTCGGCGTCAGACAAGTTCGTGGCGTCCAACGCCAAAGTTCCGGTCGCCACTACTGATTCGGAGAAAGCTGCTGTGCGACAGGAAGCCAAGGCCGAGATGCCTGCCGGGCTCGAAAAGAGTGGCACGCGTCAGAGTGTCGCCAGCGCCATCCTGCAGCAGCGCGAGCGAGAGCAAGCCGCCAAAGACAAGGAGAACGAAAAGATCCCCAGCATCTTCTACCTGCTCTACCGATTGGCCAAGATCAACGGCGATCACGTCTTGTCGCTCTACCTTCCCGGTGTCGTTGCGTCCATCTGTTCCGGTGCTGCCTATCCGTGCTTCTCGATTCTCTTCGGTCATGCGCTGCAGAACTTTTCGCTCTGCAGTGCGATCGGTGGTGGGCCATGCCCAGAACCTGCGCGCAGTACGATGCTTCGCGATGCCAACCATTGGGCGCTCTACTTTTTCGTCATTGCCATCCTCTGCACTCTCGCCATCTCGATCCAGACCTATACGCTGATGAAGGCCTCGTCGATTCTGATGGAGCGCATCCGTCGTATGTCGCTCTTCGCTTACCTGCGTGCTGACGTCTCTTACCACGATGAGGACTCTCACTCTTCCGGTTCGCTCAGCAATTCGCTCGCCGACAACTCGCAGAAGATCAACGGTCTCGTCGGTGTGACGCTCGGAACGATCATTCAGTCCATCTCGACGCTCGTGACCGGTGCCATCATTGCTCTTGCTAACGGGTGGAAGTTGTCGTTGGTGGTGATCGCGTGTATTCCGCTGACGCTTTCTGCTGGATTCGTTCGGTTGCAGTTGGTGGTGCTGAAGGATGCGAGGATCAAGAAGGCGTACGAAGGGTCGGCGGCGAAGGCGTGTGAAGCGGCGGGCGCGATGCGTGTGGTCGCGTCTCTGACGAGAGAGGAGGACTGCCTCGAGATCTACAGGAGGGAGCTCGATGCGCCCAGTCAGATTTCCAGGAACACGGCGTTCTACGGCAACTTCCTGTACGCGGTATCGCAAGCGTTGCAGTTTTGGATCATCGGTCTTGGATTCTGGTACGGCTCTCACCTGCTTATCAAGGGGGAGTATACGTCGGGCCAGTACTTTACGATCTTGACAGCGGTGGTGTTCGGATCGATCCAAGCGTCGAACGCCTTCAGCTTTGTTCCGGATATCTCGAACGCAAAGACCGCGGCGTGGGATTCGATCAGACTGCTCGATATGGTTCCGGAGATCGATGTGACGAGCGATGAGGGGGAGGTGTTGGAGAGTGTGGAGGGGCATGTCAAGTTGGAGGGTGTTCACTTTAGGTACCCCACGCGACCGGGGGTGAGGGTGCTGAGGGGGTTGGATATCGAAGTGAAACCGGGGACGTATGTTGCGTTGGTAGGTGCGAGTGGGTGCGGCAAGAGTACGACGATCCAGCTGATCCAGAGGTTCTACGATACGCTTTCGGGCAGGATCCTCATCGACGGGCGGGACATTTCCACGCTCAACCTGCGCGAGGTACGAAAACACATGGCGCTCGTCTCGCAGGAACCGACGCTGTACGATGGGAGTATCGAGTTCAACATCCGTCTGGGAGCGTACGAAGATGCATCGAGCGTCAGCATGGATGAGCTGCGATCGGCAGCTGCCTCCGCCAACATTTTGGCGTTCATCGAATCGTTACCGGATAAATGGGATACACAGGTGGGAGGGAAAGGGACGCAGCTTTCGGGAGGACAGAAGCAGAGGATTGCGATCGCCAGGGCGTTGATCAGGAACCCACGGATCCTGCTGCTGGACGAAGCGACGTCGGCGTTGGACAGCGATAGCGAGAAGGTGGTGCAGGAGGCGCTGGACAAAGCGGCGAGTGGGAGGACGACGATTGCCATCGCGCATAGGTTGAGCACGATCAGCAGGGCGGATATGATCTACGTGTTGAAGGATGGCAAGGTCGAGGAGATGGGTGAGCACGAGGAGCTGTTGAGGCGGAACGGGGTTTATGCGGATCTGGTGCGGATGCAGGAGCTGCAGAAGGAGGAGTAGCGGGCGTGTAGGTTTGGTTTGATGTGCGTCACGCAACTTTGTACGATCTTCTCGATGATATGGAACGCGAGAGACGAAACACCACTTTTTTCTCCAGCGCTCAAGAACATCCTCCCTTCCCTTTCAGTCAGTGCGTGAGACCACTTCAGCTCGAAGGTGAAATGACAAACAGCGAGTGCGTGGTCGAAGGTTTGGACCTGGCTGTCTTATTGGTGTCGTTGTGACATCGACGCAACCATGCAGGGTTCTGCAACTCAACTTGTGCTTCTACGTCTGGGTCTCGCACACGCACAACACAGCTCTCACACTTGTTAACATGCCAACTCTGCAAAGTCATCAGTGAGTCCAACAGACACGTATCATTTCACGCAACATGCCGAAAAAAACCTCTTTTTGCGCTGGAAGGTCGGGCAATCACCACTCTGTACCCGCCACCTTGTTGACCATCCCCTTGGCAGCATCGACGATCTTACCTCCGACACCCTTGCCCGCATACCCGAATCCATCCAGCCACGGCGTCTCGGTGCTCCTCTTGCCCTCGAAGCGTCCGATCGCCTCGTCCTTCTGCAGCGTCAGCGCGATGTCGTCGAGACCGTTGATCAGGCAGTGGCGCGTGAACTCGGGGGTTTCGAAGCTGAACTTCTCGGCCCCATCGGCGGTGATCACCACCTGGTTCTCGAGATCCACCGTGATCTCCTTGCCGGCCTTGGCGTCTACGGTGAGCCTCTCGATCTGGGGTTGGGTGAGCGTGACCGGAAGCTGGCCGTTCTTGGTCAGGTTGTTGCGGAAGATGTCGCCGAAGCTCTCTGCGATCACGGCGCGGATGCCAAAGTCGAGCAGCGACCAGGCGGCGTGCTCGCGCGAACTTCCGCAGCCAAAGTTGGGACCGGTGACCACCAGGATCTTGGACTGATCGTATGGCGACTGGTTGAGAACAAACGACGGATCGGGCTCGCCCGTCTTGGCGTCGTAGCGGATGGGCCAGAAGAGCGCGGATCCGAGACCAGTGCGTTTGATCGTCTTGAGGAACTGCTTGGGGATGATGAGGTCGGTATCGACGTTGGATCGTTCGAGCGGGGCGGCGATTCCGGTGAGTTTGGTGAACTTCTCCATGCCAGCTCCAGCGGTGGAGATCTGCGAGGGGGGGACGTCGCGGATGGCGTCCTCGTCGGTGGAGGCTGCTGGAATGTTGGAGGGAGCGGGTGCGGGGGTGGCGTCGATCAGGTAGGACTTGGCATCGGACACCTGGATCTCGAACGCGGGTTTTCCAGCTTCGTTTCCGACCTTGGCCGACGAATCGCCAACGACCTTCCTGACATCGGTGAGGTATCCGGTGACAGCACAAGCAGCTGCCATGGCGGGCGACATGAGGTGGGTTCGTCCACCGGCGCCCTGCCTACCTTCAAAGTTGCGGTTCGAGGTGGAAGCGCATCTCTCGCCAGGTGCCAGTTGATCCGGGTTCATACCCAGACACATGGAGCAACCGGCCTCGCGCCAATCGAATCCGGCCGCCTGGAAGATCTTGTCGAGACCTTCGGCTTCGGCTTGCTTCTTGACCAGGCCGGAACCGGGGACGAGCATGCAGTAGAGACCCTCGGCGACTTTGCGTCCGTGCAGGACGCGGGCGGCTGCGCGGAGGTCCTCGATACGGGCGTTGGTGCAGGATCCGATGAAGACTTTGTCGATCTTGATCTTTTCCATGGGTGTGCCTGCTTCGAGGCCCATGTACTCGAGGGCGCGGGTCCAAGCTTTGGCTTCGGCGTCGTTGGACGCCTTCTTGGGGTCGGGGACGGTGCCGGTGATGGCGACGACGTCCTGGGGAGAGGTACCCCAGGTGACGGTGGGAGGGATGTCCTTGGCGGCGATCTTGATAACGGTGTCGTACTTGGCACCTTCGTCGCTAGGGAGAGACTTCCAGTAGGAGACGGCCTGGTCCCAGGCTTCACCCTGCTTGGGTGCGAGAGGGCGGCCCTTGATGTATTCGTAGGTGATCTCGTCGGGAGCGATGAGACCGGCACGTGCCCCGGCTTCGATCGACATGTTGCAGATCGACATGCGAGCCTCCATGGAGAGCGATCGGATGGTGGATCCGGCGTACTCGATGACGTGACCAGTACCACCTGCGGTACCGATGAGACCGATGATGTGGAGGATGATATCTTTCGAAGTGACACCCTCGGAAAGCTCGCCGTCGACCTGGATGAGCATGTTCTTGGCACGCTTCTGGAGGAGCGTCTGAGTGGCAAGCACGTGCTCGACCTCGGAAGTGCCGATACCGAATGCGAGAGCACCAAAGGCACCGTGTGTGGAAGTGTGCGAGTCACCGCAAACGATGGTGGCGCCAGGAAGAGTGAAACCCTGCTCGGGACCGATGATGTGGACGATGCCTTGACGGTTGTCCGAGAGACCGAAGAAGGTGAGGCCGAACGCCTTTACGTTCTCCTCGAGCGTCAGACATTGGGTTCTGGAATCGGCCTGCTCGACAAACGACTTGGTGTCGCGGTAGGCTTTTCGCGAGGCTGTGGGGATGTTGTGATCGACGGTGGCGAGGGTGCAGTCGGTCCTGCGCACTTTGCGGTTGGCATTGCGAAGGCCCTCGAACGCCTGTGGCGAGGTGACCTCGTGGACGAGGTGACGGTCGATGTAGATGAGGCAGGTACCGTCAGCCTCCTCGTGGACGAGGTGCGAATCAAAGATCTTTTCGTAGAGTGTTTTTGGTGCCATCTTTGCGGAAAGACGCGAGTCGGGGGAAAGGTGAAAGGATGATGAGAGTCGGAGCCTGAGATGGAGCTGAGATGGTATTTGAGGTTTGTGAGTGTCCCTCGACGCACGGCTCTGTCATTCTGGTGCAACAGAGACCACAGCCACCAGTTTGTGTGACTTGGAAGCAAACACCCGCAGCCGCATGGGATCAAAGCACACTGGTATTGCGCCGTTCGTCAACTGTGGAACCAATTCTTCTGGAATTAGGACTCAAGCGGAAATGCGTGAAATGCGGCAACGACGAAAATACGCAGCCCCACCTTGATCCATCACTTGAACCCACTTGTCGCGCCAGTCACAGCCAGCTTGCCGTGCTCTGGCAAGCAAGCCGAGTACAGCCTCGTCTCCCACCAGCCGTTCCGGCTCCACAATACGATCTGACTCGTCAGCGATGGTGACAGTTCAGAGGCTCCGAGGCGGTTGCGTGTGCTCGAAAGGTAGATGATGGATCTGACGCTCTAACATTTCGGCGAGGGGGGGCGTTTCGAGTCACGGCGACGCAGAGCGAAGGAAAAAGTCACCGCGCTGCCAAAATTCCCCATTCAAACAGCCAGCCAGCCAGCCAATCAGGCGCGCTCAAGATGTCATCGAGTCAAGCTGTCGACCCCACCAAGATGGTTCGGATCTCTTCGGACGAATGTTGATCCGCACTGTTGGCAGCTCGACATGTGATCCTGACCCTTGCGCGTACCGCAAATGGCATAGCCGCCGTCAAAGGATTGCACAACGTGACATGTCGCTACCAGCGCAGCAACGTCTTCGTTTTAGCTGGTCTACACCTGACTCGACTGTCTCCGCGCACATTGCGCCGTGTCCATGGCCTTTCTCATTCTACCCTTCATCGTGAGCTGTCGTGCCGAGCCCAACCACATTCAAGTGCAATGCGTATTCGTCGAGTGACTCAAGAGGGTGACTGTTCGCTTGTATTAGTATGATAGTATACATTTGTTTCGAAAGATCAGAATGCAAGCCGCAACCCGGCAGGTGATCTGAGTGCTGCAATCTGCGGCTTTTGTGTGTGTATTTTTGTATGTGTTGTCCTCCGCGCAGTTGGCTGGCATGGTCTCGTGTGTTGGCAACGCATCACGCGCCACCATACGGACCTTGCTGACTATACGGATAGTTCGGTGGATACTGAGGTGAACCCGGCTGATTCGGACGGTACCCTTGATGCAACACGGACGGCGACCCGCCAGGTGTCGGTGATCCTTCAGCTGGGTGTGCGTCCAAATGTCCACCACCCTGCGAGGGCAGCGAGCTCGCATACCCAAGAGGAGGTGCATGCAGAGGCTGTGAATGGTACAGGCTCGCGCTGTGCGCAACTCGAGATCCAGATGGTCCCGGCACCGTCATTGGTCCGTGGCTCCGCTCGTCAAAGTGCGTCGACACACGTACCTGTGGGTGCTCCAGCGGCGACGTCAGCTGTCCTGCTGCGCCTTGAGCTGCCATCCGTGCCTCTTGACCGTGGCTCGTGTTGTATCTGTATCCGCTGCTCGACCGCAGCACGCTGGGCGTCGCAATGGCTGACTCGTGAGGGCGCCTCCGGTCTTGGCTGAAGTAATCTCCGCCTTCGTCCACACCTGCAGGTCGGATCACGCCAGAAGGCGACACCATCCCTCCGTATTCGGAAGAGCTTGGCGACAGTAGAACCGCTCCAGCTTGCATGTATCCATGCTGACCATATGTTCCTGGTCCTGCCGCTGCAATTCGCGCGGCATTCGCAACATCGGCAGTCATGAACGGACTTAATGGGCTCGTCCCGCCTCGCGAGCGGCTTGGATCGTTTACGGATGTTGCCCGACCCATCGCGGTCGAGTCTGCTCCTGCCATCATCAGTCTACCTGCTCTTTCCTCCATTTGAACCCGGTCAATCAGCACTTTGATGTGAGACCGACTAGACACAGCTTCGTCGCCTCCCGCGCTCATGCCACCTCCTGACGCGCCCGCATCGTCCGTGCTCGGGAACAGTTTTGAAATTTCGCTCGCCAGCCTTTGCTCCGCAGAGATGAGCGCGATCCAGTCCGAGCGATGCCGCAAGAACGTGCGCACGATGGCGTTCGACATGTACACGTCCGCGTCTGACACTTGCTGTTCCCCGAGCTGGCGCCATGGCATTGCAGAGCTGCTCCGCTCGCCTTCGGTTCGCCTCGCCGCCGCATCACCGGCATTCCCTTGGCCCATCCACGTTGTCACCTCCGCATCAGATGAATGCGAGCGCGAGAGCGTAGCACACGCGTAGCTGGCGTACAGTCCCAGCTCGTGCACTTGCTCGATCTCACGTTTTCGCAGCCTCGCTTTCGATTCTTGCTTCTGCTTGTTTCGCAATGATACCGACCAGCTCGACTCTTGTGGCGCCCGACCGATCGATCCTGACGTCTCTGTACCCGTGGCTCCCTCCCGGCCATCACCGCCCGCTAGACCCGTAGAGGCGTTCGGGTTCAATTGTGCCGCATCAGCGGGTAAAAATCCGACGTTGGCCGTCATATCCGCTAGCACACGGGTGAGAGCTTCTCTCTGTTGCATGACTCTCCTGTGATATGCTTTCATCTTTTCACGATTCTGTTCGGCGCGGGTGCGCTTGCGCGAGTCCCCATCCGAGGTCGACGTCATTGAGAGAGCGGCCGCTCCTGAGGCATACATTCTGCGATTCGAGTGTGGCTGATTTCCTTCTTGTGAGGCTGCCGAGAGCGTGTCGGATGCATACATCTCGGTTGGTGTCGTTGGAAGCGAGCTGAAGTAGGGATGCGCTAGGCCGCCTTGTGACCTCTCCAGCTGAAGAGATATAGCTTCCTCTGGCGTCATCATGCTGCTATCTTCGGATGGAGATCGATCTGGAGCTCTTTGCGACCACACAGCGTGCGTCTGCGGAGGGGGCTGCAATGCCAAATTCGCCGACTCGATGTCAGGTCCCATATCCTCCTCGACTCGTCTGTGCCCGCGCCTCTGCCATTCCGCGTCCGAAGACGGCAGAGATGATCCAGAAGAGATCGCGCTGGTCCCTGGTGCGCCATGAATTGGCGTCGTCGTCCTTATAGATGCTGGCGTAGAAGCTGAAGAGGCCGAAGTCGAGGTCGACGTCACGATCCGCGAATCGATGAAGTTCACCACTTGATCCAGCGCAATATCGCAGCGGATCGAGGGATGCACAGCGGCGGCAAACAGATCACTTCGCCCTTTCATCTCAGCAGGGATGAAGATCGACGTCAACGGCTGGCTCAGTTGCGCTAGCAGCTGATGTGAAGCATCCCCATCCGTTGCAGCGCTGAACGAGGAGCGCTGCTTGGAGCCGGGCAAGGTCTTGCCTTCGCTTGATGAGAGATCTTGATGCATGCCGAAATGGCTTGCGGAAGCTGCTGAGCTTGGTTCATGCGGACTCGTCACGACCAGGCTTGGCGACAGCGGCTGCTGTGGTGGTCTGGCCGCGGCACACCGGCCGAAATATTCGCCAAAGTTGGGAAAAACGTTCCTGAGGATCTGCATTTGGAAGGTGAGGTTTTCCAGAAGACTGGGCGCCGTCATTGAGTGCGCTTGTCCGAAGAGGAGCGGGAGGACGCATTTGTGTGCTCCGAGACGGTCGCATACGGACCTTTCGCTGAGGAAGTACCGAATCGACGCTTGCAGCAACATGGTGAAAGTCTGGTACCACATATGCTGCGCTGCCGCCTCACCCGCGGATGGCTGATCTTGAGTGAAGCGGTAGACGCCAAAGTCGGCTTTGGCGATGGCCGCAGTTGTGACCATCGATCCGAAAAAGTCGTCCAGAGGTCGGTTGGGGTCGGCCGGCTTTCCCTGCGCTTCGAGCAGAACCTGTTCGTACAATTTCGTGTCGTAGTATTCGGCCACCCGCAGGAAGTCTGCAGGCGATGTTGGGATGCCTCTATGTCCAGGCATGCGGGGCCAATGGCTTGTGTCGATCTGCGGTTTACCCATCACTACCCATTCGTCGTGCATGCGTTGGAAGCTGAAGCCGTACAAGCGCGCATCTATATACGTCTTGATATCTACCTTGCCGAAGCAAGGATAATAGATGCGATGTACCAGCGAGACATCAGCGACGCTGTCGGCCGGCGACCTGGACGACCCTTTGGCTGGCGCAACACCCGCCTCGAGACTGTACTCCTTGGAAGACGGAGATGCGCGGTAGTCGCGGGCATCTCCAGACATGGTGATGACAGGGTTCTGCCGCGTACTGGCTGATTCGGCAGCCCCAAGGAAGGAAGCAGGTCCAAAGTACCTCCGCCCCTTGGGCTCGAACGGACGGACTTATGAGCTGTCAATTGCAGGCTGTTGCGGTAGATGGCAAGTCAGATCTTGCAAAGGAAAGAAGTGTGAGATCGGAACACGGCTCACCGATGAGCAACCTCGAGAGTAAGGCGACAGCAATCTCGGCAGCATTCACACTGTGATGCAGGGAGAGGATCAAGCTAGTGCGTTCAAATGACAGGAGACCCCTCTGCTTCTTTTGAAGCGCGCTGCCCAATGAGTGCTGGCAGTGGCGCTCCGCCTAGGTAGTCGGTCGTCTGGCTTTGGTCGGATCTTTCCTCCCACCGGCTGTCAAAGTATGCTGCTGGGCTGACGCAATGAAATCCTTCAAGGCAAGTTGACCATATGTCGGAAGAGGCGATTGAAAGGAGCTGTACGAATCAGTCAGAACAGGTCGGTAGCGGTAGAAGCAGGGCAGTGGGTCGGAGCGATGAGAGGTGCTGAAAGACAATCAAGAGATGGGCAGTCGATGGGCTAACGTTGTCGCTGAATGACGATGTCGGCGGCGAGAAGGCGCTGTGGGCGAATGATGCTTTGAGTGCGGACTGTCTTGACGTATAAGTCGAAACGACGCCCAATGAGACGAAGCTTAAACTTTGAGCCGTAATGGAAGGAGAGGGGTACAAGGGAGGGGGAAAGAAGAGGCGAAAGGACGTAGCAGCAGAAGCGACTAAATAGCATCGGCGTGGGACAGCATCGCGGCAGGGGGACTGACATGTGAGACAAGAGTGCGATGGACTGCAGGAATGTGGCGATGTGCGGCTGGTTGAGAGGACGCACGGTTGACACGGACAGGACCGAAAAGACGGAACGCTGCTGATGCTTTCTGACCAGGCAACGCCGAGCTTCGATGGGAAAGAGATGATGTCGGAAGCAACCCTAGATCGTGGAACCAAAAGGTCGGCAAAATAGAAATGGCGGGTGACGAACGCAATATCTAGTCGTGGTACGTCAACGAATACTGGAGCACTGAAGAGGTCGCGGTTGCGAAGTCACCGAGACAGGGAGAGAGAAGGAAGGGGCGCAGGATATTTGAAGGATGTGGCTTTAGGATAAAACTGCAACGTGAGCTTTGACGGGAGCGGACGTCGAAAAGTCGACCAATCCACGGGACAAGGGATGTGAGGAACCAGCTGGTGGGAGAAGATGCAACGACAGCCTTCAGCGACGGTGGCGGCTGAATGACAGGCAACGTCGATCCTGATGAACAAGGTTTTTCCGCAGCATCAAGCCCCGATCAGACAAACAAGGCCTGCACATCGACCGACGCCGCTTCATCTGTCTGTCTGGCCTGATGTCCTCGGTAATCATCATCAAAGGACACTCAAGTTGTCGTCGGCAAGGAGCGCAAACGGAGCGGCGGCCAAGCGATGCCCTCGGGAGGATGACGCAGTAGCGTTTCGGCACCCCTTGGGGCAATGTGACAGCGTGACAGGGCCTGACAATGCATCATGGACAGATGCAGACCACGCGGCGGCGTGGACATCTGATGCGTGACGAGGCAGTGGGACAAGCACAAGAGGGAGCGAGACAGGGATGCGGCCAACGCCAGACGAGAAAAGCATGGCACAGTACAGATGTACCAGACAAGGCACAGTTTCAAAACGTCGGAGTGTTAAGCAATAGCCAAGCTTGCACCTGAGGATAAAGTGCGTCGGAATCTAGAATCAAGGCTGCCAGATTTCCGGAGAGCAATCAGAGCAACTGAAAAGAACACAGTCAATCCGGAATGTCGTGCAGCCGAGAAGCGTACAGTAGCGCTGATCTCAAGCATCAAGAACCAGTGAGGCGTTGGAGCGGAGTCTTGATCGGAGACCAGAAAGAAGGCGAGGCACAAGGCCGATAATGACCTGATTGCTGCGCGTACCCAGCTCGCCAAAGACATCCTCGCTAACGGGACCGATAGCGGATGTCAGAAAGCGAGACAGAGAACACGAGCATAAAATCTCGCCTCCGGTCCGACGGGACGCTTCTAGAGCACACGGCCACTGCTCGTCGAAGGGCTGTGCGCCGCGTATTTCGGGGTGCCGCTCTGCGTTCTGTCGCTGAAGATCTGTGTGGATGGCAAGCGCGAAGATCAGATCCATATGTGGGAGGTGGCAGCCGCTAAAAGATGCATTTGAGCCTCGGTACCAAAATTCACCAGCCGAGGCCGAATGACGCTCAGGGGTGCCAACAGCATATACACCAGTCGGATTAGCTCTGCAAGGCGATGGGACTCGCATTGAATCGGTGGATTCGCTCATGGAAGCGGAGCCTGATTGGTCTGCTTCACTACTTCTCAGTACTGGTGGGTATTTTTTTAATCCTCTTTTTTTTCTGAGTAAACAGATACAGTATCCTCCTCTTTGGGGCGATGTATTCCCGGCCCTACTCGGCACGTATGCCAACGGGGTACGTGGGCTCCGCTCCAAGAGTGTACACGTTGAGAGTCTTGGCAGCGGCAACATAACGCACTCCCCTTGCAGTCTTCTCGTTGCGAAGCTAGCCCGCGAAAGAAAGTTGAAGGCCGGCAAAGGCGCACACATACACGTCTCGAAGTCGAAGCTGGAGGCACGAAGCGCTTCCAGCGGTGCGCGATGTTCCTTGGCTCGTAGCTTGTGGTTCGCAACACATATCCCACGAGACACATACAAAGTGCGCCAACCTGTTGATGCATCCTCCTTTCTTGGCAGCGCGGCTCGTGGCCGGGTCCGTAGGGTTCTGTTTGCTGCACGAGTCACGGATAAAATCCGCTGTGGAATGAGGCAGATGCTCGCAGAGCAGACACGTGTAAGCTGCGTCTGCTGTCGCGTTCGATAGAGTGCATGAGTGCCAACGCAAGGAGGACTCATAGCCCGAAGCAGCATTTCGCCCAAGGGGCAGACTTTGAAGCATTCAAGTGAGACGTGGTGAAAGGAGTAATAGTTCAACTCAGCGGATGTGTGAAGGAAATGGAGCGGTAGAGCCAGGAAAAGCTCTTGACCCAAGCATAACAGTTACATGCTGCTGAGGTCCAATCGGAGCAGGTCGTCAGAGCCAGGATCAGAGGCTGCTGACTCGACTCAAGCTCGTGATCAGGCTCCCGGCTGAGCTGGGAGTGCGCGTTGCAACTTCAAACTCCGCGGGATGCTCCACAGAGTTCTCTCGTCTCTAATTGAGAGTCCGCAAAGGGAGCGCTTTGAGCCTGCATTAGGGTGCAGTTGAGCGTGCATGCCTCACTTCATCGCGCAGCGATGTTCAAGGGAGTTGGTGAAGCCAAAGGCTGGTGTGGGAGCAGCAAAGGGTACGAGTGAGCGCCATTGGCGGTAATTTGCATGGGCAACAGAGCACGGCAAGTTTTGCACTCCACAAAGTATCGCCTCGGATAAAAGCGAAAAGCAAACGTCAAGACCGATCACGGCGAACTCGGTCAGCACAGTCGAGCATCCCATCTAGCGGTTGAGCGCGGGTGAGCTCCGAGGAAGTTTGCAAGCAAAAGCAGGCAGAGACACGGCTGCTACCGCGTCGGTGGAGGCCAAAGAAAGCCTCAAACATCGCCTGTCCGCGTTGTTGGTGCCAAGCAAGAGCCGTGTTTGGCACCAGGAGCACATGCAAGTCGCTGCAAAGAAGCACAATGCCAGGGGCGAAGACCGCTTGACTGGTTCTGCGTACGAGAGCGTCTTCGAGGTATTCGGAAGCGGCGATGGCAAGTGCCAGAGAGCCGGATTGACACGCGAGGTGCTTTCACATCGTTGTCTGAGGAGGTGAGCCGAAACGAGATCTCGCTTGCAAGGAGACTCGGGTAGACGCACATGGGAAACGAGGATGGCCTTGTTGGATTGACTGACAGGACTCATGAAGGAGGGAACAAATGAGGAGGTGGATTTTCATGTCGTCATTTTCCACGTCGATTTCTTCCTTTTCCTGATTTGCTTCGGTAATGCGTGTGTGAAACCAGCTTGGTCTTTAGCGACGCTTGCTCGAAAGAAGGATCCGGCAGATCGACGCAGGTCATGTTCGAGACGAGAAGATGCTTTCTATGCCACTTTGCGAAGAGCCGCTCCCGAGCAGACTCGCTTGTGACTAAGCATGTGGAAGTATCAACGGTGTCTCGGGCGGGAGCACAAGAACACAGTAGGTATGCTTTCGCCATTGTCGGAGCGAGGACGCAAA
This sequence comes from Pseudozyma sp. F8B2, assembly GCA_003004685.1. NCBI lineage: Eukaryota > Fungi > Basidiomycota > Ustilaginomycetes > Ustilaginales > Ustilaginaceae > Pseudozyma > Pseudozyma sp. F8B2. The sequence continues at coordinate 393,197 of NXFQ01000024.1, forward strand.
ATGGTCAAAATGGTCGCAAATATAGATCGATCCATGCTGGTCGAGTTTATCCCCAGAGAGCAACTCCGCTTTGTTCGGTTGATTGATTGATTGCAATTCGGCATTGTCATGCGTTGATGCAATGTGTCCGTACTTCAGCACTGTTCTGTAGCGACGCGACAATTGAGGGGCCTTGCAAACCCCGCTCAGGAACAAGCGCCTGGATCTCGAGGCTTGGTTCGTCATGTTTGTTTGCTCGTCGAGCGTCACAATCCCGCAGGGATGCTTCTATTTGGTTTCCATGAGCAGTTGGCAGCTTCTCCTTATCTTCCAAGAACCGGAACGGGGCAACTTGTCGGGGAGCTTAGCTCAGCTTTCGACGTGCATGCTCGCTCGCGATCACGACCGGTGGAAAGTATGCTTCTAACACAGTGCGTCCATCGGTGCACTGCTGCCTTGACGTTATAGTCAACGGCTTATGGATTGCATGTGACGGATTCATGCATCTCGATTGCAGCGGCAGCAGCGGCAACAGCGGCAGCAGCAGCAGCAGCAGCAGCAGCAGCAGCAGCAGCACATGTTCATCTTGATCTCCGCTGTTGATCGATATGATGGCATATAGGCTCGACGGATAATCTGACCAGAGTGAAGTCTCACAAATCTGAGTCTGCGTCACTCGCGGTTGGCCGGTGGACGAAGCTCGCGACAGACCATTTCGAGTTTTTCCGGGCCGTGTTGTTGATTTTCAGAGCGTGGAGAGCAATGTTGAATCGACGCTTGGATGTCTGGAAATTTATGACTTTTATTGGTTTTGTTTAATGCCAGATCTTGGGATATCAACATAAAGAAATGCTGAAAGGGCCGCGACGAATACGTACGAAGAAGGAAAGCGCGGCACGCGTCAGGTGCCGAGACGAGAAACTCGACTTTTGTGTGTGACATGGCTCGAGTCTCGGCGCCAGAGGCGCAACAGCAGAGCCCAAAGCAACACGTTGGTGTGACAGCAATCAAAGATTCAGCCAACTCCAAAAGTCGCCGCAACGCAACGCAACGCAACGGTACGCACGCACCGCTCACTGCGCAATCATCCTGTTCACTTATCACACCCACATCGCACATCGTCCGTCCGATAGGTCCCTGTTAACCACGCTCTCGCATCGTCTTCACCGTACTGTTCTCTTCTGCTAGCAAACTAAGAAACGCCGCAAGCTGGCCTTGTCTCTCGTTTCTTCTCCCTCTTCCTTGCAAAAACTCGCATCATCCACTCGCACTGCATCGCAGGCTTGATCACAACGCCCATCATGGCATCCACCGCCCCGGCTTCCGCCGTCGTCGTGACAGGTATCAGCAGCACAACAGCAAAGAAGCAGATCGATGACTTTTTCAGCTTCTGTGGCTCCATCACAAACCTCGAGCTCACCGACGATGGTGCCACCCATCAGAAGGCCCTCATCTCGTTCGCCAAGCCTAGTGCTGCCAGCACCGCCGTGATGCTCCACGGAAGCTCGCTCGACGGTGCTCACCTGTCTGTTTCGCTCGCCGCCGATGCCTCTGCTGCAGCCTCTGCTGCTGCTGGTGCCGCTTCAAATACCCTCCACCACGATGACGCACAACCTGTTGGTCAGGAGGACAAGCCGAGGACCGCCATCGTTGCCGAGTATCTCGCCCACGGCTACATCATCTCGGACGAGATCACAAAGCGCGCCATCGAGCTCGATAGCAAGCACGGCCTTTCCACCAAGTTCAAGCGCTACCTCTCCCAACTCGACCGATCGTTGGGCGAACAGCTCGAAAAGGCTGCTCCGTCCGCTTCTACCGCTTCCAGCTCCAGCACCGAGCACACGCCCAGCGGTCCTGCCGCCCTCTCTTCTGCCACCGAAAAGGTTGCAGCAGCCATGCCCGTCCCCGGCGACAACGCCAGTGTCGAGGGTCCCAAGACGACCACCACCGTCCCCGATTCGTCCGCTGCCGTCCAGGACCCGTCCTTCACTCGAAACATCCAGCAACGAGCGCAGGCCGTTCTCGACAAGCCCCAGGTCAAATCCAAGACTGACCTCGTCTGGACCAAGCTTAGCGACTACTACAACGCCTTTGCCAACCATCCAAAGATCCACGACTTTTACTCCAAGACCTCCAAGACCGTCACCGACGTTCACGAAGAGGCCAAACGCATCTCGGACAAGAAGAAGCAAGGCGGTGCTACCGGCGCCGCTGGCACCTCGGCTCCTGTGCCTTCCACCGGTGCAACCCAAATGAGCGTCTCCTGGCTCCTCCTCGGCCTGGTCCTCCTCTCTTCCCTTTCGCTCAACGGTGTCGCCGCTCACGAGCACGACGCCGTCTCCAACGAGCCCGCAGAGATTGCCGGGTTCAAGCCCACCGATATCGAGCACGAGAGCTACATCCAGAGGCACATGCGCACCGAGCACCACATCAACGCCTTCAACCTCGGAAGCGCCTTTGCGCTCCACGACCTCGACCGCAACGGTGTCCTGGACCGCTCCGAGATCGAGGCCATCTACGGCGTTCACCACTCCGAGTCCAAGAAGCACTCGGCAAACCACGAGGTTCACGACGAGAAAGCCGACAAGATTGTCAGCGCTGTCCTTATCGCCATGGACACCAACGGCGACGACCTCATCACCAAGAAGGAGTTCATCGACGCCGGCCCCAACGGACTGCCCCTCTTCCCAGAGTTCAACATTGGCAGCCTCGGTCACCACTACGACGAGGAGTCCGAGTTCTTTGTCCACCACGAGGAGCTCTACCACAACACCCCCGAGACCCAGACCGATGACGCCTACAACCACAAGGAAGACCTCGAGCACTTTGCCCATCACGAAAAGATCGAGAAGGAGGAGGAGCAACGCGAACGTAAGGCCGAGGGTCTACCTTCCATCGAGGATGAGCAGCGTCTTAGGAAGGAGGCTGCTGCAAGGGGCGAGAAGTACGTCTCGCCTTACGACCAGCAACTTTCGCCCGAAGAGCAGAAGAAGGCCCAGCAGCAGCATGACGAGGCACAGCTCGGCAACGCTGTCCGCGAAGCCGAGGCGTCTCAGCACGTGTTTCGAACACCCACGGGCAGACACGTCGTCAAGGAGGAGCAGATGGTCTTCCAGGACGTAGAGGTGGACAGCGCCGGTCGTCCCGCTCATCCTCCTGCCTCCGACAACGCATCCGCCAAGTCCGCTCCAACCGACAAGGCCAACGAGGAGCGTCTGCCTCATGGCGTAGCTGACCGCGTTCCCGGCGAGACCGAGGAAGGGCGACGACAGCGTCTCGCAGCTGCCAAGTTGGAAGCGGCGAAGAGACCATCGTACGGTCAGGGCGACAAGGGCTTCGCGTATCCCAAGGATGACAGCGACCGCATGCGCAAAGGGGCGCCCTATAAGGTGAGTACTTTCTCTTCGGAGCGCATCGAGACTGAAATTCCGCGCCGGCCATACCAATGACGAATCAATCTGTTCTGACCACGGGAACAGTATCCTCCTTTGCAAAAACAGTTCCGAGTTAAGAAGCAGTCCTACTTCGTAAGTGGCGCCATCAACGCTGACGTGGACAAATCGTCCTAGAATACGCATGCTCACCGCATCATCTCAATTTTCTATCTTTTGCGTCACACAGGGTGAATTTTGACGCTTCCATGTTTCGCTATCCCGACTCTTCGTCTTCGACGTCGTTTGCATTGCATCGCTAGTTTTTATTCTTTCTCGGGACTGATTTCATTATCGCGCCTGTCTGGCATCCCGGTCATTACGATTGATGTTGCGTGTCGCGATGATGATGAATTACCATTGAATTGCAGACGTCGATGGAGTGACTAGTCGCGTGGACGATGCGAACGAGGGACAGGGGACATGAGAAGATACGAGTGATGGCAGCGATCGATAAAGAGCCATTCCAATGCAGCGCATCGGATCAAGGGCGGGACTTGCGATGTTGAAGCGTTGGACCTAGGATACTACTCGATCTTTTCGAAACGCCAGAATGAGGCATGGTCGTTTGGCTGCCACGACACCTGCAATACGTCGCGAAGAAGTGGACAACAGCGACCGCATGGACTCAGTTGGAGTGGCCCGATCGACCGTCTTTTCGCAGGAACTGAGACAATGACTCACTTTGGGAGCGTCGTCGACAGCTGGGGCCGTCGACAGCACCAGGGCTAACTGACCAGGTGAGCCAGACGTGGGCTGGATCCTGGACACATTACCGCATCGCAAATCTCGAGATCAGGTTCTGTTGCCCCCGACTGCCATCGAAACCATCCGATCACGGCGACGAGGCGACTCACACGAAATGATCAGCTCTACCAACAGAAGCGATCGTGACCGTCCTGGGCTGTTCGTCCAGCAGAACAGGACAGGCAGGATAGACGTCCGACGGATAAGTGAGGCCCATCTGAGGCGAAGATTTCTGGCGGATGAGGTGTCCTCGTTCTTGAAGGTTTTCAACGACCCAAACTTCGTAGTCTGGATTGTTGGGCGCTTCGACGGTGAGAGGATAATTGGTCTTCTTACCCGCCAGAGCACCTCCTTGATAGAAGATTCGGTAAGTGCCGTTGATGTCTTGAGGGTCAGACATGGTGGAAAATCGTCGCCGAAAGAGAGTTGGCTTGATCGGTAAGTTGAATTCAAGTGGGAGTTGTTTTTGAGATGTGCAGCAGATGGACGTTGATCATGAGGTCGAGGCAGCGCGAATTGCGCTGCAAGCTCCTTGCTTATATGCTTTAATCTCCCTCATCAGAGCACGTACCTTGAGACTGACCGGCTCAGTCACTGCGTATTCAAGCAGTGTTGCTTGCAAAGATTGCTCTTTGGCTGCGCATCGACTTGTGCCGAGACCAGGAGAGCTTGACTACAGCAGTCGCTCTCGACGCATCGTATCAGTGAGGAGCAGCTTCAGGCCTCAGGCTGACTGATGCAACGACAGATACATCGAGCAAGCTGGCGGGTGCTGAGTGTTGCTTGTGAAGCTGCATCAGCATGTGCCGAATGTGGCTTTACCGTTTGCCTTTCTCCCTCTCTCTCATTGAAGGCGACAACTGCCAATGCTGTGAGTCCCTGTTCAACGCTCCGTCCGACCAAGGATGGATGACAGCCATATGTAGCCGTGCCTCGAGCGGCTGAGTCACATCTGAGCTCGGACCAGGCGAACACGGTGCGTCCTGCAAGGCGAACTGCAATGATCATTTTCATCTTGCGCAAGTCACGAGACGGTGGAGGAGGAGCGGAAATGCACAGACTCGATTGACACCTCGGCACGCAGCAACGACATTGCTCAACAAGGATGTACAGTGATCAAAAGATCTCTGGAAAGAAATATTCCAGCCCGACCATCCTTTGGCACGAGATAGCCGTTGTTTGGTCTTTAACCTAGACAGTCAGCCCGCTCAAATGATGTGATCGTGCGCCACGCCAATACGACAACTGAGCTTGACTGTCCGAAGCTGATCTGTGACTTCGGCAAGCAAACGCTCACGACCGACTGGGGTAGCAAATCGATGGGACAAGTTCCCTTGGCAGCGATCTGCGTCACTCGAGGTGGCAGAGGGACTGCAATCGTACATTCTACTTGACTTCAGCTGTGCAAGACCGAGCAGTGTCACTTTGCCGAGCACGCAGGCTTCCGCCGCGGAAGCGACCTCGACGCCGCTCGAGGATTGTCACCGATCGAGTCGTCCAAGGACGCTTTCCCTGCAACTAACGATGGAACAGGATGAGCACGTTCCCTTGGCATTTCATGCAGCGGTTTGTTGAACGAATGCATGCTCGACAATGTCAGGCAAGGATGAGCGGGCAACCGGAAGGGTATCAGCCGCAGGCACGGTCGCGGCGAGGACCACCCGCAGGCGATTAGACAGCCGAGGGTGGCTGAACAGTTGCTCTTGTCTTCTCACGTCATCTCGCCTACACTTGGCTTTTGCGTCAAAAAATTCAAAGTGGAGAATTCCGTATCTCGTTTTCTCGGCTGTTACGAATTTGGTCGCCGGCTGTCTAACCGGCTGTCGTTTACTGCGCACTCCAAACGGTTCGAAAACTTTCCGAGACATGCTCTTAGACGGGCAGCACCTCGCCTCATGGGGCTTGTCCGCCTCTGCCGTCGCTGCCACCGGAAGTGGCCGTTCCTTGCAACTATGGTCTTGGCGAACGTTTGTTCGTCAGTCCCACGCGGTGCATGGATAAGCGAGGATGAGAACGTGCCAAGAGCTTCTCAAATCATTGCTCTTCTTCCAAATTCTCGGTTGATGCAATTCGTCTGGCTCTGACGGCCAGCACACGCTCGAACCATCTACATTCGGACGTTGCCGTCCAGTTGAGCCATAGACAGCAGCGCGCATCAGCAACCACCTGATACACAGGTGGCCAAATTGGCAGTGAACCTTCAAGGTAGCCAGCCGTAACATGTATATATGGTCACCGAGCGCACTTTCATCCCCTCCTGACGGATGACCATCATCAGCACTACCTATAGATCCGCAAGATAGATCCGCAAGATGAAGTTCTTCTCACTCTTGACTGCCGCTCTGGTATCCTCGGCCGGCGTATCTTCCACGCCTCTCGACGTGCGACAGGTGGTCTCGTCCAGCATTGTCGACTCGCCTCCCGCAACCTCGACCGCTTCTTCAAGCGCTGCTGCTGCTGCTACCAGCACGGCCTCCTCGACAACATCTGCTGCTGCTTCTGCCACTCCCTCCACCCCCGTCGTCGCCAACGGTACCATCATCAACAGCTACAACTCCACCCTCTCCTACAACAGCACCGAGTCCTTCGAAGATCCTTCCGTCTATGGCGTCGGTGCCGCTGGCTTCGCCGACGTCCAGAAAGCCAAGATTCCGCTCAACATCGTGCTGACCAACGATGACAGTTGGGCATCCGCCAACGTGCGTGCGTTCTACTATGCTCTTCGTAGAGCCGGTCACCGTGTCTTGATGGTGTCTCCGTCGCACAACCAGTCTGGCAAGGGTGGTACCGTTGTCTTGCCTGCCGAGCTCAACATCACGTCGGCGGGTCGTGGAGGCTTCGTTCCCGTCGGTTCGCCCTATGCAGGACTGAACGTAACCGATCCCGCTTTGCGGTACTTCAACGGCACTCCCGCCGCTTGCTCCGGCTGGGCACTCGATCATGATGCTCAGTACTTCTTCAACGCCACCAGCAAGAACGATTCTACCGCAGGTGTCGACCTCGTCGTCAGCGGTCCGAACGAGGGCACTAACCTTGGCGCATTCTTGTACACCCTAAGTGGCACAATCGGAGCCTCGTACTTTGCTGTGGAGCGCAACGTACCCTCGATCGCATTTAGCGCTTCCACCGACGTCCGTCAGTACACCACTTTGAACCTCTCCGACCCCGCTGACGAATCAGTCAAGCTTGCCACTTACTCGACAAACTTTGTCAGCGCCCTCTCGGACAATGCCAAGTCGTCCAACTCCTCGGCTCGCATCATGCCTCTCGGAATCGGACTCACCGTCAACTACCCAAAGATCGCTCCTACCGGTAACTGCACCAACCTGACTTGGGTCCACACCCGGTTGACTGGTAAAGCTCTTACCGATCGTTTCGTCGTCAACGCCACCACTGGTCTTCCGACGTACGCCAACTACGTCAGCGAAGGTCTTAATGTCTGCAATGCCGGCAACTGCGCGTTGCCCGGTGAGACAGAAATCATCTCCAACGGACAGTGCCAGGCGTCTGCTTCGATTTACTCGGTGGACTATGATGCTCCCACTTTCAGGACTCAGGATACTATTGCGGCACTGACGTCGGGCATCCAGAGCCTGAACGGTAACTCGACCAGCTCGAACAGCGCCGCCTAGAATAGATTCACAGTCAATAGATCCGCCGGCACAGAAATACACCAGATCTCAACATCTCATCCTCAAGCGATCGTGTTATTCCTCACGTCGTTGTTGCTCTCGCTGTTCCAGTGTGACTGTATAAAAAGTGACCGTGGTTGTTGCAACGCGTCACTGCGAAGCAGACTGTTCCTGAGCCAACCGAATCGCCTCGCGATTCCTCTCGCGACCGCGTTCCCTCTTGCCGCCCTGCATGGTCTTGACCAGCTTCCTACGCTGTTCGTCGTCCGCTTCCGGGTTCGACGAAGCGTTCGAGGGTTTGGTCTGCTCCACCTGTGCGACGCCGATCATCGAAGTGTCGAGCGGGTGGTTGAATCGGCCTTTGCGCGAAGATCGGGTTGCGATGATCTCGGCCGATGAAGGAACCTCGATCTTGGGCCAGGTGGTGAGGGCGGGGTACAGGCCGAGGTGTTCGACGATGGATGGTTCTAGCAGCTCGCGTGCGGCGGGATCGACTTCGGTGGTGGCGCTGGGCTGTGTTGCGGGTAGAATGGCGTCGACGAGGGCGGGTCTGGCTTGTCGTTCAAAGTCGCCAGTTGGATTCAGGGTAAAGATGCCGACCTCTGCCTCGGCTTGGGATGTCGGTGTTTCCGAACAGAATTCGGGACGCGTGTCGAAGGTGGCGATGACGGAAAGTGAAGCGGCAGCGTCAACATGGGGAGCCAGGGTGAGATGCAGGATGGGGGCCGAAGCACGAGTGACTCGGACCTGATCCGAGATGTCTCGCACCTTGTCGTCGGAAGTCAGAGATGCCAGCAGCGAGCTCACGGCAACGGAGAAGAAAGCAGTGGCTCCTTCCACTACGATCAACAGCCATTGCTTCGAGTCCGCGTCTTGGTACGGAAGGAGATCCGAGATGACGATCGTCGGCTTGCTGTCCTTCGAGTATTGCGCTGCAAGCGGTTTGACCTCTGCCTGCTCTGCTGTTTGTGTATCGCCGTTTTGCTTGCGCTTGGCAGCCTTGTTTCGTTTGCTCGATGCCTGGAGCGCTTTCGATTCTCTTTTGCGTTCCTCGCGATCGCGGGCCAGCACATAGGGTGCCAAAGCTGAGCTGAGTTCGTTGATCGAGAGGCATGCATCGTCAAATGGAGTGTCGGTGGAAGCGACACCGGGTTGCGGCAAAGCCCATACTCGCAGAGCCCGTCCACCCTCTGAGCTGATCAGACTAAGCTTTCCACCTGCCTCTTCGTCCGAAACCACCGCAAGAGCTCCGACAAATGCTTCCGACCCCTGCAAGTATCGGTCGATGACGTACGCCATCCGTTTGGAGCCCCAGCGGGAGATGCGAATGTGTTCATCACGGTCGCCGGTGATGATGAACGCAGGAGGTGCTGTCGGCTTTGACGCTGTGATAAAGGCGAGGCTGGTGACCATGCTGACGTGGCCCAAAAGGATCTGCATAGAAGCATCAGTCGGCGAGTCCATCTCGTCCTGTTCGTCAGCCACCACTCCTTCCACTTTGTTCGCAGACGGCAATGTGCGAACATCGTTCTCGTTGATCATGAAGCTGCGCACATCGCCGAATCGATCGATGCATATGAGCTCCTCCGATCCACTTGGTGTCGAATCGCTCGGCGGCATCCAGTGAAGCACAGCGGCTCTTTTTGGCAAGAGCTTGATCACAATTTCCTTGCCAAACTCGAAGCCAGAGATGCCTCCATCTGCGGTTCGTTCGAGCTTCCATACCCGCAGCACCTTGTCGTCTCCGGTGAGAGCGAGGAATCGATCCGAGTGCGAAAAGCTGGCGAGGCGAGCAAAGCTGATGTGAGGGTTGTCGGCGTATCGCGCTGCATCTGACTGGTCGGGCAGTGTAGGTTGCGGGACAAAGACGGTGGTAGGTATCGCGTACGTCTTGAAGCTCCCATCGGAATGCCCATCGACGAGCTGCACCGAGTTGGCTGTGAGGAGAACCGTCAGGTTCGAGCGATGCGCTGCCGCGACATGATGAAACGGTGCGCTCGCCATGGTTGCGCTAGAAGGGCCTGCCTCGGCCATGACTGCTGCGATGATGGTTGGTTTATGATCGCTTTGCTGTGACAGTGGGGAGTATTAGGGAGCAAGCATGCCAACCTCGAGAAGCTTGTTCATGTCTTCCAGCCATACCTCCACCAACCGGCAAGAAGAAAAAAAGTTCAAACCCTGAGCCGCACCAAATTGGCGTCAGACTCGCACGAAATCCTATTCATGTTATGTCGAAACGGCAAGCAGATATTGGTATCGGGTGAAATCGATCACCAACGGTCGCGCTGAGCTGTACTGAATTTCTACATTTTCAAAGTGACCGCTCAGCTGCCTTGAGCGGGCTTCTTCGGAACAAGCTTGGGAAGCTTTTCAATTTTCTAGCCAGACGCGACAAACTCAAAGTCGAAATGTCCAGCCTGCAGAAGGCAAGAATACAATCTCGCTGTCCACTCAATTCAGATGGCTGCGCATTTGAAATGGTTCAGGCTGGTCGGTCACCAATGAAATTGAGCAAAATGGTCACCCAAATTCCCTCTCTTCCAGCTTGTGCCTATGCGAAAGAGTTGAGAAGGAACGGAAGCGGATTGCGTTGGTCTGCTACGGAAATCACCTGTGGCTCACGGCGGAGGCTGGCCGGGTCTGGTCTGATCTGCTCTTTGCGAAGGTTTGGGATTGCGTCGTTGATTCCGCACGGATTGTTCAGATCATCGTCGACGACGACGAGTAATCTTCTCCTTCTTCACCACACCTCCTCTCATCACCACACCTCATCCTCCCTGCCGCACAGCCTACCTGTCATCATGGCTGCTCGTCTCTTCGCACAGTCCTCCTTGAGGCTCGCCCGAGCCAACAAGGTACCGGCCACCGCTGCCACTTTCAACTTGCGCAACCTGGCCACCGCCGTCTCGCGCCAGCCCATCACCCAGACCACCACCCTTTCCAACGGTCTCACCGTCGCAACCGAGTCCAACCCTTCCGCTCAGACCGCTACCGTCGGTGTCTGGATCGATGCCGGCTCCCGCGCCGAGACAGACCGCACCAACGGAACCGCCCACTTCCTCGAGCACATGGCCTTCAAGGGTACGTACATCGCATCGACACAGCAGCACATTGCATCACCCGTCAGCCTTTCATTGGATGGTCACAGTTGGTGAAGCTTTGCAGCCATTTGCACAAGGCAGCGGCCATTGCGAATGACAACGATCATTCGGCGCAGCTCCCGCACACACCTTCGATCATCAACTCGCTCTCGACTTTCTGCGACATGCAGACAGCACACAAATCCGCGCTATCATGCTGCGCGGACTGCTTCTTCAGGATGCGCGAGAACCCGAGATGAAACCGTCTTGGCCTGGCTTGGGGCAATTATATACAAAACAGACAATTGAACTGACCTCGAACTTCTTGATTTGGATCATGATCCACTGCGCTATGCTCAACGCCGCGTCTCACCATCTCACCAAATCTCTTCGCAACAACGCAGGAACTGGCAAGCGATCACAGCACTCTCTCGAGCTCGAGGTCGAGAACCTCGGCGCCCACCTCAACGCCTACACGTCGCGAGAGCAGACCGTCTACTACGCCAAGGCTTTCCGCAAGGACGTCGACAAGGCCGTCGACATCATCTCGGACATCTTGCAAAACTCCAAGCTCGAGAACTCGGCCATCGAGCGCGAGCGTGATGTGATCCTGCGTGAGCAGGAGGAGGTTGACAAGCTCAAGGAGGAGGTCGTCTTCGACCACCTTCACTCGGTCGCCTTCCAGGGCCAGCCTCTCGGACGCACCATCCTCGGCCCCAAGAAGAACATCCTCTCGATCAAGCGCGAGGATCTTGCCGAGTACATCAAGACCAACTACACCGCTGACCGCATGGTTCTCGTCGGTGCCGGTGGCATCGAGCACGACTCGCTCGTCAAGCTCGCAGAGCAGCACTTTGGCAGCCTTCCCGTCAGCTCGAGCCCCATCAAGCTCGGTCAGTCCTCGTCGCCCAAGACCAGCTTTGTCGGTTCGGAAGTGCGCATCCGTGACGACACTTCGCCCACCTGCAACTTTGCGCTCGCCGTCGAGGGTGTCTCGTGGAAGTCGCCCGACTACTTCCCCATGCTCGTGCTCCAGTCCATCATGGGCAACTGGGATCGATCGCTCGGCTCGAGCCCTCTGCTCTCGTCGCGCCTCTCGCACATCGTCTCGTCCAACAACCTCGCCAACTCGTTCATGCACTTCTCCACCTCGTACTCGGACACCGGTCTCTGGGGTGTCTACATGGTCTCGGAAAACTTCCTGCAGCTTGACGACTTGATCCACTTCACGCTTCGTGAGTGGCAGCGAATGAGCACCGCTCCCACCGAGGGTGAGGTCGAGCGTGCCAAGGCCCAGCTCAAGGCGAGCTTGTTGCTCGGCCTCGACGGTACCACCGCCATCGCTGAGGACATCGGACGACAGCTCGTCACCGCCGGCAAGCGATACACGCCACAGGAGATCCAGGCTGCCATCGACTCGATCGGCGTTCAGGACATCCAGCGTGTTGCACGCACCTACTTGTGGGATGCTGACTTTGCTCTCGCCGCACACGGACAGGTCGAGGGTATCCTGGACTACAACCGAATCCGATCCGACCTTAGCAGCATGATCTGGTAAACACTTTTCAATCAGTAAATTATCGTCTCCTATCATCACCACCACCACATCTCGCACCGGTCGAGCCAACGTAGCCGCCGGCCTTGTTGTTTATTGACACTAGACGTCATCGCCATTTCGGCGCGGAAGATACCGCTTCCTCTTGAATCCCAGTTCACTTTTCCAGCTTGCTCGCATGGACTGCAACCCACTCGTGTACACTGCATCAAGCAGATGAACAAAGACCGCTCCTCCTCTTGATCATGATCGCCTGCCACGTCCTCGCCGTCAAGGCGTCTGTCGGGAACATGAGCGCCAGCGGTTATGTGAGAAGAAGCCGAAGTGTAGCAGAATCACGTCCTGCCGTCCGAATTTTTGAAGGCTGGGGAGATCCAGGGGCAAACAGCAGACAGGCTGTGCTGCCTTGGCGAAAAATCCAGCTTGTTCCAATAGATCGGCGGCGAACGAGCCACGTAAATTGAATGGCGCGACTCGCTACCTGTGCGTGCCCAGCCCGTCTCACAGCCAGAGAAAGTAACACGGCGCGGGAAGGTGTGTTTCGCTGTTACAACGATCTGTCACGACAAGTCAGGCTTGGCCCTTCTTCAACTTCTTCCAAACCAACTCCAGATCGTCTTCCTCCTTGCTCTTCTCGCTCTCTGGCATCTTGCACCTGGCGAATTCCACCTGCAGCCTCGTTGCAAGCCCATCTGAACCTGGCCGCCACTCTCCCTTCATCGACTGCACGGGCCCTCATTGTAGACCACCAACACAACCATTCGCGTCATCGTTTACTCCACTCGATTCTGCCAAAATGGACTTTGACGATATTGGCAGCAAGCTCGCCAACCTGACCATGTACGACGTCAAGTCGCTCTACCGTCAGGCCAAGAACTACGCGCTCAACGTCAGCGACATCGAAGCCAAGGTCGACGAGGCTACCAACGATGATCCTTGGGGCGCCAGTTCAACTCTTATGCAGGAGATTGCTCAGGCAACCAACAACTTTCAGGACTTCAACGAGATCATGCCTACCATCTACCGTCGCTTCATGGAGAAAGAGGCCCGCGAGTGGCGCCAGATCTATAAGGCCCTTCAGTTGCTCGAGTATCTCGTCAAGCACGGATCTGAGCGCGTCGTCGACGACGCCCGCTCACACCTCGCCACCATCAAGATCCTCCGCAACTTCCATTACATCGACGAGAAGGGCAAGGATCAGGGCATCAATGTTCGTAACCGCGCCAAGGAGCTCGCCGAAATGCTGTCCGACGTAGATCGCATCCGCCAGGAAAGGAGGAAGGCTCGAAGCAACAAGTCCAAGTACACTGGTGGAGGTAACGGCGAGTTCGTGCCTGGCAGCGGCACTGGCCGGTATGGAGGATTTGGCAGCGACAGCTACTACGCCGGCGGCGGAGCTGCTGGCATCGGTAGCTCGAGTGGCGGCGGAAGCGGTGGAGGCGCAGCTGCGCGTGATAGCTTTGAGGAGTACGATGCTGGCGACTACGAAGATACTGCTTCCAATCGACCAAGGCAGAGCTCGAGCACGACACGCGCCGCCGCCTCTCGCCCTGCAGCACCGCCAAAGAAGGAAGCTGCCAAGGTGGCGGACCTCTTCAGCTTCGAAGACGACGACGAACCTGCTGCTGCACCTGCTGCTGCCGCCAAACCGACACCTTCGGCCACGCCTGCCAACGATGCGTTTGGTGACGATTTCGATGACTTCCAAGGCGCGCCTGCCGCTCCGGCTAAGCCAGCCGCCCCTTCAGTAAAGCCGCAAGCAGCGTCCTTTGACTTTTTCGACTCCGCACCGGCTGTCGCACCTTCAGCACCCAAGTCGGCAGCTTCGAGCAGCGTCATGTCTCCAGCCTCGAAACCATCTACGCCTGCCGCAGCCGCTTCGAGCACCACCGCTGCCGCACGACCTGCAGCCTCGACCAACTCGTCCTTCAACTTTGACGATCTCTGGGCCGCCTCGTCGGGTAAAAGCAGCGCCGCGGGCAAGCAGAAGATGTCGATGGCAGAGATGGCCAAGAACCAGAGCTCGAGTGCTCTGTTCGCTTCACAGTCGTCGGCGGGTCAGTCTGGAGCGCAGCAGCAGAGCCAGAAGAAGGACATCTTTGATTTGCTGTAGATAGATTCTGGGATGCCGGCTTCGAAATCCTATTGCAATTGTCAGGTCCTTTCACAGCTTCGCGTAGGGCGGGTGTGTACAAAGCATTGATTGCGTGCGGAACACAACGTGTGACTCTGAGCTCTGCGGGTCGGATGGCTGAGCAGGTCCGTGTGACGAGTCCCTGAGCAGTCGAATATCGCAGTCAAAATGTTCCACATCGACCAGCAGCGCGACCGTATCTTCCATGCCAGCAGCAGGCATCATGGCTACGGCAAGAAAACTCATCCAGACGACGCCGGTTGTCGCAAAGGTGCTTTCCGGCGACTTACGCGTTCGCAGTGGCTACGAGGTCATCAACGTCGATCCTCGAATCGAGTCCTGGCCCGAGACGCCGTCGATCAAGATCAAGGGCAGCACGGAGGCTGCAGTTGCGCTGAGGAGTTTCTTTGCCAAACAGAATGGCGAGCGCAACGACACCGCTGCCCGACGCATCGTTATGCCGACCATCATCGAGCTCGGCGACATCGTCGAGGCCCACCAAGAATCGGGAACAGCGTTGTTGCTCATTACAGGCCTATCGAATATTTCCGTTACCGGATACGAGCTAGTTCGAGGAACGGCGACGATGCTGCACGACGTTCTCGACAGCAGGGAGGTCTTCGCCACCTCACGTAAGCTCACTGTGAGACGAGCAACTTGTTCCAAGATCGACGTGAGCACGGTTCTGCTACGATACTCGTGGGACGCCAAGCGGCCTGCTTTCATCGGATTGAACGAGTGGCTGTCTCACCTCGACTCAAACAGTCCCGCTGTCAACTATCACGAGGGCGATTTCGTTATGCTTCAGCCTCGCGACGGATCACTACTGGATGTCGTGCAGGTGCATCGCATTCGGAACCAAGACGTCTTGATCCGTCGTCTTCATCGCCAAGCCCTCACTGCGTCAGCCTTCAAAAACGATCGCCTTCTTGTTCCTGATACCCAGATCGAGCGTATCGCAAGAGCCAGGTTTGCACCGGTGTCGAGATGCTACGTCTCGTTACAAACAAGCGCGTCGTCTTCCTGGACTTCCGAGGACTTCCTCGTCGCCGAGGAGGATGTCAACAAACTATCGGACGAGTGCGCGCCTTGCACCGCGAAACACAGATTGGAGAGGAGGAGGTTGCGAGGCAAACTTCCGTTGAAAGCTATGGAGCTGATGTGCGGCGCCGGTGGACTCAGCATCGGCCTCGATCTGTCCGGTGCTTGCGAAACCAAGGTCGCGATCGACTCGGATCCGGACTCAGTAGAGACATTCAAGATGCACCATCCGAACGCTGACGTGCACTGCGAAGATGCCGGTGATGCCTTGCGACGTGCCATTCAAGGAAGAGTCTCGCCAGAGGGGTTGACGTACCCGCTTCCAGGGCAGATTGACATTATTAACGCCGGTCCTCCATGCCAGGGTTTTAGCCGCAAGAACCGAAGGGCAAACCGCGAGGCCGCGGAGAAGGACCCGCGCAACCTTCTGGTCTTGACGGTCCTTGGGTGGGTTGAGCACCTTCGGCCCAAATATGTGGTCCTCGAGAATGTCGAGGGATTCACACAGTCGAAGCTGCGCGGCCGCGATCAAGGCATGGTCAAGCTCGCACTTAAGTCGCTCTTGGAGCTCGGTTATGCGGCGACATGCGGTTTTGTACAGTCCGGATCGTTCGGTTGTCCGCAGAGAAGGGGAAGATTTGTACTGATTGGCGCTCGACACGAGCTGGTACTTCCGCAGATGCCACGGGCATCCCATCAACTCCTCGGTCGCCAAGGACACCGGTTCACCTGGACCGACGGTTTGAGCTGCACTCATGCAGCGCCATCAGAGGACTTTGCGGCCATGCTACCCGCCGTGACAGTGGCCGATGCCATCGATGACTTGCCCGTCTTCGACTGGCAAGACCCACACGAAATCTATGCCGGTCCAGACGACGTCGAGATTGAGCGTGAGCACTTGGGGACACCGCAGCTCCCGGTCTCGCCCGGAAAAGCGGTAGGCTTCGTCACGGCTGCGTACACAAAGCGTCCTTCGAACTCCTATCAAGAGCGGATGCGAGTCTTCACCGGCCAGAGCGTCGTCAAGGTAGCCCAGCATCAGACTTCGGGGACCGTTGCATCGGCGGTCGAAAGGGTAGTCAACGTCGCCCTGCGGCCCGGTGCTGATTTCGAGTCATGGAATCAATGCGATGTGAGGAAGCCAGCGCTTCTCGGAGGAATTCAAGTGAGTGCATATACCTCCATTGAGCTCCAAGGCTCCTCACTGACAGGATGTTACATTCTGATCCACTCGTACAGAACAGCAGATGGCAAGATCAGCACTTCAGATTCGAGCGAATCGACGGCGACAAGTACTTCAAGACACTCTTGACGTCGGCGTCAGTGCAAGGCAGCATGATTCATCCCGATCAGCGCAGGCTCTTCACTGCTCGAGAATGCGCCCGTGCTCAAGGTTTCCCGGACTGGATCGAGTTCCACACGGACCCAAACCTCACCTCGGCATACAGGCAGATCGGTAACGCCGTGCCCGTGCCATTGGCTGTCGCTCTTGGCAAGTCTTTAATGGCTGCTCGGCTGCGCGACTCGGTGACAGAGGAGCGATTGGCTCAGTCGATGGAATGAGCATCACATTGACTCATTGAAATTTGTCTAGCACTGCATATAGCATTCGGCGCCGACATACGGTACTTGATGCTGTACCTTTGGCCTCCATACCAGTGTAGCGCGTAGCGATGGCGTTTCGCGCGGCCTCGTTTCTTCCTGCCGGGAAATTCAACTGATTTCGCGCACCTGCCTTGCTCCACTTTTTCGGATGTGCCGCTTGCCCTGAGCTTTGAATGCAGATTGCGGCTTCGCCTCGGCTTGCTTCCGCCCCACTTCCTCCTTCATCGCACGCTCTCCCGTCTTTCCCTTCTCGCAGCCTACCTAGCTCGTTCCACCACACCCCTTAGCACCGCATCAGTCACCAAAAGCACGCTTTCCCTCTTGAGAAGCACACATCGAGCATAGCCTTCCTCGTCTCTGCAGCCTGCGCCCCGGCATTTACAATCCGATCCCTCCTATCCGCCGCGGCGATCGGTCGTAATCATCATTCGCGCTTCCACGACATCTGCACGAAAAGCATCTTCTTCCTGCGCATCACATCCGCGACAAGCTTAAGCCCGATCGCCAGCTACTCTTCCTCTTTCGGTCTTCGGATACCGACCGAGTCAGTCGCTCTCGAAACACTCACCTCGCGAGGTGCGTAGCACCTTCCAGCAATTTAAGCACCAAACATGCCAACATCAGCATCAGCAGTAGAGCCAGCTCTCGGCGGCGGGCCAACGAGAAATCTGGGTGTCACTCCACCCATCGCCACCAACGGACCCACACCAAGAGAGATCGAGGTGACCAAAACGCTCGTTGCCGAGCTAGAGAAGCAAGGTGTCTTCGAGAGCGATGAGGAGAGCAAGGTTCGGTAAGTATACAGACTATCGCAGCATGGCCTCCCTCCTCGATGCAGTGCTGAACCTCCAGCTGACCTCCACTCTACACCCCCCCTCAAACCTCGCAGCGAGGCCATCTTGGGCAAGCTCGACGCCATGGTCAAAGACTTTGTCTACCGCGTCTCAATAGCCAACGGCATGTCGGAATCGCTCGCTCGCTCAGCAGGTGGTAAGATCTTCACCTTCGGTTCCTACCGCCTCGGTGTGCACGGACCAGGGTCCGATATCGACACTCTCTGTGTAGTCCCCAAGCACGTTCAGCGAGAAGACTTCTTTTCGGTCTTTGAAACCATGCTCAAGGAGCGCGAGGAAGTCACCGAGGTGGCAGGCGTACCTACAGCGCACGTACCGCTGATTGCGGCCAAGTTCTTGGGAGTTGACATCGATTTCACCTTTGCTCGACTCGCCTTGCCGAGGGTCGAGGACAATCTCTCGCTCGAAGATGACAATCTGCTGCGCAGTCTAGACGAGCGCGACGTTCGAAGTTTGGGTGGCTCAAGAGTGACTGATGGCATCCTGCGATTGGTGCCCAACATTCACGTCTTCCGCATGGCGCTTCGATGCATCAAGCTGTGGGCACAGCGCCGTGCCATCTACTCGAACGTCATGGGATTCCTTGGTGGTGTAGCTTGGGCCATGTTGACGGCTCGTATCTGCCAGCTGTATCCCAACGAAGCGGCAGGTGCTATCGTCTCTCGCTTCTTCATCATTCTTTACCAGTGGAAGTGGCCGCAACCAGTCTTGCTCACACAGATCGAGGATGGACCCTTGTCCGTGCGCGTCTGGAATCCCAAGCTCTACCCATCGGACCGATTGCACCGCATGCCCATCATTACTCCCGCCTATCCGGGCATGTGTGCGACACACAACGTATCGCAGTCGACGCAGATGGTCATGACGTCCGAATTCAAGCGCGCTGCCGAGGTCGTCGACCGCGTCATCGTCGGCAAGACCGACTGGAACGAGCTTTTCGCCAAGCACGACTTCTTCTTCAAATACAAAAACTATCTCCAGATCATCGCTTCCTCAGGATCGGCAGATCTGCAGCTCAAATGGCACGGCACGGTCGAGTCCAAGGTTCGTCAGCTCGTGATGAAGCTCGAGCTGGTACCGACCATCACATGCGCACATCCGTTCATCAAAGGTTTCGATCAGGTGTCCGAGTGTTGGAACGACCACGAAGTGCGTCTTGTTGCTACGGGTGATATTCCGGAAGAAGTGGCGCAGCGAACTCAGAAGGTGGCAGCATTGCCCGAGACTGAGGATGCCAAGCAAGCTGCTGCTGAAGAGGCTGCGAAGGTGACCGAGGGCAAAGAGGGGCACAGGATGATCTACACATCCACATTCTTCATTGGGCTCAGCATCGAGCCCAAGCTGGCGGGCGAGGGTCCGCGTAAGCTTGATATCAGCTATCCCACCGCTGAGTTTACGGGCAAGGTCAAGCAGTGGGAGCAGTACGACGAGGCATCGATGGGCATCGTCGTGCGACATATCAAGTGGACGCAGTTGCCCGGATATGTGTTTGAAGGGGGTGAGAATCGTGTCACTGCAGCAGCGACGAGCAAGGTGAACGGCAAGAGGGCAAAGTCGGGCAGCAAGAAGAAGAACGGTGCAGAGGCAGCGGGACAGACGAACGGTGCATCCCACGATGATACGGCGACGGCGGTAGACAACGGCGATGCAGAGATGGCGTCACCGACCAAAAAGCAAAGGACAGTGCCAGACACGGTTGGTGGTACAGCTGCAACACCCACGCTGCCGCTTCAAGCAGCGACTGCAACAAAGGAGCTCGAAAACTTCCAGCTCGCGACGGGCAACCAACCTATCGCTGCGTCGACGAACACTGCTGCCAACCACTGAGCTTCCGTCTCGCTTCACTCTGTCGCGTTCGTTCAGGGAGATGGGACGCCAGTCGTTCATCATTTCGCTTCGCTGTGAATTGTATGTTCACATCGAACCTTTTTTTTGAAATTTGAAGCTTCAATAGGTCAGATCACGTTCACAGATCCGCTGCGTCGCATTGAGATCGATGTGGCAGACGGCAGACCACCCGGACAATGAGAACGAAAAGTTGGTTGGCTTTTTTGAACCCGCATCAGACTGCTGATGTCTGGACACGGGAGGTGCAAAGTGGTACTAGCTTACATCTGACAGAATCAAAGTCAGTGAGGAAATGGCGTGTAGTTTTGGGTGGGTAGGTGTGCGACGAGACGACCGTCCCTGAAATGCAGATGAGACGAGAAGAGGGAGGAGCCGCCGTCTCGGAGCCCGAGGGTGAGGCGAAAAGATGCGTGACGTGTGTGTATGTGTGTGTAGAGGGACATTTAGGCCTTGATGGCACGAGCAGCAGCAACACGCTTCTGGGCGAGCTGGCGCTTGTTGAGGCGGACAACATCGGTCGAGGCAGCCTTGGGGACCTGGGCAGCGGGCTCGCTGAGGAGGATCTCGGCGTGGATGGGGTGTCCCTCGTAAGGGTTGATACGACCGTGAGCACGGTACGTGCGACGGCGGGTCTTGGGTGCCTGCTGGATGACAATGTTGCGGATGACGAGCTCCTCAGTCTCGAGACCCTTGGCCTCAGCGTTGGCCTCGGCGTTCTTAAGGAGGGCAAGGAGGAACTTGACCGACTTGACGGGCCATCGACCTGGTGTGAGCGAAAGGAGATAATGGGTACAGGTCAGCAAATGAACGGAAGACGTGCTGTTGCTGCTTCGGCTCCAGAATACGACGTTGAAAGATAGCACGCGGTGAAAGCCACGTGCACTCGAAAGATGTTCCCCAATATCTCCGTACTTGTGACTTGCATCGGCAAGGTTCAAGGTTGGCCATGTAACTTCCAAACCACCATTCTGCTTCCCATTCATCGGCTGGTCTTGGTCGCATACGAATACAACGTCCCTCCCGGCAAAGGACCCTTCCCGTCCACCATTGTTAGTCACCTGCTGCCAATCGTTCATTTCCTTCCCCCCAATTGTTTTTGCGTATTGTATCACTGTCGTACTCTGGCCGTTGATATGCTTGGAAACTTACCCTGAGTGGTCTTGAACTCCTTAGCCTGCTGGGTGCGGCCAACACCACCGTTGAAGCGGCGGAAGGGGATGCACTGCTTCTTCTCAACAACGTTGCCGAGGTAAGCGTAAGCCTTCTGGAGCTTCATGCCGTTGACGGCAGCGGCGGTCTCGCGGGTGTTCTTGAAGTGAACACGGAGGTACTGGCCGCGCGACTTGGCGGTCTTCTCCGCAAGCTTGGAGTCGTCGAAAGCGTAACGGACCTGTTGTTTGAATGGCGTACAGTGTTGGCGAGAATTGGTAAGTTTTTGAACAATGTAGCGCAAGAAGATAGAGACAGGTAGCATCGACGACGACGAACGAGCGGACGAGAGGAAGGTGCTGTAGCATGACAGTGGCGGCGGGGGTGTTGGTCTGATGTCGAGTTGTACGATAATAAAACCTCTGCTGAAAACTGGAATGCTTCGAAGTTGATCGGAACGGAGCCTGCCTTCTCCCTGGCATGAGCACGCAACGAGTCATTGTCTCGTCACGCATCCGTCTATCCATGCTGAAGATAATGTGGTCGTTAGACCCTGCTGGTCGTTCGAGATGCGCGCTGAAATGCAATGTAGGCAAACGGCGTGGTTATCCTTGATGGCCAGGCCTTCAGTCCGCGCCGTTGACTCCGCACATCTAACAACATGCTCCTGGCAGAATGATACGACAATGCCGACCGCAAAGTCTTCCACGTCTTGTCAAGGTCGTCCCCTCCGTTTCAGCTTCTACTTCACCGAATGTCTTGTACGCCATCCCATCTGCGTCGCCCTGACTTTCCATAACAGCATGCGCCGGCTTCCCGTATATATACGTGCCGCGCTTGGATGAATCTCGATGTGATGAGTGTGAGACGGTCAAGCTGCCTTCGCTAAAACTGTCGGACAATGTTTACTGGGCTTCGTGCTGCTGTTGCTGTCGTAGGTTATGCTGATGCTGATGCTGATGCTTATGCTTATGCTGTTGCTGCTGTCCGTCGTCGTCGATCCTTCTGATGCAGGGTACGTACCATCTTGAATATGTATGAGGGGGGTGAGCCTTGAGGATGATGGAAGGATGGCGGAGGAGAGACAATTCAGCAAACTTCGAAGGCAGGCAAGTCTCGCTAGCGGCGCACTTGGCTGCTCTGCCTTGAGTGGACTGAATCTGCGTGACTGCAGGCGTGAAGCAGCTTCAAACCGAATCTACCAAATCGCGGATTCCCGCAGTGTGTCAGGCTGCCTGTCTTCTCGGCCTGGATCCAACCAATTCGACGACACACCGCTGCCCTAGGAAGGCGGACAGTCGTCCTTGGCTGTCTTCTGTCGAAATTGTTGTATTCCGAATTCAGCTTCGCTTGATTTACAAGAGGAATTAGAGACTGGAAAGGCATTTCACTTGATTTCCTTAACAGTCACGTGAACTTGATTGAGTAACTGTAAAACTATTTTCGCATTGCAAACGCAAAGAGGGAAAGGGTCTAACATGTATCGTGTCGCCAAACTTCCTCGCCAATTCAGGTCAATCAATCTTGCTCGACCTAGAACATGTACTCAAGGATCTGCGTGCGTTTCGATGTGGAATCTGGGCCAATAACGCGGGGTCAGACCGGATCATCATTGCATTTGAACAAGGACGCAGCTGGGAGCTGCTGCTTATGCAAGGAACTTGAGAACGGCCTCTAGCCAGGCGTCTGGGTTGTCGCACATGGGAAGGTGTCCGGCATTGGGGATGCCGACGAACTCTGCTGTTGCGCCCGCCTCGCTGAGCTTGTTGGTGAACGCCTGGAGAGTCTCAGGCAGCTTGCCATCTGCTTCACCAGCGAGCAGCAGGTGACGGCTCGATGGAGCTTTGCTGAACGCTTCGACGATGCCGTCCTTGACGAGATCGTAGTTCTGCAAAGCATGCGCGCCGGCCGCGAAACCTTCCACCTGCGTCGTCTTGACCATCTCTTCCGTCCTCGTCCTGCATTCGGCGCTTGCTTGCGAGCCGGGTCCGTACCATCGCGGCACAGTCGCCGCCGCCAGCTCACCCATGCCCTTGCTCCTGGCTAGTGCAATGCGCTCGTCCCAAGCAGCTACATTGGCGGCAGGTGTGCTTGGCTGTGTGTCGCATGCGATCAACCTCTCGTATCGATCAGGGTGTCGAAGCGCAAACGACAGCGCCGTGGCACCACCCTGAGAGACGCCGATCACTGCATACGCCTTTTTCACAGCCAGGCTGTCGAGCAAGAACGCCACGTCGTCCGAGAGCTGGGCGATTGTGCATGGTTCAGCAGGAACGGCCGAGCTACCGTGCCCTCTCTGGTCGTACGACAAGATGTTGAAGCGCGAGGAGAGTGCTGGAATGACGGCGTCCCACATGGTCAGGTTGGTCATGAGCGAGTTGATCAGCACAATCCATGGAGCCGTCATGCTGTGGAAGTAGACGCGCGTACCGAGCAGCTGTCCGTCTGGGAGCTGTACGAGTCCTCTCCCTGCCGACGAGCTAGGGCCGGTCGACGGAAGTGTGATTGAGGCTGGATCCTGGACGTGCTCGCTGCCTTCGGGCTTGGGAACTGGAACGTTGGCGCGGTCATCGACGTCAATGGCGACGAGGAAGCGAGAGACCATGTTGTACACTGCGACGGTGAGCGTGGCCTCTGCGACTTTGCGGTTGACAAGATCTTCGCCTTCGAATCCGTCCACCTTGCCCTTGTCTCCGAGCTCCTTGACGTTGTCGGTGAACGCAGATTTGAGCGAGGCAAAGGTCGAATCTTGCACGCGGACTTTGGTGGTCATGTCGTCGGCGAGCGCCAGAGCTGCTTTTGCCAGCGGACTGAGCACCTTGGAGGACGAAAGCGAAGCTCGAACGTCGCGCACTGCGGCAAGCTGCGCGGTGGTGCAGCCCGCCTGCTCAGCGACAGGTGCGTGCTGGACCCATTCGAAGTTGGCCGAGTTGTGCGCAGCAACGCGGAGGATCATCATCTCTCGCACATCGTCGGGGATCGAGTTCTTGGTCCTGGTGGCTCCCAGCAGCGTGTTCCAGCCGTTTGCGATCGCAGGCGCGTTGAGCAACGACCCATCAAGCGGCGTGAGTCCTCGAGCGCCTCGTCGTTCTCGAATGGCATCTGCGATGGGGTCCGCGCCTGCCGCCGGGTATCTGTACGGGATTCGTGGCATGGTTGCAAAAGGCGGATCGTGCACTCCGAATGCGAAGACGGTCGTAATCACTGGTCAAGGAGCTGATCACTCGTCTGAACCCGGATGAGCGGTGTGTTGCTCGACAAACAGGTTGAGCCGGTCCCCGCAAAGCTGGCCGCTCCTCGAGCCAGGCGGCCAGAGTGGAGGAATCGAGGTTGTCAGGCACGGGGCTAGGACCGGCTTCTTCCTCCCTGGCGCTCTCAGGGTCTCTGTCGGAAATAGGTAGGTTTCCTCTCGCAGGAACAACTTTCATCCACATTTTTATCAGAAATTCATTGTTCCGTAAATATTCTTGGCCCGGCCAGCTAGCATCCCGAGGTCATCTAGCGAAACATGTGTTACAGCTTGCTGATGAGGCTTGCTGACCATCATCTCAATTCTCAGTTAAAGAGAAGGGGAGAACGCTCTCAAGAAGATGAAGAAGGTTCAAAGCCTGAAGACCAGGGCCAGATTCGCGGATTGTATCGACCGGCGAGCATCGCTGGAAACACACTTTGATCCGCGCTCCATATTGAGTGTGGTGGATAAATCGAGTCCGAACGAGGTCGAGCCGTGATATCCTTGAAATGCACGGGAGCAGTGTGTGCTGCTGCCTACGCCGCCCTGCAAACGTGGGGAGGGAAAAACGAAGGAAACGCGGCGTCGAACAGCAAGCAACCAATGGATTGCAAATAGCCGGAAGAAATATTCCTGTTCTCGCACCGCAACGGTTCGACCATCCCCCTTCCCCGCCCTTGTCCGGCTCGTAGGTGTATCACTGGATCCGCCGCGGCTCCTATATATCCTGTGACCTGGCCTGCATTTCCCCTTCCAATCTCTCTCTGCCCCACATTCTCGAGAGCTCGGTGTCCTTCCTCGCCATCGACAGAAACCAAAGCCAACGCTCTTGCCGACCGATCCCAGACCTCATCACCACCGAACATGAAGTTCAGCGCTCCTCTCACAGCCTTGGCCGCGGCGGCCTCGCTGTCGCTGCTGCCATCCGTCGTGGCACACGGTCCGGAAACCAGAGAAGAGGTGGTGCAGTTCCTCGATCAGCAACATGCAGCCTACCATTGCGCACCTGCCATCGCCGCCATGACAGCGGCACGAAAGAAGTCGTGGGCGCAAAAGGTGCTCGGTGGCGACTCGGTGCAGAACAAGAATCTCTTCATCGACGGATACTTCGAGGACCTCGGCATTGATGGCGAGATTGCCGCAAAGGGCATCAAGGCGCTCGAGGAGAAGGGCAAGCGCATCATGGCGTGCGACCCCGTCGTCGAGAGCAAGATCCGCAACTCGACCTGCGTCCTCGCTCCCGAAGCCACACAAGGGCCCTACTACCACACCGAGCACCACCCCATCCGCGCCAACATGGCTGAATGGCAGCTCGGTGTGCACTTCCAGATGGACGTCGGTGTGATTGATGTCGACACGTGCGAGCCCATCCCAAACATCCTCGTGGATCTGTGGCATGCCAATGCCACCGGACACTACTCGGGCCACCCGGACCCAGCACCGCACCTCGTCGATGAGCAGCCCGCCTCGACCGGTATCCGAAAGGGTCTTCTCTCGGCCTATCCGCGTACCAACACGCACGAGCAGTGGCTCCGAGGCGCTCTTCCCACCGACAGGAACGGTGTCGCTCAGTTCACCAGCGTCTTCCCCGGCTACTACACTGGTCGTGCCACGCACGTGCACGTCAAGATCCACAACGACTGGCAAGTGCTTCCCAACGGCACCTTCCGATCTGGCAGACTCATCCACACGGGCCAATTCTTCTTTGACGACGAGCTCAACATGATGATGGACAAGGTGTGGCCATACAACACCAACCCCATCGCCGACCTGCCTGGCCGAGGACGTACTCGAAACTGGGAGGACTCGCTGCAGATCTTCCAGGTCTCGCACGAGAACGGCTACTTCCCCACTTTCGACGTCGAGAAGCTCGGCGGTGTCATGACCGATGGTCTCATCGGCTACATCACTGTCGGTGTCAACCGCTCCGTGGTGGTGGACGAGACCTGGATTCCGACCACAGGTGGCGGAAAGACCAAGCCTTGGGTCCCTGCTGAGGCCGCTGTCCCTGCCCACGAGGAGCTTTGAGCCGCTTGCCGATCTGCCTTCTGCTTAGAGTGGCTGCTGCGCTCTCGCCACGAGGGGCATGTTCCGTTGTTAGCTGTCCACAATCCCGTCGTTCTTCAAAACCATACTACCGCATCGTCACGAACATTGTACAACATTGATCCTTTGCACACAAATTTTGGCAAAGCAACAATTCATTGCATCGCCTATGCATCTAATAATCTCTGTCTGCCATAATATGTATGTGAGCTTCGCACATTTTCGGAGAGGGCGAGAATGGCTTGTCGACCGCGGAAAAGTCTTTTGCTGACGTCTTGCATTCATGTCGAGGGGACTCGTTGGAGCTGCTCTTTCGATGACCGGCGCAACTCCGGAACAGGCGATGCGACAACATGATTACTTATTGCTGTGAGACCGCGTTCGAGCACAAAGCGAACGACGACAAGTCGGCGAATCCTCGACGACGTCCATGTGGATTGAAGCAGCCTCGTCATGCCGACTCTGCGTCACAGCATGACTTGACGGAGAAATTTGTGCAAGGAAGCGAAGTTGCCCTCTCGGACATGTGCCACCGCCCACACACGCGTGCACACGAATTCGAGAAGCAGCCGATCCTGACGGGCACATTGACTGAGGCGTGCCAGTGGAAAAGCACGCGACGGACGCTGCGATCTCCGATCCGACTGCAGAGACGACATGCGCTGCAGTGCAACACAAATTGACCTTCCCTTGGGACTGCAGCGTTGTAGTGACTTGACCGAATTGCAACCCTGCGACAGCCACGCCGAGGTGTCTTTGCAGCCTCTGTGGGCTGCAGTGCCGGCCGTGCCGAATTTGCTCGCGACGACTGGCGGGTTCAAGATCCTGCGCGGCTAAGCGGACACAGCTCGATGGCTGCACAGCGCGTTTCAGGAGTAAATCATTGTGTAGCCTTTTTCAAGAATAACGGGTCCAGCGCCTGCGCGGTCTGCCTGTTGCTGTGTGAGGATCGTGTTTGATTCAGGCGGTGTCTTGCCGACCTCGCTCGCACCGCTGGCGGGCGGGCGAAATGCATGGCACATGCTCCGACGGCCAAAATTTCAGAGCAGGCCATCGACCGTCCCTCTCGGCGTCCTTCCCTTTCCACCATCCTCTACATCCTCCGCCTTCTCGGCCCCCTTAACCTTCTTCGTTCTATGGAAAAACTCACGAGTTGCGGAACAGCTTAATTCGACCAGCTACTGTTTCGTATCTTCGCCGCGCCGCCCTCAGTCTTGCAGCTTTCTAAACGCCTGGAGCGTTTGCATCGAATCGCGCGCCCACCTCGCTGGGTGATTTCGAGCTCTTGCTCGTCCTTATTGCTTTCACTGCCCTTCTTTCCACTTCCATTCCAGTCCCAACTTCGAGGGTGTAGCAAGTCATATTTGTGGACTTCCTCGTTCATCCACGCCCTGGACCAGCCATGCGTACATACATTACGACAAAGGCGAAAGCAGGCGCTTTGGCATTGCTTGCCTTGGCTGCAGTCTGCCAGCAAGTTTCCGCATCCAATCCGCGCCTGAACCGCATCGACATTGATCTCGACAGCAGGAGCACAAGCGTGGACGACGCGTTGCCCCTTTTCACACGCGACTTTTCCAGTCTCTCCAAACGTCAGGGTGGCGGAGTCGACTCGCCGTCGACAGACACGCAAAATGCCATCGTCGCCCAGTCAGCAACAGATCCCATCGCCGCTGCGCAAGCTGTAGAACAGATTCCCAACGTGGCTGGCAATGCCGCCGGCAACACCGACACCACAGGTAACCTCTTGCAAGGAGATGGATACTACAACTTTCCGTGGAACAACAACACGTACTTCAACCCAAGCGCCGCCACGAACGGTTCCGATACGGGTGGCTGGCAAGAGCTGCCGGACACCGCCGGCTTCACCTTGAATCGCACATTCACCGTGTACAACGTCTTTAAAAATGAGTCGGGCGTCATGCCCTTCTACATCTCCAACAACCCAGATCCCACCAAGGTGCTCCGTGCCATCGTTGTGTGGCCAGGTAAGCCACGCGATATTTGGAAGTACGCCAACCTCATGTTGAACGCCCGAAGCGTCGCCGTATCAGACAACTTTGCGCAGCAAGGCGCCACCAATGATTCGTTCCTCATCCTTGCACCTGCCATGATGAATCAGTTCGATCTCTCAGCCGGCGCAGCTCGACCCAACGAGATTGTCTTCCACGGATCGAGCTGGCAGCGTGGCGCAGGCAGCGTCAACCCAGTCATGAGGCACCGCGTCACCAGCTACGCCGCCGTCGACCAGATCATCGACACGCTGTTCGACAAGAAGACCTATCCCAACCTCAATCAGGTCGTCGTCGCCGGCCATTCCATGGGCGGTCAGGCTGCGCAGCGCTATGCGCTCATGAAGAAGACCAAGGCGTACGACGACAATGTGCGCTTCTGGATCGGCAATCCTGGTTCCTGGGCGTGGCTCATCGACTCGCGTCCGTACATGAACGTCAACGTCACGTGTCAGCCTGGCGACCAGTGGGACACCTGGCCATACGGCCTCAATGGCAACCAATCCAAAATCACGCCGTATGCGAGAAAGGACGTCCTGGCCAACAAAACGTACGTCGTTGACCGTTTCCTCAATCGTCATATCTCGTATGCGTTGGCGCTCCTCGATGTCGGTGCCGGTGACACACATTGCCCGGCCCGATGGCAAGGAGGCAACCATTTGGACCGAGGTTCCGAATTTGTGCTGCAGTATGCCAACACCTCGGCCTTCTACCTCCAGGGCAAGTTCCCACCAAAGCACACACTCGACTACGTCGCCAACGTCTCGCATCAGGACTACGCCATGTACTCGGCCAACCAGTCCATCCAGCGTCTCTTTTACGACGACTTCATGGTCCGATACCCTAACCTCACCAACACCACCAATCCTGGCGACAAGCCCAAGAAGGTCAAAGGAGCCAAGGCGTTTGCAACGCCCGCGCACGAGAAGGTGGCCATCGGCCTGCTGGCAGGCTCGCTGGGCTTGGTGTTCCTCGTGTTCACGGCGCTGCCCATCATCTTCACCGCCGATCACGTCAAGGACGTCGATGCCTCGTGGGATGCGCAGAGCTACTTGAGCTCCGAATCAAGGAGGATGCTTGTCGATCGCAAGTGGTAGACGCTGTCTGCACCCTCTCCCAATTTGGCTCATCTTTGCCTCTGCAATCAGCATCTGGAATTGCCGCTCTCGCATACTTTTCCTTTCGCATCATTCGGACAATCATTTGCTTGCAAAACCATCTCTGCGCCTGTGAGACCGACTAGATGCGTGACGGAGGAGCTCTGCTTCGTGCACAATGAATGCAATGCTGAGTTACGAAATGGTTGCACAAGATAGTGATGATGCTGTTGACCTTGGCATGTTACGCGAGCTACGGCGCGGAGTGATCGAATTCCTCGTTTGGAAGGTGTGTCGCAATCCGACCTCAGTTCTCCCTTTTTTGTTACTCAATTTAGAATGTTAGCAACGCGTGTCGGGGCCACAACACTTTTTGGACAAGCGTTGCTCCACACGCTGAGGCTTCGCATTCGCACGTCGTGGCTCTCGCACTTACCATCTTCCAACTCGTCTTTGCGCCTCTTGCTGCTCGACATCATCCTCGCAATACCCTTTGTTTTCCTTCTTCAATCCACAGACCAGTCAACGTCATCGACAAGCATACCACCACCGTGTCCAGCTCACGACAAATTTTCGGATCAACGCATAGACAAGTCGGCAACGCATCCGCAAACACAATCTTCGGCCCGTCATGTTCCTGACAAGGTCCGAGTACGGTGAGTAGATGTGCCTGCAGCGAGGGTCAAAAGTCTCGCTTGTCCGATTCGCTCCTTTTGCTTTGCATAAACTGACAGTCATGCTGCTCTTCCCCCTTCGCCGACAGACCGTGGAGTCAACACCTTCTCGCCAGAGGGCCGTCTCTTCCAGGTCGAATATGCGCTAGAAGCGATCAAGCTGGGCTCGGCTACCGTCGGAATCGCCACTAAGGAAGGCGTCGTTCTGGGTGTTGAGAAGCGAGTGCAGTCTAAGCTGCTCGAGTCGTCGTCCATCGAAAAGATCATGGAGGTGGATCAGCATCTGGGTGCTGCGATGAGCGGTCTCACTGCCGACGCAAGGACCATGATCGAGCACGCCCGCGTCACTTCGCAAAACCACGCCTTTACATATGACGAGGAGATCAAGGTCGAATCGGTCACCCAAGCTGTCTGCGATCTTGCGCTTCGCTTCGGAGAATCCACAGCAGGCGACGAGGCCATGATGTCGAGACCATTCGGCGTTGCGCTGCTCATCGCAGGTATCGACGAGAAAGGTCCTCAGCTGTGAGTTTGCGATTCGAGCCCCTCAAGGCATCTGCCCGTCCGCCGAAGACGGTATACTGAACATGTCACCTCTGCTCTTTTTCCACTCTCAACGCAGATTCCACGCGGATCCATCCGGCACTTTTGTCAGGTACGACGCCAAGGCGATCGGCAGCGGCTCGGAAGGCGCTCAGACCGAGTTGCAAGACAAGTACAAGAAGGACATGACGTTGAAGGAAGCCGAGATCCTCTGCCTCCGCGTACTCAAGCAGGTCATGGAGGAGAAGCTCGACCAGAACAACGTACAGCTCGCCACCGTCACACCAAGAACCGCCAAAGACGGTCGCCAGTCGGGTCAATTTGCCATCATGAAGGAGGACCAGCTCCAAGCCTTGATCGCCGAGATGTAGACACACGGACTTAGGCGCAAAATCCTAATCCTATTCTACGATTGCAACGCCCATTCTATTCTGGAAGGGCACATGTGTGATTTCATGAGACCGTACAGCTTGGCTTAGCTTCTGCGAAAGGTGTGACTTTGATGCATAGCGCAGGACAGATCAGGCGAGTCGGCAGTGTCGTGAGCAGGAAAGGGCGCCTGCGTGTACGCGGTGGCTGTCGGCCAAGCCGAAGACACGGACGTGCTAGCCAAGGAACACGGTAGCTCAGGTCAGATCAGAAACGGTCCGTGCTGTCCACTCAGCCTCTTTTTGTGGCTGGGCGCAGATTTCCTCAGTCACCATGCGTATGGGCACTTTTCCCTCCTCGTTGAATGCGCTGACGATTACTGTACATTGGACCGCCGTGTATATGACATTCCCTTCGTTTCTTCCTTCATCCTTAACTCAAGCCTGTCTGACTCGATTCCCCCTCCCACTTTCTTTGCTGTCGCGGCGAGTCTCTCGACGCCTTTTCCGACACCGCGCCAGGGGAACGCGGCGTACACCGGCGGGCGACCGATCTGAGAGGATGCAGTCGCTCTTCGAGCAGCTGCGACGTGTGGATGCCCCCGCTGAAGATGGCGACCAATCAGAGCTCACACTGGAGGACTTTGATCTGGCCAGTCTGCGGCGAATAAGAGTTGTTGCGGACGAGATCACGACGGAGCTGGATGCGCTCAACGCCCTTCATCGGGACGACTTCGAGTCCGCAGACATGTATCATCGGGTACGATACGCCCATGCTCACAGGCACAGCAAGCTGCGCAAAGAGCATAGGCGGCTGCTCGACCGAATTGGGCAAGGCGCTTATCGACACGGTATGGCGCTGGGCTCGGACATGGAGAGGCGGCAGAAGGAGGCAGAGGGCGTATCAGACACTGCAATGATCGAAATCTTCAAGCGCGATAACGAAGTAGCCTCTTACCGCAAGGCGTGGGACTCGAATGATTTTGAACAGGTCGTCGAGCTGGCCTCGCAGCGCATCGAGGCTCTGGCCTACGCTCCTTCTCTCTACGACTATGAAGGTGTCCAGGAACTCTGCTCTGACTTGCAGCGCCGTTCGGAGGCTTACCATGCTATGAAACTCGTCTCTCTGGCTCTCGCAGATCTCAAGCGAGCGTACGAGCTGGTCACTGAGACCACGGGCTTTCATCGGCATACCGAGGCCCACATCGGGAAGAATGCTGACCTCGAAGCCTCTCACAGCGGAGAGCTTGAGATAGCAGCACACAAACCCAAACGCTCTGCCGGCGACGCACGCGACGACCGCGCGTTCAAAAGACAGAGGCAGATCCGGGAGCAGCCTCAAACTCCCTCGGCTGGATTCCTCAGCCTGTCGCTTGAATTGCTCTTGAACATCTTAGAGTGGTGCGATCCGGCCAACCGCATCCGTCTCGCCAACACGTGTCGCGAGCTCAGGAGAGTACCTCATCTGTGGCAGCAGCTCGTATTTAAACGCATCAAGCAGACGCTCCGAGTCGGCTGGCACCGCGACACGATCGAGGCTTGCGTTGCTGCTATCGAGACTTGCCAACGGCGTTCCCACGGCACCTTGACGAGTGTAGTACTCAAAGGCTACATCCTCCCTGACATGCTCGGTCCCATCTTCAAAGCCCTCCGCTCTAATCCTCTGTCTCTACAATACCTTGCCATCCCGACGG
Source organism: Pseudozyma sp. F8B2 (assembly GCA_003004685.1). Taxonomy (NCBI): domain Eukaryota; kingdom Fungi; phylum Basidiomycota; class Ustilaginomycetes; order Ustilaginales; family Ustilaginaceae; genus Pseudozyma; species Pseudozyma sp. F8B2. Next base: position 425,918 of record NXFQ01000024.1, read on the forward strand.
TGCATCAAGAGTTGTGCTACCGCGAGCTGTACCGACTATGCCCGAACCTGTTGGGTGTCGACATCCGCATCAATGCTCGACACTCCTCTGACGGTGTACTGTGCGGTCTCGTATCAAGACACAGCTTAGGCCCCAGCACCAGCCTCTTTCCATCTACGCCGATGCCGTTCAAGCTGAGGTTTTTCCTCTCCAGTGCGGAGATCGACTGCGGCGACGTGACCCCTCACATGAAAGGACTCGAGGTGGTCGAAGGCGTCTCTCGCAGCCGCCAAATCCAAAAAAGCTTCGTCGAAAAGCTCGTCGCCGCTGCTCCGACACTACGTGAATGGATCGATTGCCCCGAGGCTCGTTGGGATCCTCTGAAGGTCGATCCTGAAAATCTCTCCGACATTTTGCCTGCCGAGCCCATCGTTTTCCTACGTCTGCGCAAACTTAGTGCAGTGTGGTGCGAGCATCTCATGGTGTGCGAGTGTCCATCTCTGGAAGAGCTCAGCTTTAACGCTCAGAGAGTCTCTGTCGGGACCTCGGTCGTTCGCGATCCCATAGTGCCGGCATACAGGATGCTCCATCAGACTCCAAAGCTCAAAAAGCTGCACATTCTACTTCCAAGCGACAAGGAAGCTCGGAATGAGATCTTCTCCGCCATCTACCAGCTCGACCAACTTGAAGAGCTTTACCTCTGGTCAAGAATAGAAGGCTTTTCCCTGCAAACGCTGATCGAACTTCAGCAATCTGGCGGCGATCTGACGACTCCTTCTCGGATCATGTGGCCGGCGCTTCGCACTTTGGGACTGATGCTCAGCGAGTGCCCGCTATATCTATCCACGGGACTGGAGCGTGAGCTCTGCGAGCTGCTTGCTACGCGCTTCCTTCTTCACCAAGGATGTCGACGAGGTGAGGCCAGAACGAGAGTCGCCGCTGCGCTCGCCGCGTATGACAAAACAGAGACAAAGACTCTCAAGGCGCAGAAGAGGAAGCTTGCGGCCGAAGCTTTGGCAGTGGCTGCAGAGTCCGCCTATCCCGGAAACTTTGTGACACATGAAGGCGTTAGCAGGGAGGTCTTTTCACCAATGCTCGCCGAGCTGGTAACGACCGAGGAGCACAACTTCGAACGAAGGGCGAAACCCGTGTGAGACCACATGCTGAACCAACTTATTGTGCGTCACAAGGCCCTCGACGTGTCGCATGAGTTTTCATCGCAACGCATCTTTGTCGAACACTGAGGCAACCGAGCCGCGACATCGGAAAGCCTCATGATCAACGGATGCTGGGCTCGTCAACTGGGTTCGAGTACTGCCTCCTGACCATCAGAATTGTCCTACCGCATCTCCCTTCAACTCAAGGTCAACGTCATTTCATTTACTTGTTGTCCCTTCTCGGAAAGTGGCGTTTTGTGTGCCTGTCTCTTTACCTTCCAATCCCTGAAAGCATTGCGCAGGCTCGAATCATGGCCTGATGGAAAAAGTGGCTTGCGATCGTGGTTGGCTAGAATACAGTCTGTGGAAGCATACACTATTGACTTGACGCACGCTACTTGTCGGATCGCGGCGTTGCGCTTGGCGAGGATGTGCCTTTAGTAGCGATGCGACTGCTTGGGTGCCTGCGGCATGGATGGATGTGCGGGATACTGCTGGCCATGGTCCCAACCGTAACGTTCATTGGTGGAAGCGACGAAGCTGGAGTTGAGAGCGACTCTGCTTTCGCCCCAGCCGTTGCTGTTGTATGCGCCCAGCTGACGAGAGTTGCGATCCTGACGACGGCTACTAGCCAAGAGACTGCTCCTGGCTGGTACGAAAGCGGCTTCGTCAGCTGCGGAAGAAGGCGCGGAAATCTGACCGAGTTGTTGTGATTTTTCCCTCATCTCTCTGGCGCGCTTTCGACGTCTTGAACACGAACAGATCCAGAAGAGACCTGCAACGGCCAGAACGAATCCAACAATGGCAAGCACGATGACGAGGGATGTCTGGCTTCGCGATAGACCAGAAGTGGCGTTGGCAGCTTTGTGACCGGCTGAAGTGCCAGCATTGGAGATCTGATCGGTGACGCCCGAGAAGGCTGCCGGGTTGACTTGTCGTCGATCTAGGCGGACGCGGGCCATTCGTGGCATGGACGACATTCTGAAAGACGTGCAAATGAGGCGAAAAAGAGTGTGTACGGGTGCTAGATGGATCTGTTGAACCAGCAAGCAGATTTGCGTCTAGCTATGAGGGATTGTTAGTGAGAGATAAAAAGAATGTGCCTATTGTATCGACAGCAAGAGGAAAGTGTGTGGGTACCGTCGAGATGGAAAGAGTGTGGAAGAAAGGTGATCAGTCAAACGAGTGAGGGGACGATGATAGCTCATGGAAAAGGTTCAAGACGGGGGGCATCACGAGACACAAATATTTGCTCTTGGAAACGGACGATGGACCTACCAGACTCGGCTGGAGAGATGACGGCGACACTGCTTGCAAACAGCATACTCTTCGCAGGAATGCAGTTGAGTGGCGTTGTGCTGCAGATCTGACGCCGTGCAATCGCATTTTGCAGTACCAATGGAGAGTCGTGTGGACCAACGGCTTGAAAGGAAAGCAGGCTCGCCTCCTCCGCGCTTCACCTCGCTTAGAGATAGCGGGTTTGTGGTGGTTGGATCGCGCTCGAAATGGAGCTTTAAGCGACAGCAAGAGGCCGAGGCGTCTCGCAGTCGGGGCAGCCGCGCCTCAGCGTGGCATGAGGGAAAGTGGGCTCGACAGTCTTATGCCCTGGCTGGGGTTTGCAGATCTGATGGATCGCCAATGCAGCAGTGCGGCATGCATTCACAGACGGCTCGTGGCGTTCGCATTCAAGTTGCCATGGCATCTCGTGGTTGTCCGCATGGCGCTTGATCGGCACCAGCTATTCTGTTTCTCGACTTACCGCACCAAGCACAAGACGACAGCGACACGGTGAGGCGCAGAAAGTGAGGAAGCCAAATCTGACATCAACGAGGGACGGTGTGGCTCGTCGACGACAGAATGCCGGTGGACTTGGACGTTGCGGAGGCTCTGCGGCTGTCATTCGTGCGTACGCGGCGACTAAAACAAAGCGTGCTCCGCTGCAGGGTGATGCAGCAGTGGCGATTTTGGACTTTCCACTGTGAAAGTGCCGACTCCAGTGCCGAGGCGGGGCAAGACGCCGAAATGGAAATCGGGATGATCGAATCGGGAAGCCGATTGACTCGGACAACCATGGCCGTCACCATCTCGACTCGGCAGGCAATCAAATAGAATTGGCAATGTCCCCCTGAGATCTGCACCTTATGTACTGCATTGTTCAGAGTCGTGAAAGACCATTGTTGATTGGACGGCCGCAAGGTCGAGCGACATGATTGTTCTGGGCTGCAATTTCAGAGATGAAAGTCATTGAAATGCAAGCAGAAAAAGGAGGATGCAAAATCCAACCGACGTGATGTGCGCTTCGTATGAGTCGAGCGTCAGAGCGTTGCAGAGACGGGCCTGGCTGGTATATGCGGAGACCACTGGCAGCGCAGAGGTTACGCTTTGAGAAACAGTAGTTGCGAACAGGAGGACAGCCAACACCGCCACTCCCACGGGAAGGGCCGCGACGGCTTCTACACCGGAAGCAAGACGAGACATGTGAGCGGGGTCAGATGATCGTCCCGCCACAGCCTCGGAAGTGCGCTGAGGGTCCCGGGAAAGTGTTCAGCTTACGCCAGAGGCAGCGGGGCGCACAAGCGCTACACACCTTCCCCTTCTCTTGAATTGCTCTTCTGCCGTCACCGCGGCCGGACCGAGTCACAAGTAGTTCTTCTCAGCCTGGAAGAAATCGCAAAACTACTCATACACAAGGAGCGTCCGTGTCATTGCGAACTGCGAGGCTCTTGCTTCCACTACACTTCTCTTTTCGCTCACAAAGTCGACGAAGTAGAAGAGTGTGGTCCTTTGTGTATGTTGCTCTCAGTGATAGTCAATGAAGTCTCCACCTTTCATCGACCACATGCCAAACGGACATTAGCTTTGCTCGTGATCGCGGGACGCCAAACGGCAACACTAATTCTCCGATGGCGTGCACCGCAAGCGATGCGATACTGCGTTCGCGATCTCTGTGGAGCTTGGCGTAACAGCGCGTTACCGTCATGCAACAATTTGCGCCGAGCCATCCGAACGTGGGCAAAGTCGGAATCGTATTGTCGTGCCAGGATGCTCTAGAAAGGCTCGTACCAACTCTGCAGCCCCTGCCGCGCCTGAACCTGGCTTAGCGCTGTCGAATCTGACGTGCGAGTTCGGGACCTGAGTCGTCGATCATTTCGAATTCTTCTATTATTATTCATTTTTTTCCCGTTTTTGTGCCTGGTCAGGTCAGGCCTACAGCAGCAGAGCGCTGAATTTGGCCGGCCTGGCCAGACGTGGGGTCACAAGACCTCCCCGAGCAGAGCCCGACCTTGGAAGCATCAACCTACACCTGACATACTCGATGCATGGCGTGTGGCCACGAAAGACGATCATTTGCTCTTGCACGTCGAGAAAGTGTCGAGTCACTGAGCACCATGGTGATCGCTGCACAGTCGAGTATGACGAGACTGGTGTCGCAAAAAGAGTGCGCCCTTGGCAAATTCGCTTCACAGACACCATCACCGATGAGCCAATTATGGGTGAGACTCGGTGGTGAGGCGTTCGAAAGCATTGACTTGAACACATGACACCGCTTGCTTCTGTTCCAAAAACAGTAGTACAGGCTGAGCCACCAGTTGTTCGTGTTGAAGCTTATCTTGTGGAACGAGCTGCCCGTTCGTTCCGCAAAGCTCTGATTTGGCCGCCACGTTCTCCACTAGCTGGCGATGGTCACGACGATACCTTTGCCGCACATGATGGGTTCCGGGTGAAAGTCACAGCTAATTTTGAAACCGTCTAGAGGATGACGCTCCTCCTCCTTCTCACATCGCTGCTGCCTGCTGCCTGCTCCTGCTCCTCCTCCATCATCGGGATTTGGGGTCTGCTGCATCGGGTGAGCTTCTGAGGTCGAGCAGCCGACACCTCTATCGCCTTTCGCATTTAACGGCTTCCACTGTTGCACAGGGTCCAGGCCACTCGAAGGGAGGGAAAAAAAGAGAACGCCAAGGGACTTCAAAAGACAGGGGCGAGAAAACCAAAAAAAAAACAACCCGGCCTTGAGGTTCGGCACCTCTGTGGGGTCTCGTGTTCACCTCGATTCATTGTAGAAAAATAAAATAAATCATATTCAGGAGAGGCGCGTCCCCGTCAGACGGCACGTAGGCCACGGCACAACTTTCGGCATCGACACAGCCTGCTCCTGTTCGAAGCAAAGCTTACACAATGCCGCGCAGGGGAGCATGTTAGTCCGACCCCTCGTTCTTGACATATCGGAGAAGCGCATTGGCTCAAAGCAGTTTTTGCTAACATGAGATGCTTTGATGTTGCGAAACTGTCGGCAGTCTTCGTTGGGGGGCCAAGGAGAAGCCACGGTCCAAGTTCAAAAACTGATTTTATTTTAAAAAGGAAACAATGAAGAGATAAGGCCAAAAAAAGTGGTTTGTGGGTGGAGGGCAGATGTCCAACACCACACGAAGAGTGTTGAACTCATTCCGAACAGCACGGGGCGCGGTGTCAGATGATGCTGCTGTTGCTGTGTCTGCTCCTCTTGCATACCAACACGCTCTGGCTTGTGGCACTCGCATCAGTGCGAGTGTCTGGAGCGAAATCACGAATGTGCCATGAACGGCCCAACGGGCCTTTCACCGAAGCCTCACCGGCACGTCCGTCCGCTCCAAGCCCAAAGAGCGCCAGGAGCGGTAGATCGGCCATTATCCGCAACTGGTATGCTGTGCAAAATGCATGACATGCCCCACAACTCTCTAGCTGAGCTTCTCTTTTCAGGTATATAACGTCGGCTCCTCCGACCGCTGACTCGCCCTGTTCCCATCCTCCCACCACACATCGCGTCACTGCAACTTGCGTCTAAGCGCTCAGACGACTTTATTGCTCCTCTCTCCTTAGAGCTCGACGCTGATCTACACACCGGCCCGGGTACGTCGCCGTATTTTGATCGCTCCACTTAGACTTGCACCCTTCAGCGAGCAGTTCTGCTCAGCTCAATACCTTCACAATGGCTCCATCCATAGACCAAGCCTCGCATCTGAACGCTTCTTCCTTGGACGATGTCTCCAAGGTCAAGTCGGCCCTTCTCAGCGCCAGTAGCTCAACTCCGAGGAGCGGCTCGCACACCCCCATCGACCACATCATCGCCAACAATGCTGGTTACACCGACACAGTCTTCGAGGGTAAGGCGGATCAGGCTGCCCAGGTCAAGAAGCTCCTCTCGAGCAAGGGTTTCATCCCTCCGGATCTCGTCAACCCAGAGGTTGACTGGTTCTACCAGTAAGTTCTGCCGGCGCGTTTCAGCTCACTCAATACACACCCCTCACCTTTGCTAACCTTTTGCCGTCTCGAACCTTCTCCTGGCCTTCTCCCTCGCAGAAATCTCGGAATCGACGACACCTACTTTGCTCTCGAAAACGTAGAGACGGTGGCAGACCACATTCTCGCTCTCTTTGGCGCAAAGATCATGGCCTACACCAAGCACTCCAACAGCCTCGACATCGACCTCGAGAAAGAGTCCGACAACGGCGCCGTCTTTATCCACTCGTCCCAGGCCGGCAAATCGCAGGCAGACGGTCCCCAATGGGAGCGACGCATCGACGCAAACTACCTCGACAAGTCGTCCGTCGACAAGGCGTACCGCCTCGAGACCTACCGCTCCGCCGGTTCCGTTTCGGCTCAGTCTAAACAGCAGCTCCGATGCTACTTCTTGGCAAAGTGCAACTTTGTCGAGCCTCGTCCCGCACAAGACTCGCCCAGCTACGCCGACATCCGTGCCGTCTCGGACAAAACCTTCCTCACAAAGGCCAGCGACAACACGCTCGACATCTATCAGAGCATCATGGACGAGGTCCTCCGTCGACAGGGTCCCGTCATCGAAATGTTCGAGGTCGAGGGAAGTCGAGAGCGCAGGATCGTCATCGGCTACCGCATGGGCACCACAAACAGCTTCTTCAGCGCACTCTCGGACCTCTACCACTTCTACGGCCTCTTTTCGTCGCGCAAGTACGTCGAGCAGTTCTCCAACAATGTGACCATCATTTCGATTTACCTCAACCCGCTCCCGGCCTCCAACAGCCCTCCCATCGAGCATTCGATCCACCAGGTCATGAAGGAGGCCTCGCTCATCTACATCCTGCCAGACAACCCTTTCTTCCAGCCCGCTCTCGCCGAAAACACACACGCTGTCCAAGAGGCCACCTACGCATACGTCGGCTGGCTCTTTGCTCAGCACTTCTGTAACCGACTCGGCCAGGCGTATCAGTCGTTGAGAAACGTGCTCAACGAAAACGACTCGCAGCAGGCCGCCATCCTCAACGAGATCAAGCTGCGATTCCGTGAAGAGACCTTCACCCGTCAGTCGATCCAAGAGGTCATCGAAAACCACCCTACACTCATCCGCCTCCTCTACGTTCACTTTGCCAACATTCACTACCCCGGAGGAGCGGATGACCAGGAGCTTGTGCCCACGCTCTCGTTCCAGCGTCTCGTCAAGGAAGAGGTGCTCGACGACAACCAGATGTACGACCGCATCCGCAAGGCTGCCAACAACTCGCACGAGCGCCAAGTCCTCGAGGCCTTCCTCTTCTTCAACAAGGCTGTTCTCAAGACCAACTTCTACACTCCTACCAAGGTCGCCCTCTCCTTCCGCCTTGACCCCGGCTTCCTCCCCGAGGTCGAGTATCCGGTCAAGCCGTACGGTATCATCTTTGTCGTCGGTGCCGAGTTCCGTGGCTTCCACGTCCGCTTCCGCGACGTCGCTCGAGGCGGTATCCGCATCGTCCGATCCAGGAACCGAGAAAACTACTCGATCAACCAGCGAACGCTCTTCGACGAAAACTACGCTCTCGCGTCGACACAGCATCTCAAGAACAAGGAAATCCCCGAAGGTGGTGCCAAGGGTACCATCCTGCCCACCCTCGATGCCAACCCCAAGCTTGCCTTTGAAAAGTACGTCGACGCCATCCTCGATCTGCTCATCAAAGGTCAAACTCCGGGCGTCAAGGAAGAGATCGTCGACCTCCTGGGCACGGAAGAGATCCTCTTCCTCGGTCCTGACGAGGGCACCGCCGATCTCATGGACTTTGCCGCCGAGCACGCTCGCGCGCGCGGCGCTCCTTGGTGGAAGTCGTTCACCACCGGCAAGACCGCCGCCACGCTCGGCGGTGTTCCACACGATGTCTGGGGCATGACCTCGCTGTCGGTGCGTCAGTACATCATCGGCATCTACCGCATGCTCGGCCTCAAAGAGCAAGAAGTGACCAAAGTCCAGACGGGCGGTCCCGACGGCGATCTCGGCTCCAACGAGATCCTCTTGTCGGTCGACAAGACCGTCGCCATCATCGACGGAAGCGGTGTCATCTACGATCCTCTCGGTCTCAACAGGCAAGAGCTCGTGCGCCTCGCCAAGGCGCGCAAGATGATCTCTGACTTTGACGCCTCCAAGCTCAGCTCGAACGGCTACCGTGTCCTGGTCGAGCAGAATGACGTCAAGCTTCCCACCGGCGAGGTCATCCCGGACGGTGTTGCCTTCCGAAACTCGGCTCATCTCCGATTCAAGGCCGACCTCTTTGTCCCCTGCGGAGGTCGTCCCGAGGCCATCAACATCTCCAACGTCAACCAGCTCTTTGACCAGGACGGAAAGCCTCACTTCAAGTACATTGTGGAAGGCGCCAACCTCTTCATCACCAGGCAAGCGCGACTCGAGCTTGAGAAGCGCGGCGTCATCCTTTATCCGGATGCCTCGGCCAACAAGGGTGGTGTCACCTCGTCTTCGCTGGAAGTGCTCTGCGGCCTCTCTCTCGAGGACGCCGAGTATGTCGAGTCGATGCTCTTCAAGGATGGCAAGCCAACCAACTTTTACCTCTCCTACGTCCGCGACATTCAAACTATCATCGGACGCAACGCACGAGCCGAGTTCGAGGCCATCTGGCGCGAAAACATCGAGACCGGCAAGCCAAGATCCACCATCTCGACTGAACTCAGCACTACACTCAACAAGCTCTCCGAGGAGCTGGAAGCCACCGATCTCTTCTCGAACGAGCAGCTGCGTTCCGCTGTGCTCGGCCAGGTCTTCCCTCCCACCCTCATCAAGAAGGTCGGTCTCGCCAAGCTCATCGAGCGCATCCCCGAGGCGTATGCCCGCTCGGCCTTTGCCGCCAAAGTGGCCGCCAGCTTCGTTTACGCCAACGGTCCCAACGCCAGCCACGTCGACTTTTACAAGCACATTTCGACGTTGCTGGCTCCACAAGCGGCTTCGTCCCCATCGGCTCAGCACCAGTAGAGCGGCTGACCGAGTCAAAGTTCGTGTCTCCGTTGTTGTGATTCGTTCTTGGTAGTTTCGGGTTTTTCGTTTGGACTTTTCCTTTGTCATCGGTGAAAGATGTCTTCTTGCGGCAGCTTTCAGATGTGTACAATACAGTTATGTGACTTCTTTCCTGATATCGGCATGTGTGGACGTTTTAACGGGCTTTGCAATGGGTCTTGAGTCAGAACGAATCACCGATGCCGCGCGTCAGCCGTCCTCGTCCTCTTCTTCGGCGCCGTGGACGGCTTCAAAATAGCTGGGCGGTAGGTCAAGTTCCATGTCTTCGCCGTACATCAGGTCCTCATTGGTGAGTACGGCAGCTGGATCGAGCAGGACTGGTTGTTGTGGTACTGGATCGGCAACGGTCGGTGCAGGTGGCGGTGGTGGTTGTGCCTGGGCCTGGTAATGTGACGAGGGTGGATCGGCGGGCGTCGCAGGCAATGGTCGAGAACCAGCGTTGCGGCGACGGTCTTTGGTGCTTGAGGTGCTGGGCTGCACTTCTGCTCGACTGCGCGAGCTCGTACGCCGCTCTCTATCAGCGCGTCGATCTCGTCGCGGTCTGGAAGAAGACGAACCTACGAGCGCGTTCGCTTGTTCGCGCGCTGAAGAAGATGCTTTGGCAGGGATGCTTGGCAGGTCTTCGGCATTGGTGGCAAAAAGTCCGCGTCGGCTGTTGCTACCCTCCATGCTGACCGATCTTGACATGGAGAGCGAAGCCATTGACTCGGTAGGTGGCGCCTTTTCATGCGTGTGCACGTAACGATTAGCACCAGGTCGAACCTCGTGATCCACAGAAGATCGAGTGGATCCAGACAGAGGGATTGGAGTCGCGCCTCTGGACGAGTATTGCTGCCGTCTGCGAGTGCTGCTAGCAATCGATGCTGTGTCGCTCGCATCGTGCACAACAATCGTAGTGTTGGTGGGAGCAGCTTGTGGGATGGGAGAGCTTGGGGCATCTCGCACAGAGAACGCTCTGCTTTGCTCTCGAACCGGATCGAGGTTGCTAGAGTAGGGAGCATGCGCCGTCAAGCCAGAAGCGCCTGCGGAAGCGGCTGGCGGTGGATTGGCCATGCCTGCCAAGCCCATCGGCGCTGATGTAGGGCCAGAGGCGAGAGCAGCTACAGCGGCCGCTGCAGCAGTATTGCCTGCATTGGCATGATTCACCGAGCTTGCTGCAGAGGCGTAGTGTGTGGAGTCTGTGGAACCAGTGCGGTACGACCTGAAAGATGGAGTCACCGATGTTCGTCGACTGTTTGCATGAGCGCTGCTTGAGCTGGTGCTGGCGATGCTGCTGAAGCTCGGTCGTTGCTGTGAGGAGGGCGAAGGCACTGCGAGTGCCGTCGGGGAACTCGACGCGTGCGGCGCAAGAGGAGGCGACTCTTCCGGCGACGATGGTGATTCAGGCGGACTGAGAGCCGCTTCTCTAGCACTTCGCCAAGCCAGTCCAGAAGGATACGGACCGTAAGCCGTTTTCGGCTCGACAGGCGGTGGGCAGGCGAGGATGACGGCTTCCTTGTGCAAAACGCTGCCGTCGAGCAGGCGTACCACGGCAACAAAATAGTCGAGCGAGAGGCTAGGAAGGTCAAAGGATGGAACGCAATTGGGCGGTAAAGCGATGACGCCGTTGATGCGATGTACTCCGCGAGACTCGACTGCGTAGCGAAGCACCGCCTCGGCCACTGGCTCTTGCTGCATCGCCACCGCCTTCTGCTTCTTGCCTGTCAATAGTCGCACCCTACGATAGAGCTTGAAGGCAAGTGGCGAAGACATGCTGAGGTCGATGGGTTTGTTGGTGGTGCAACGAACGATGAAGGGGATTGCAGAACGAAGCGGAAACGACGAACGACCGCTCATGGGCATGGAAAAGGTCCATGCTTCGTGCCAGTTCATCATTTCTGGCTTTTTGTTGCCTCCGAACAAGTTCGATAGAAAGCCGGTCTTCTTTTCTGGCTCGAGCTTCTGTTGGCCATTGGGAGACAAGAGGAAGGGGAGGGGACGTTGACGCCAGTCTTGCGGCGTCTCCATGGGCTGACGCCCATCGCCTTGGCGTTCGAGGACGATGGCCGCCATTTGTGCTCCCAGAGCCCGCCTCTGCAGCAGCAGCGACGATGCTGCGGACGGCGGCGGAGGCAGGTAGACAAAGGGAGCATAGCTGCGCACATTGCGCTTCAGCAAGCCTGGCCTCTGAACGGTCAGCTTGAGCTGATACTTGACCGTAGCCCAGGCTGGGCGAAGCTGTCCTTTCTCGTTGGCCTTACTTCTGCCGAAAAGGCCGGTGGAAGCCTGGGCTTGACGCAGTTTGGCATCAGTGGGACCCTGCAGCAGAGGCTCGATGACGCACGAGGGAGGCAGGAGGGGCGGATTCTTCTTGTCCTTATTGCCCAGGAGCGGTAGATTGATGCTGAAAGGGTAAACGTGTTTGCCTTGAGGCAAGAGATTGGCATCTCGATCCTCATCGGACTTGAGCGGCTCGAAAAGGATCTGTTCAAGCTCGAGAAGCGTCACTTGTTTGGTCTTGGTCTCTTCCGTGTCGATGGCCATACGATCGAGTGCAGAAGGTGCATCGACCGAGGCTGTCTTAGGGACCGTGATTACTTGGACAGCTGTAAGCGTGAGTTTGATTGCAGAGACGCGGTCGCCCGACGCTTCGTGAACCTGAATGTCGACGCTTCCTGCCAACGAGCCCCAGTCTCGCTCGTAGCTGCCACCCATGAAGGTGGGTACACGCTGCGGGTAGGAAAAGATGTTGATGGACGCCGTGCCATTCTTGCTGGGGTACGTGTGGACCGTTTTCAGTGGAATCGGCTGGAGGGGCACGGGCGCCCTGTTCGTGCGTGCCATCCGTGCATAGTCGGAGCGCAGGCATCTGGCGCATGTGGTAGAGATGGTGGTAGAAGCAAGTCGAGCGTGGTATCGTCGCTCCTAGTGACTGTTTGCACAAAGGACCCTGCAGTCAATGACTTGGCTCCTCCAATCCGTCACGCTTCAAAAAGGATCGGCAATCGTCGGCAGTGCCATCAAGTGTTCGTGTGGAGGAATCCCATCACAAAAAGTCCGCTTCGCCAAAGAGCCTTGCTCGTCCGCGGCCGATGAGCCACCTACGACAGGCACAAGACGAGGATCGCTCAACTTTTTTACCGTGGCCTCACTCCCGCGAAGTGAGCTGACTTGAAAATGCGCCTCCCGCCCCAATGTGGTAGCATGACGCTTGGCGTCCATCCACGCCGCCGCTTGACAACGTAGCGAGCCGAAGCCTTGGCACAAATTATATCAACAGGATCGGTCCAATCACGTTTGCCTCGAACCTCTTATCAAGCAGCGCATTCGATTTGCAAGGCTCACGTAGGCGGAAACGAAGGGTTGCGGCAAGCAGCTGCACGACATGCATTATTCGGCTCGCCCACAGCCCTGCACCAAGCCGAGATAGCCGACCCCGCATCAAAATTAGGGAGACGCCAAGCTGGTCCAACCTTCCCGACAGACGCTGGTGCCGGTAGAACGAGGATGCGCGCATCTTCTAGACTCGCCGTACTGCGCCAAGTCGGCGTCGGACTTCTCTCCTGGCGGCGGTGCTCTGCCAAGGCTTGGCGCTTCATCTACACACCCATCGCCCCGACTGTCTGCCAGAAATCTGTCAGAAATTTGCTTCGCCTTTGTCAGAGGATTCCTTTGCCCCTCTCAAACGGGAACAATCTGTGACGCTGGTGGTGGTCTACATGCAGCAGCTCTGCTATGCAAGGTGGTGTCCTTCCGAATTCCGAGTCGTGCAGCAACATGAGAGCATCCAAACCTTTGTATTGTCTCTTTGTACGTCGAGGTCCTAGCGCGGATGCAGTGCTCCTTCACCACTCCACGAAGCGCTCGACATTGGTCTCAGGAGGGATCAACGCTGTCGTCACAACCTTGCCTGAAATCGCAATGCGAGCGAGGGCCGGATGGGTCAGAAATCGAGCAAGATCCACTATATACATACTGTCTTCGTCCTTACTCGTCCACGCACTAGCTTGATGCTCTGATCTTGACCTTGACTTGAGCTGCAGATGCTGCACATGCCGTTGCCTGAGCAATCACGAAGGACAAACTTCGCGTGAAGATTCGTAGATCGAAATGCAAATGATGCCTGCAACGATCATGCCCGCTACGAAACCAATATAACACCAGATGAGTGGCGGTGCTCTCGACAGAAAGATCCGCTTCTCGTCCTGGCCCTCCTCATCCTGGTCAGGCCGGGTATAGAAACGCTTCATTGTCCGTAGACAATAATGGAGATGGACGCCGCAATGATGAAGCCCGTGTACAAACCAACGAAGAACCAAAACACTCGGGTTGCAGCTTGATTATGTTCGATGCGCGACAACAAGCTCTGCGCCGTGTTCTGGCAAGGCTGGGCCGGATCGCTGTCTTTTCGTTCGTGTTCGGCCAAAAATGGGAGTCCCTCAACGTCGTGATATTCTGGAAGCAACGTGGTTGTCGATGGGCTTGTTGACCCCGAAAGCTCTGGCTTTGCCATTCTCTGGTCGGGAATGATGCCCGCACAGCCAGGTGAAGTCTTCGTGTAGATGGTGGAAGGTTGCAAGAGACGTTGGAGAATTCGTGGAAGTGTGCTCTCCGCAGGGTGCGCAGGGTGCTGGGATGACCGATGTTGTTGTGTCAACGATTGCTTAATGACCAGAGTTTAGCTGATAGGCTGACGGTCTTCTCCTGTGAGAACCAGCGGCTATTTGTACAAATGTAGCAGCTCCTCAAAGGACATCATTCACCGAGCGCACGCCCTGATAAAGAACGCATTGAGGACCAGATCAGTGTCGCGTCGCTTATACTGGGTTCGGTGCAGATGTCTATCTACCATGAACTTGGCCGCATCTTCGAACTGTTTACGACGACAGTCCAGTGGATTCGATGGCTGTGCAAGAATTGACAGGGCGAAGCGGAAGAACCTGGTGACGTATGACAGAGAGAGCCTGCGGGGACTTTTGCTGGTATCAGCGCAGAGAGTCCAAAGTCGAAGAAGCTGTGGGGTGTGTGAGAGCCGCCGGTAACAGGGCATCAGATGACCGTCGGGCAAGCGACTGACACGATCGAGCTAATTGTCTTCGCTTGTGAATTTACCCCACGCTACCATTCGTAGCGTCGAGCGTGCGCTGATAAGAGAATCATGCGTCGCTCGAGTCAACGGATGCAGTCAGTGAGATATGGTGCTGCAGACTGAGAAGAAGACAACACTGCAGGCTTGCAAGGTAGCAAGCTGATGCAGTGCATGGACGCACTGGGATGTAACGGGATCAAGTTGCGCCAGAAAGGCTAAAAGTTGCTGTGCAAGGCTATCCTCTGATCCAAACGAAGCTTCCGTCGGCTGATGCACATCGTGTTCGGCTTCTAGAATTGCTTGTTCAGAATTTCAATCTCCGCCAGGATTCTCACCGTAGTGAGCAAAGCAGGCGTACCAAAAGGCGTCGACTGGCCGATTCCGCATCAGACGGTGATTCCCTGCAACCGCACTCTCTCACACCTTCCAGATTCGGCACTCTGTTCGGCAGCTCTTGTGAAGGAGAGTCTCAATCTCACTGGTGTACAGAAGGTCGTACCGTCGGGCTCGACGTCATAGGGAAGGGCTCAAGATCGCCCAAAGTTCTTTGCGCTCAAGTTAAGCCCGATCGCCCTGACACTACCAAACCGCCACCTGTACCGCTGGTACTGTACTGTGTTCTAGCATTGCATCTACTGACGCGCTGGCGTTGACGAAATCCTCCACTTGCTGTCTGTATCGAGGAGCGACCGGGAAAGGTCCAAAGATTATATCGGCGTCGCCCTCGTCCGCCTGTTGCTTTACCACAATACCACATTGCACCATCGCGTACGTCCTGATCTCGTTCGAATGCACCGCCCTGTTCAGTGCGTCCCAATCTTCGGGACTGAGGCTGTCTTGGGGGATGCCTTGGCTTTGACAGGGACAGCTTTTGCCGAGGGGGCAGGGAGCCTTGTTCATCCGATTGACGTGGTGCTCGACCATCGAGCGATTCTCCGGCTTGACAGGAAAAGGGCCGTAGGTGATACCGTTCGTATTGTCGATAGTCCACATCCTGACCAGAAAGCCATTCGGCGCCATTTCGTAGGATACGGCCCTGTCTGGGTGACGAGCATCAATTTCATCGCCGATGAAATTCCAGTCCTCGGCGCTAAAACTCTCCTCTAGAATGCCCATGGTCGTGTGCGTTTGCTACGTCTGTAGTGTGTCAGAATCCAAACTGTCGATTGACACGTGTGATGGTTGCAAGAAAGAGGGAAGAATCATCAAAGTCGAGCTTCCTCAGAGCGTCGCAAGTACTGATGATATACGTTTCCGCGAACAAGCCAGAGAACAAAGCTGAGCCTTTTTCCGCAACCACATCGATGCGTGTACATCAAGTTGCTAAAAGATGACTTGACCCGCCAGACTACCAGACTGAATATGACGGCTACTCGAAGATACAACCGTCTACTCTAGTCTCGATGGACAAGCTGTACAGTCATGTGACTCAGCTTATCCGGCTAGTGTATTGAATGCTCAGTTCAGCGGGGCTTATCAGCGACTCAGATGCAGGCTGGCAACACAGAAGAGGTTTGTCGGCGGGGGCGATTCAGAATCGGGACCGTAGACAGCTGATGACACGCTTTCGGTCTGTTTGGAGATCAGGGTCAGATTTACAGTTCGGAGGGACAGAATTGAAAATGTGGATGAGAGAAAGATCCAAGTTGTTCTAACGACTGCTTCTTTTTGGTGTTGGCTATGGTCTGTCAGATAACCTTCAGCGACTGTTCACCTCTGCGTTGTGTATCGTATCAAAGAGTTCCGACATGCACGCTTGGGACCTTGACACTCGAAGGTCGAAAGTATCGCTAGAGAACGCCTCTGGTTCGCTCGATGCGCAGCATCTGTGAGTGACCCGACGTGCCAGCCCGATGAGCTAGACTCAGCAATCGCCAAGGCCATTGTCGTGATCAGAGTTGGGACCGATCTGCCAAAAACCATTTGCAATCTGGTTTCCGGATGAATAGATCTCGAGGCAAGAGCGTTTCCAGTTAGAATCTCCAGCCGAATTGGAGATTTCGGCAGCAAGATCCTTCAGTCCGTTGTTATAAGCGTATTCTCCTCCAATGTCCGAGTCGACCGCATCAAATTGCCCCTCGTTCGGCCATGCGTTGGTCTCGTAGGTGGTCCAGGGCTCTGCATTCGCATTCGGCGTTCGACAGGTAAAGTAAGCGCCATTGCCATTCAGGCCCACCCACTCAGAGCCCGAAGATCCACAATTGCCCTGTCGTTTGACAAAGTCTCTTCGAACAGACGCCTGCGCCTTGGGGTTGGGGCTGTAGACCACGTGCATAGGGCGGTGTACCGCACCAAGCGAGAAGCTGTTGTTCATCGGTGCAAAGTAGAAGTCGGTGTCCCAGGTGTGCAAAGTATTGTTGAACGACGTGGCCACGTTGAATGGCTTTTGCTTGGTGGCCCCTCGAAGGTGGCGCCATGACAGGAGTGCAAAACCGTCATCGCGATCGTGTAGGGAGAGACCATTGCCTTGCATCCAGTTATCGATTGCCATTTGGTCCAGGTGAGCCTCCCAATCAGCGTGCCAATCGGCGGTTGAGCGAGTAGGAGATTCGCCATAGGTCATCCACTGGGCCAGCTCCCAGTCTGAGATTTGGACCGAACCACCATTTCGGAAGCTGGACCAGGCCTTCGCAATGTCTCCTCGACCGGTCCATACGTTCGCAAAGGGTCCTACGAACCCTATTGCGATGCACGGATACTTTGTCCACGACGGGAGCCAATTGCCAAAGCTGCCAGCGTTGCAAGCCAAGCCAGCAAGATTCACGGCAGCCCCGTACCATGTATTACCAACAACGACTTTGGTTGCCGACCAGGCAAATGTGAACAATTGGGCCCAGAGTCGTTCGACCAGAGTGTGATTAGCGCTAATTTGGGTGCTGTCAGGGTTGACAGATGACGAAGAGACATAGTCAACTATGATAGTCAGTTCGGGAACTTTTGCCCTGCGGGCGAGAGAATTTGGGAGGTACGCAGGAACGCGATCAAGATTCTTCAGGCTGACCAAAGTCGTGACGTGAGATTTGCTGCTGCCAGCCTGACTGCCAGGGTTGACGGCCAGGACGCAGAAGAACTGCAAGAGCAAGAGCAAGAAAAACGTCAACAAAGACGAGCGAGATGCCCGCAAAGAAGTACGCATCTTGAGGAGCATGATTGTCGATGGTTTTCTTGTAGCGAGCCAGAAGGATAAAAGCTATAGCGCTTAATACAGCGATGAGACCTGCGACGTTCTCTTGGTGGCGCCAAAGAGCGAAAGGCATTTCGATGATAAGGGGGTGGTGGTCTACGAGTGAACCTTGGTATTTATGCTTCTGCAGCGGTACGTCTTGCCGAAGGCTTGCCTTGATGTTCCACTGCTTTGCTATAAGATATCCCTGATCAGCACAAGTATAGTCGCGTTGCCAGTTGCCAGGAACAGCTGAGGGTCGGGAACGAGTTTGCAAGTTCTTTCTCGGATCTGTGTTGCAAAGCCTGGTCCACTGCCATGGTCAAGGATGGCCGTCAAGATGCAAAAAATAACTGAAGTTGATATTGTTGCGGCACAGTCCGGGTTGGGCAAGATGCGTAGATCCCGCCCAGCGCACGAAAGGGTCTGTGCTGGTCCTCGGCCTAAAGATGGCGCGGGAAAAATTATGCTTGCTGCAGGTTCGCCCGAACCGTCGCTTTCAATGATGTGTGCAAGGACTCGCTTTTAGCAAATACAGTGCACAGTACGAGGCACAGCAAACGTGCTCCTTACGCTCAGATCTCGACTCAGCGGTTCTTTCCCACAATGAGTCTCAAACGAAGATTAAGGTTAGTGGTCTGCAGTACCGCTGAAACATGCAAAAGAATATCAGATTGCAGGCAGCCTCGGGGAGGAATTGCGTGTTGTGCAGCATGCCAGTCCCCCAGGGTCTACTCCGCGGAAATGTCGAGAGGCGGAAATGCGATTCATGAGGCTACCGAAATGCACAAGTGGACTGGCCCTCCGAAGAGAGCAACATTCGAAGGATGATCTGCAGAGGCGGTCGCTTGGCAGAACGCGACACCACATCGAAGCCGCCGGAATTGGTGTCAAACATCTGTAATTTCCGAACCCGAGGTTAAATCAGTTTCTCCTGCACAATTCTCGTGATTCACTGCGGCATGCTTTACTAGTGGTGCTGCGTTGCTTGGTCTGTTGACCGGGCCCAAAGATCAGCTATATTTGCGCTCAACATACCAGTAGGACGACAAGCGTGAAATCCAACAGCATGAATGTTCACACGCTTATTAGAACCTTTCCCACGGGCGAGCATTGAAAGACGGAAGTGCAGCACCCGCTCCCATCAAATTGGCCGGCATAGTTCAAGCCGCATTGAGTAGTTGACACTTTATTGAGCCCCTGGCTCTACCGCCATCTGTAGCGCGCGATGCGCTGCCTGCAGTCAAATGCGTTGCGCCGAGATCCACGTGGAGTCCATGTCTGCCAACCCCAACGGACATCTCGCACTGGTGTCGTGTTGTGAAGTCACCGAAAATGTTTGGGCTGGAGCAGCGCACAAGGAACCTAACGGACGACACTGCCTGAGTTTTGTCTGTTGCGGTGGGACTTGGCCAAGCCGCCAGAGAACAGGTCTGCTTCCATTTTAAGGTTTTCAGAGGGGTTGACCAGCCGGCGCGGGCAGGGTTAGGGTTTCCATTCATTGGGGCGGTCGCTCGGAGGCAGCGTGAAATACAAAAAGGAATTCAAGTTTCAGACGCATCTAAACTCACCTGAGGGACAGTCTGCTACAAAAGAAGGTTTTCCATTCAAGGCATACGTTTGGGTTAGGGGGTTAGGGTTCCATTCATGCCATACGTTGGGGTGGTCGCTTGGACGCGGTGTGAAATACAAAGAGAAATTCAAGTTTGAGACGCGTCTGTATTCACCTGAGGGTTGGTCTGCTACAAAAAAAGTTGAAATTTGTAGTGAGCAGGAGGACGGTCTGCTTCAAAAGGGAGGACGGTCCATGACAGCTCCAAGGACGGTCTGCTACAAGCTGAGGGATGGTCAGCTACAAACTGGAAGGACGGCCCATTACAAGTTGGAGCGCACGCACCTGCCAACAATGCTCTGCACCGTCACCGTCACCACTACTCAGCCATGCCACACTTCACCTGCCCTGTCTGCCAGTTCAGCTAAGCTGCCAGCAACATCACCAACCACATACACAAAGCCCACCATGGAGAGAGCGTCAGTCAGGCAGCCGCAGCTGCAGTGGGGTTGGTAGCATGCGCATGCGGACCGGTGGTGATGAGTGAAGCAGCGCTGCGTGTTCACCAGGGTGTCAGAAAATGCCAGCGCAGGGTTAGGGTTAGGGTTAGGGTTAGGGTTAGGGTTAGGGTTAGGGTTAGGGTTAGGGTTAGGGTTAGGGTTAGGGTTAGGGTTAGGGTT